>CM021105.1:497335270-497430742 GCA_007115665.2 Sequoiadendron giganteum
TGTGATGCATATTGTTTTGTAATTTTTTTCCAAGTAAATAATTATTTATGATATTTTAATTACAAATTTTACAAAATATTAAAAATCATATGTCTAACCACCTTAACTTGGTCAAAACTTCATGTGATTTTAAAAAAAAAAAAATTTCTATAGTATGTGAAGCATAGAATGTGACACATGTTTCAGATTCAAAAAATGTGATACTGTTTGAAATTTATAGATGTTTTTCAATTAGCCTATCAATCAGGAATTTAGTCATAATTCAAATAGAAAATGAATAATAATTATTCATTAAATTCAAAGTAAAGAATAATTTATATTGGTGGAAATTTGAGAATCTCCTTTAAAAACCCTTTTCATTTCATCAATTTTGGGTAAAAACAAATCCGTCAGCCACATGGGTCATTATATCACTTAGATATCGCCACTTTTTGGTCCATCATGATCCTGCACATACCCAAAATTGATCTAAACAAGATTAATCATACATAAATAATTGAACCAAAGAAAAATTAATTAGATCTACAATATGATAGTTGTACAAGTTTTAAGCTACAAATTTACCTTCATTTTCAACACTATTGAGAAATAAAAGAGTACCACCATCAGAGCGAATAACAACCAAGAACGGGTATCACAAGGCATCACTGCACTTCCAATCCAAGTAGAACCTATCATTGCATAAAATACATGCTAAGTTTTAGACCTTGATATTCCTTATAACATCTTACTTTGTTGACCATGGATCCATTCCCTAAAATTTGTAGCCTTGACCTATCATCAATGTGTAAAGTTTCCTTTCGAGGGTAGATAAATTACCATCCATGGAGATCCTAAGCCTTTTTACTACTGTAAGAATCTTGAGGAAAATCTCTCTAAGATATCCCAAATACCCAAGAATTATGAAGGGCCTACACCATCTACCTCATTTGTTGACCCATCATCCCTTGCATCTACCTCAACAATGAAAACACCTATTGTGCATAATATTCCTGACATCAAAGCAGTGATTCAAGATGATGGTTGTGGGAACTATAAGCTAATGAAGGATACCTTTGTCTTAGGAGAGCTACCTCTTTCTCCTCAATCCCATGGAGAACCCACATATAGCACCAAATATCCTGAAACAATCAAGATGGCAACTACTACCTTCACCAAGTGGGGGGATTTAAATCAAGAAGATATCAATGAGGAGGATGTCTCTAAACTCCTCTATCAAGATGAACAACCTATCCCTATTCTTCCCATGGAAGATGAAAACAAAGGCTTATGGCTAATGAAGGGAATTGGTTATAACAAGAATGAGAAGCTAGGATAGAATGAAAATGGTTTGCTAGAACCTATCATTCCTGAGAAAAAAGTAAAGAATCTTGGCCTAGGTTGTACTACTAGCAAGGTCACCCTTATTGGCAAAGGTACTTCTATTAAATGAAATGAGGATTCCTCTTGGTTACCTACATCACATGATACGAAATTAGATTACTTCCCCCTTGATGTTGCTGACCTATTTGATAATAACTCCCTCTTCATGATATCTATTACATCCTTTGCTCCAAGAAATCACCCAACTGAAATATGCCTAGTATACCCACAACTCATTGGCATGGACCAACAAGGACCATCGATTCTGGATTTATTCGAAAAAAATGAAGTGATATCAGAATTCATGGGACTTTATGACAACTTCTCATGGAAAAATCATAAGGGAGGTGTTGAAATAGATATAGACCTAGCCACATACTATGAGGAGACGATTAAATCCTTCAGTTGAAAAATTGATGAAATGCAACTAACATGTAGATCTTTGAGTGAAAACCAAACTATGGAACTCTTTGATCCTAAAATAGTAAAAAAAAAGGACGTATCCAAAGGTGAAAACCTCTCTAAGGCACCCAAGGATGAGGGATTCAATCTCACCCTTAGTGCAATGCATCCCAAAAATTTAGCAGTGCTAGCAGAAAAGGCCACTCTAGTCAATGTGGGAACAAAAGAAGCACCCAAGATCATTTTCTATGTTGAATCCTTGTTGGATGAAGAACATAAAAACCTAGCATCCTTCTTAAAAGAGAGACGAGATATCTTTGCATGGTCATACACAAATATGCTGAGACTCGATCCAAAAGTGGTTATGCATCACTTAGTAGTCTATCCTTAAGCCAATTTAGTCAAGCAAAAATTAAGGAAGATGCACCCTCAGATAGAACTCTTGGTAAAACTTGAGTTACAAAAGCTTTTGGACATTGGATTCATCTGACCGATAGATTATCCTGAGTGGGTTTCAAACCTTGTACCAGTCTCAAAACCCACTTGGGGCATTCGAATATGCACAAATTTTAGAGACTTAAACAAAGCATGCCCGAAAGATGATTTCCCTCTTCCTAACATCGACCTCATTATGGACTTAACAACTGGGCCTGAAATTATATCAATCATGGATGATTTTTTAGGCTACAATCAGATCATGATTGCCAAAGAGGATCAACACAAAACTACATTCACTTGTCCGCAGGGAACCTATTGCTAGAACGTGATGCCATTCGGGTTAAAGAATGTAGGAGCAACCTATCAAAGAGAAATGACCTTCATCTTTCATGACATGATCCATAAAACAGTCTAAGATTACGTGGATGATATTTTGGTGAAATCAAAGAAAAGATGTGAGCACATACAAGTTCTAGGACCCATTTTTTATAGGATTGAAGAATACAAGGTACAATTGAATCCAAAAAAGTATGTCTTTGGGGTTACATTAGGGAAAATTATTGGCTTTATCGTCTCACAAAGAGGGATCAAAATTGATCCAACAAAGGTAAAATCCATCCTCGACATGGAACCACCACAAACACTAAAGAAGATGAGAGGATTGCAAGGAAGATTGTAGTCTATCAGAAGGTTCATAGCACAACTATTAGATAAAATCCACCCCTTTTCACATTTTCTCCACAAAGGAATAATTTAAAAATGGGATGAGAAATGTAATAAATCTTTCCAATAAATCAAGGTCTACTTATTGACACCTCCAGTGTTAATTTTTCCAATACCAAACAAACCATTGATCTTGTATATCTCAGGAACATCAACAACACTAGGAGCTCTTCTAACACAACATGATGAAAACATAAAGGAAAGGGATATCTATTGTTGCAAGATGGTGTGTCCCTTGGTCATCCTTGTCCAACATGATTCTTGGGTTTGTGACATGGCTTAACCACCTCCTATGGATCTTACATAAATCTACTAGTTGTATCGGGCATTGACAAGTCGATCTTTTGGTGCAATGACAATCATAATTGTAACATTTGGTATCAAAGCCGAGGTCACAGGTGCAAACCCCTCGCTTGTGCTAGGGGGTGGATTGTTGCAAGATGGTGTGTCCCTTGGTCTTCCTTGTCTAGAACGATGCTTGGGTTTGTGACATGGCTTAACCATCTCTCATGGATCTTACATAAATCTGTTGGTTGTATCATGCATTGATAGGTCAATATTTTTGGTGCAATGACAACCACCAATGTAGTTCATCTATTACATTAGCCGAACCTTGGTGGGCTATGAAATGAACTGTTCACAATTTGAGAAAGCATGCCTAGCAGTAGTTTCTGCTTCACAAAAATTCAAACATTGCATGATATCCAATCAAATCAAGCTCATTAAAAATATCCACCCACTCAAATACCTATGATCTAAAGCAACTCTCATTGGGTGAATGGCCAAATGGGTAATGATCTTAACTGAATCTGACATAGAGTATGTGGAGCACAAGGAAATCAAAGGATAAGTGATCATAGACCAACTAGTAGATGAAAATATCTACATAGAGAACCCTTTGATCTCCGAGTTCCTTGATAAATCAATGTTCCTTGCTAATCTCACATATCAATGGAAGATGTACTTTGATGGATCCTTCACCCAACATAGATCAGGAGCGGGTATTCTTTTCATCACCCCTCAAGGTTCAATTGCATTCCAAATTCATATAGGCTATCATTCCCATGTACCAACAACATTGTTGAATACGAAGCCCTAATCATAGGTTTGAGGATAGTAGTTCAATGGAAGATACAAGAGATGAAAGTCTACAAGGACTCATAGTTGGTTATCAACCAAGTCAATGACAACTATCAAACTAAGGATGACAAGCTCACTCCTTATAAGAAGATAGTAGAGAATATCAAGGACCTTTTCATAGAGATAAATTTTGAGAAGATTCCTCGCATGAACAATCGAGCAACCAATGCTATGGCAACAATCAAGTCATTGCTAGACATGTCGAATAATGTCCTTCAATGTGAAATCTTGGTAGAACAACTTCTCGTATCAAATTTCAAAATACCTAAATTTGAATTTGCATGTGTCATTGTTGGTCCTAGATCCCCATGGTCTCGTGACATATTTATCTACCTTCGTAGAGGAACCCTCCCATCTGATATCACCTCAAACCTTAAAATGACCTTTGTCAAAAAGGCATCTTGATTCATAATCCTAGGTGATACCCTTTACCGTCGAAGCATCGAAGGAACATTACTACGATGTCTTAACCAAGAGGAAGCCTTAACCACTTTAACAAAATTACACGATGGCATATGTGGCTTCCATTCTAGTGGTATGAATTTAGCTAAAAAACTATTGAGGATGAGGTACTACTAGCCAACTGCAGAAAGAGAAGCTCGTCAGTATGTGCAGAAATGTGTCTAGTGTCAACAACATGGAGATTTGATTTAGGCTCTAGCTTAGGAATTATAATCGGTGATTACACCCTGGCATTTTTCATAGTGGGGACTTGACCTCATAGGAAAAATCACTCCAACCCCATCTAATGGCCACAAGTTTATCATAATAATTGTGCTGAGTACTTTACCAAGTGGGTTGAAGCCATCCCTATAACCTACATAATGGGGAATCAAATTGCCAAGTTTATCCTGAATTACCTAATCTGTTGTTATGGTTTTTCACAAAACCTTATCTCAGACAATGGAACACCCTTCAAAAATTAGGATGTGAAAGATCTATGTCAAAGATCTAACATCCAACATTGATTCTCTACCCCATATTATCCCAAGGGCAATGGTCAAGGTGAGGCTACAAGAAAGACCGTCCTTAAAATACTGAAGAAAGAATGAAGCTGGCCAAGACTAGAATCTACAGTTAAATCCCACTCTCTAGGCCTATTGAACTAGTATCTGCACACCTATAGGTACAACCCCTTTCTCCTTTGTCTATGGACCAGGAGCCAATTTTCCTACTGAGTTTGAACTCCCATCACTGCGAGTGTCACTACAGAACATGATCACCAATGAAGAATACAATGTATTTCAGTTGAACGAGATAGAATTCCTAGAAGAGCGTAGTCTTGATGCCTTCAATCACTTACAAGTGTATAAAAAATGATTGAAATGGAGCTATAATAAAGAAGATCAAAAGTTGGTCTTTCCAGGTAGGGGATCTTGTCTTAGAGTAGAATGAAAATAATCTACTAGATTAGGATAGTAAAGGAAAGTTTGAGCCTAACTGGTTGGGTCCCTTTGTCATCATAGCAAGCTATGGATCAGGAGCATATCAATTATCAATTCTTGAAGTTGAACCCTTGTAGGAGAAAACTAAAAAATTGCATCTCAAAATTTTTTATGCTTAATCTTGAAAGGTATAAATCTAAAAATACAAAAAAATCAAAAAATTATCAAAATCCAAAAAATCAGAAAAATGATTCAAAAAAAGTAAAGAAAAAAAAAATCACCCTCAAGTGAAAACCACTTCGGTGGCACTTTGGGTAAGTACCTTGGTGAAAACCTAGAAAATAGGAACCTCGCATAAATAAAACACCTTCGTCTATTCTTTGTCTCTTTATCTTACCATCCTTTGCATCACCATCCACCCATTGCCTCATCATTCATCCTATTTATTCCAACCCATCTATGTCCTTATCATAGCTTGATGTTGTGAAGTATCTTATCCCCTTTAGTACTACTTGGAATATTCCTAAGGTCAGTTCGTCTTGCCTATATCGAGGTAGTCTATTGCGTCACACTGGGAGAAATTTGTTATGGATCATATCGGATTCTTGTGTTTCTTAAGGTTATTGGAAATCTCATCAAAAAATCCAAAAATATCAAAATCTTGTACAACTAAAATCCAAAACATTCGAAAAACATCCAAAAACCTAAACAGGTCAAAACATCAAAAATCTAGAAACAGTACCCTTGTCAAACTACATCATCTTTGAGCTTGAATGTAGGCAAGTCCATCATTTATGTGCCCCTGAGACACCCTAGGTCAGTCCTTTAGGAGTTTGTCATAATAAACTGGCATTTCATCAATTGTTCATATTTTCATCTTTAATAAGTCGAGTCGGTCAAACTAGGTCGTATCTATGTGTATAACATAGGCAAGGCTTATCTTTCATCAACTCCCGAGGCCCCTAGGATAGGTCTTTTAGGTTAGGTTTTTGGTCAAAATTCAAAAAAATCCCTAAACATTCAAAATCTCAGAAAATACAAAAACATTCAAATATCAGAAAAGCCCAAAAACATTAGAAAACATTCAAAACACCTAAACAACCTCAAATATCTTAGAGAAAACCCTAAACAGCCTCACATAATAAAAAACCTAAACACTCATATAAATTTTTGAAAAAACAAAAAAACAACTTCAAAACATTTTCAAAATGCCAAAAACATTGAAATATTCCAAAAAATCCAAACCCATCCATCTCATTTCACTTTCACCCGTAATAAACCTTCACCCATAAAAATCGATCGTCACCTTCAACCTTTGGTAAAGCAAGTAGAAAGGAGGTATAGAAAGTCGTAAAGTGAGAACTGAAGTGTCAAAATCTATAGTCTAGATCATAGGTAAATGCGTCAGTGAAGTTTGTATCAATGGCCTATCATAAAGCTCATCATCATCCTAACAAAAAACAACCCTTTGATCAACATTTCCTAGGATGTATCCTTCCTGTGATGGACATCAGTATAAAAAATCAACCTTAGCTAAATTAAACTCGCAAGAGATATAGATAACACTCACTATATGTCTTTAATATTTTCTTATGATTTATCTTAATGACCCATTCTGAGGACCTCTCAATGATGTCTATCAAAATGATTTAGAAAGAAAGGAATGGGGCATCGATCACGATCTTTCATTTATTGTTCTTGTGGGTATTCTTGTAAAATAATCTTGGCACATACTTGTTTGGTTGTGTGTAGGAAAGTTGTTTGGAGTATGTTGTTGACTATTATGTATAATTTGGTCCAATATATTTTGAGTTTCTAACTTAAACTCTAATGAGGTTTCCGTATGTCAAGGTGTAAACAAGAACTATCCTATCTATTTGTCAGGTCAAAGTCCATTACACTAGATATAACATCGTCCTAGTTATCAATACCTTGATGCATCGTGTCTATGTGTTATATCAAACAATAAGGAATGATGAAAAAATACTAATCCCAAGATTTGAGAAAATCCTCATCATGCATTCATCATAATCATGCATTTCCCATCACCATCTCTAATAAAGTCTCAATGGATCATAGACTTGTTGAATCTCTTAAAGAAATCATCAGAATCAATGGCCACTCATCCTTCTTTCCTCTATCTTCTTTCTGTATTGACCTGGTATCCTGATAGTCAACACAAAAATTATCAATGCATCCATCCTACATCCACAAATAATCAACATGCATACATCTCTTAATCATAACATATCATAAAAGCATACACCCTACATCATCATTATCATTTAAGTTGTGACAAATAATATATATTTTTTATTCTAAGAATCTTAAATCACTGTATCACATACATCACATTATCATATCATGAGCATAAACATCTACATTATCCATCCATATGCATACATCACCATCTCATCATAAAATTGTATAGAAAATATGCAAAAATAAAATGCATCCATAAAATTTGCATACATAATCATAGCATAACATTTGGACATCATATCATCCATCCCATAACATATCATGAAAAGATATTGAAAAAGCATTAACATTGCATCCATCCATAGCATTACTTCACATATCATCGCACATCATCACATAAGTATAAATAAAGTGCATCCATACATGATATAATATAAGCATGTCACATCTCACATCATATGCATCCACATAATCATAAGCATGAAATAAAACAAGCACATCATATCATATCGAATCTGTATTCGTATCATATATTTATCAAAAAATGAATGTGTTGGTACAATATCTATGTCAGTGTATGTATATCAAACATGAGTAAAATATCCATGAGACTATAAAAAATGAGCCCATGAATGTATATTTGTGCAAAGAATCGGGCAAAAAATCAGAGTGTCTATACAATTGAGCTAGCCATGGTGGATGCTCTCCTCTCTAGCATGTCTCTCTAGTTGATACTCAACCCTAGGCCATACATAACTCCTATGCGAATAGTTAGGTTGTTTGAGCACCTGTGGAAAATATCTATGGTAATGCGTCCTGTAATAGGCTGCCTCAGTCACAACCTCTCTATATAGTTTGGTGGATATAGTCTTGCCCTATATCAGCACTACCATCGCCTCTCTGTTGGCAGTGTCAAATATCTTGATCTCTCTTGGCAATCATAGCCTGTACCTATTGTCTAGCATGATCTCTCTCTGTAGTCATGGCCACAACCTACTACCATGCTTGGTCCCTCTCAACAGTACTGGCCAAAATATGTTGGCGGGCTTGAGCTTGCTCACTTGTAATAGTCTGAATCTATTGTTTCAACTATTGGATTTGTACATCTCGAGGATCCTGTGGTGGTGATTGTAATTGCTACAGCTGCACTAGATGCTCCTGAATAGGAGGTTGATGTGAAGGCTTTTGATCCATTCATGGTGCCCCCAAAATCTGTCCATCGTGGTCATCTTGGCCATCCTGTCCCTTGTCTTTGCCTTTGCCCACTCCCCTCCCTCTAGGTCTCCATCGTGGAGGAGCACCTGCTAGATTTGTCAACCTATGAGGGGGTGTGAACCATGCATTGTATGTAGGCATCATTTTAGCATCCACATGTCCCTGATAATAAGCCCATGGTTGAACCACCAACTGCCGAAACACCTCAACCACCTCTGGAGATGGAATTATTCCAACCTCAGCCGCTTTACCGCGGCAGTCTTCTCTTACCTTGACGGTACCGCGGTGGAAGGGTAGTGGTCACCTCTTTACTGCTCACAGTCTCATCCCTAACCATGGTGACTACAGTTGGATTCATTCAGCTTGTCTTGTCGATCAACACCATACTATGGGAGGTTAACTCCTTGATCACGGTGATCGTGGTGAGACCGCCTATAGTTCAACTTGCGATTACCACCCTAGTGTGGGGTCGCCTGTCGGCCCCCATGATAGCGCGGTTTAACCTCTAATGGTTATGATCGGCGATTACCCGCATACCATGGGTCTTCATTAACCGGGCAATGGTAGCGAGGTGCAGGAAAATGGGCGAGCTCGATGACGGTCACCACCTTACCGCGGACGGGTCGGTTGGACTCAGGGGTAGTGCAGGGTTTCTTTGGTGAGCTCGATGGAGTCAAAGGGTGAGCTCAGTCAAGCTCACCACATTACCGTGGGTCAACTCGGATGTAGCTGTGGTAGCACGAGCATGTTAAGGACGAGCTCAGTTGGCCGTACTACCACACCGTGAATGGGTCGGTTGAACTCGATGGTTACATGGGGAATCTTGGGTGAGCTTGGCAGAGCTAATCGCATTACCGCGGGTGGGTCATCTCATCTCGGTGGTAGAGAGATAGAGACTTGATTGGTTTGGATGGGCTCAGACCAGTCTTTGACCGAGTTGGACTCAGAGTCAAAGAGCGACATCAAATGCAAATTGGAACCGTAATAGTTTGACTATTGTTTGGTTGGCCAAAGGCATTTGTGGCAACAACAGTAATTGCAAGCTGACTTAGGCTTGTGAATAGGACCCGATTTGGGTGGTGGCATTAATGCTTAGGTGGCTCGATGCAGGGAGATCGGTATGGGCAGATCAATTGCGTGATTGTATGTTTGATTCATGAACTTGATGGTGGGTGCCTGACTGATGAGATTGATTGCATCATATGAATTTGTAAGTCGAATACAACATTGCAAGAAAGGACTTTGACATGTATGTTAGAGAATAACATAGGAATAGTGAGAGAGAAAAACTTACACGAAGTTGCTGTGAGCTGATCAGAGAAGACTAAACATTGTATGTAATTGGTTTATTACTAGAATACAATTGTGTTGACTTTGTGTGGTGGGTTTTTTACCTAAAAAGGTTTTCCCACGTATATCTTGTGTCAATCTGTGAATGCTATTTTTGATTATCTATTTTACTGGTTGTATTCATCTCAAGTAGTTTTAGAAGCTACTAGAACCTGTTTATGCTCTTCTCTCCTATTCTATTAGTGTTAAGGGAATGTATTTTGCACTATTGGGTCATTAGATCCATCCTCCTTTTCCCTTCACCTCTAATGTCACTGTCGCCTCACCTGTCGAAATGTGGAACAACGAGGTCTCATTGTGTCATCACTCGCACAATGCAGTCATCATAGCTAGATGTGTTTGGATGACAGGCACATATGTGACATACCATAAGCCGATCTCTCCCAAGTGCTCTTGGTGCAACTCAGACAAATCACCCAGTCTCTCCAAAACTGTGGGTTGGTGCTCATGAGACATCAAGGGTGGAATGATCTCCTACACCCATGAAGCGCACAACATGAAAAATTAAAAAAATTTGACTCAATTTGGAATTTCCAGCTCCATAATGACACTAGTGTCGCTATATTTCAAATTCTAAACTGGGATGCCCAAGGTATTTGAATTGAAAATCACAAATCACATCGCTAGAAACATATGCATCATGATTTAAAATTTGGAAACCCTAACCCTAATTTTCAAATCAAGAACTCTATCACTATATACATCTGAGACACAATTTAAAATTGGAAACCCTAATTCTAAATTGTGAACTGTGTCACCATATACATATGCATCACTAAAATTCAATTTAGCATTGCCAATTCTCAAATGACCGTCACTATATAGTGACACTGCCAAAGTTTAAATTTAAAAGAGCAATAAATGCATCAAAAAGTCAAATTTCAAATCAAGTTTTAGATCACATACCAGTGCTCCTATGCCTAGAATCCTCTAGAGCTCTCGAACTCGGTCGAAAATGTGTCGTGGAAGCTCAGATTGCACCATTTTGTCAAAGATTCAGAGCTCAAAATAATAAGAATCCTCAAGGTGTGAATGCACAAATGAATTGAAAGTGACCCTTTTTAGCTTATTTATGCTAGAAAATTAGGGGTTTTTTCCCTAATTTCATATTCAAGCTAGGGTTTATCATCATTTTCATCAATTTTTCCAATCTAAAATTGATTTCGACTCATTTTTGTACATTTTTGGCATGATTCTTGCATCCTGGAACCTTTCTAAACCCATGGAGCAACTTTTCATCTTTGTTGAGAAATCAACCCAAAATTCAAAATTTCTACCCGATTTCTCAAGGGGGTAGGGAATTAGCTTAATCCTTCAGCAGTGGGGCATCGATAAATCAGTTTTTTTTTTAAATTTAGGTAGAAGTTTTTAATCTGAAGAGCATCAATCTTTGAATCAAAGCAATAGGACCTCGCTTCAAAGAGGGGCAAAATGTAGACATTGAAAAATGTCTCAAATGATATCATGCACTTGAATCAGGTATACTAACATCATTTCCTCCCAAAACCCATCCTCTTTTCATTTAATTGATTAAATTAGCCTAACTATTTAATTAATTTCCTCATTTGCATTTATTAGCCTAATCAATTTAATTAGGTTAATTCACCCCCATTTGTGCTAACATTTCATCTCATTAAATTGAATAAAATCAAAGTATTTAATTTAATTCCCTAAGTCTTCCAATTTTACTAAATAACCCTAAGTTATTTAATTAAATATCAGTTCATCTTTTTCCCATTCATTAAATCATTTAATTTAATGAATATCACTTTATTCTTCTAATTAGCAATTATATAATTAATCCAATTCCTCCCACTTGCAAGAGAATATTCCCATTATTCCTTCCCCTTTTTTCACAATAAAACTTTGTTTTAATTATAAAAATATCTATTTCCTCAACCATGAATATGCCAAAGAATATTCTTTCTCCTCCAATCATTTAAGAAAGGGAATATTCTCACTTAGCTTCAAATGCAAGTTATCTTGTGACTTCTTGGGCAAGTTAACTTTTGACCTCTTGTATAGGTCAAAAGTGTGCTTGTTTGGAAGGAATGAGAACCCTTGATTAAATATCATCTTGCATTCCCACTCATTGATGAGAATCCATGATCCATGCCTCCTATTTCCTCCATCCTTGACCATTGATTAGATTTTTCAATCTCAACCCTCCATTTCTCATTTGTTTTTCCTATAAATAGGTCACTATTTAGAGACAAAGGGATCATCCATCTCTCAACATCAAACTTATGTTGTTGAAATCACTCGCACTCACACTCATACTTTACTCACATTTAGCACATTTTAGTTCATTTTTAGTTGCATAATAGCTTTAAACTTCCATTAATGGCTTCCATGCATCCATCTTAGCTTGTTTATAAATTACAGTTTGAATCTTTTAGCTTGGAATTATCTTAGATTATCTTAGCAATTGCATATTTAGATCAATTAGCATAAATCATGTTAATTTAGCTTGCATCATGTTCATTTTAAGATAAGTCATGTTTTCATCCATTTATCACAACGGTTTCATCGATTCTCTTCCATAGAATCGATTGAAAAAATCTCATTGATCATGGAATTGGGAAAGGGTAGTTGTTCCACATCAAAACAACACCAATTTGAAAATGAGATAAATTTCAGATGGATTAGAGAAGACATTTTAATGCTTTCTTAGTTTAGAATGATTTGTTTCAATAAATTTTTAGTTTAACTTTCATTTGAATGGTCTTGTTTGAGATTGAGTGTCAGTGGATTCATTATGCTTTGATTTTTCATGGATCAAGCATAATCGGCCCATACTAATATCCTCGATGGACAAATATTAAGCCTAACAATGGTCTCTTTACGTGGAATAACAAGAGATGTGGGGAGAATGCTATTTCTGAGAGTCTGGATTGTTTCTTGGTGTCCTGGTTCTGGACTAGGGTCAAATTATCTACTTGCTCAAAGATTTTGGATTGGAGAGGGTCAAATAATTGACCAATTAAGCTCTCTTCATCTCCTTCCAAAGTTCCTAAGAACCCATCTTTCAAATTTCAGTTTATATGGTCATAGGACTCATCTTTTCAAGATATTATTGTTCAGTGGTGGTGATAGGGAAATCCTACTCATAGTAGGGATATGTATTCATTTGCAAAAATATTGTAGTTTGTTAAGCTCAAGCTTAAGCATTGGAACAAGCAGTGCTTTGGCAACCTTCACTGAAATAAAGTGTCGGTTCAAGCAAGGTTTTTTGCCATCACCTACAAGAGTTGTGAACAAGGTCTTTCCAAGGATCTAACTAGGGAAGAATTAGTTGTTGTAAAGGAGCTTGAGGAATTGGAATTGCGTGAGGAGATATTTTGGAAGAAAAATTCTCGTGTGGATTGGCTTTAGGAAGGGGATCGAAATACAATTTTTTTCACAATTCTTTCAAAGCTCATAGGATGGGGGATCTTATACCCTCTCTAGTGTCACAAGATGGGGCTCATCTATCTTCCATGGCTGAGATTTCTAGGGAGGTTGTGCAGTTTTTTACTATCTCGTTCTCTGAGGATTCTCTTGCTGATGAGTCTGAGGGGGAGGCTATTCTTGATTGCATCCCCTCTTTGGATTTTTATGAGATGAATGCGACTCTCATGCATCCTATTTTGTTGTCAAAACTGGAAGAGGTCATAATCCAAATGAAAAAAGGTAAGGCTCTTGGTTCAGATGGTTTTCCCTCTAATTTTTTCTAGGAATTTTGGGAAATCATTAAAATGGATCTTCTTGAGGTGGTTCAAGAATCACAGTGTAATAAGAAGATGCTTCGAGCTATGAATTATACTTTCCTAGCTCTTATTCTTAAAAGGGAGGGAGCCAATTGTTTGGATCAATTCAAACTCATTTCTCTTTGTAATGTTGTTTATAAAATTATCACTAAACTGATTGGAGAAAGATTGAAGCCTTGGATCAGGTCTTTGATCTCTACCGAACAAGGGGGATTTGTTACTGGTAGGAAAATCCTAGATGGTATTGTGATTGCCTCAAAGGCCATTCATTCTATGAAGAATTTGAAGGAGAAAGCTATGCTCATCAAGCTTGATATGGCTAAGGCTTATGATAGGGTCAGATGGGCCTTCTTACAAAAGATCTTACTAGATTTTGGTTTGGATAGGGAGTGGATTGCTTGGGTTATGAGTTGTGTCACTTCTTCTTCCTTCTCTATCCTTATTAATGGGGAGCCTTCAGAGTTGTTTGGTGCATCTAGGGGCCTTCAACAAGGTGATCCTCTTTCTCCATATCTATTTATTATCATGGCAAAGGGGATGGGAAGATTCATTAAGTCTCGGGTTAACCAAGGTTTGATTCAAGGTTGGAGTTGGGGTGGCAGGGTTCATCCTTATTCTCACTTGAATTTCATTGATGATATGATTTTGATGGGTATGAATAGAATTCAGGAGGCTATGAATTTAAGGAAAACCTTGGATATTTATTTGGGTTCTTTGGGACAAAAGATTAATGAGGATAAGTCCTCAATTTTCTTCTTTAATACTACCTAGCTTATTCAGAACAAGATTGCTCGGATTCTCAAGCTTTATATTGGTTCACTTCCCTTCTCTTACCTAGGGATTACCATCTCGGTGGGTTCCCAGCTTGGAGAACTTTGGTAAGATGTGCTTGAAACTTTTTGAAGGCGGGTGATTCACTGGACTTTGTAGGTGGCTCTCGATGGCTGGGCAGGTGATCCTCTTGAAATTTGTGGTGCAAGGTCTTCCTATTTATAGATGCTTTATTTAGGTTGCCCCTTCATGCTTTGTTAAGGAATTTGACGTTTTAGCTCGTCAATTCTTGTGGGCTGGTAACTTATCTTCTTCTAAATGGGGCCTAGTTAGATGTGATTATGTGTGTAGGCCTAAACAAAAGGGGGGTCTTGGTATCAACTCTACTAGATTTTTGGGATAGGTTTTAGCTTCTAAGCTTTACTGGCATTGGTGCACTTGCTAGGATCAAGATTGGGCTACCATCCTCACTGCTAAGTATCTACGAGGGTGGGTGTTGAGGGATGTGCCTAGGAGTTACCTTCTTGGAAAGGGTTTGATGATTTGGGAGACTCTCATAAGAGTCTAGTGAAGCTCATTAAGCAAGGTTTATTTGGATTTGCAATAGTTGATCTGAGCCTCTGTTTTGGCATGATTCTTGGGATGGACACCCACCCATTCTAACTATGTATCCATATTTGATGCCTCTTTGTAATAGGTTTTGGGAGGCCAGTTGGAGCAAAGTGAAAGAATTCAAGCACGTGTAGGATCTGGGTCAGTTGGAGGTGGTGCATTGGAAGACTCTATAGGAATGGCCATCGAGGAGTTCTAAGGAGATCGTCTGGAGCTTTCTAGGATTCTGGATGAAATTTTTTGTAGCTCCCTAGCTAGGAGGGATATTTTGGCCTAGGGCCCTTCTCCAAAGGGTAAATTTTTTGTGGCTTCGAGCTACCTAGAGTTGGATAGACAGGCGTTTGGAAATATGCGGTGTCGTGGTGGAAGCAAGTTTGGAGTATTTTTTCTTGGCCCAAATGCAATTTCTTCTTATGGATGGTTGTGCATAATAGATGCGTTACTTGGGATAATTTACAAAAGTGTGGTTTTCATGGTCCCTTTCTTTGTGTTCTCTATAATAATAGTGTAGAAAATTCCTCTCACCTCCTTTTCTTATGCCCTTTATTCAAGAAATTTTACACTGTTGGTGGGGAGTTTGGAAGCATGTTTGTGTTCATGCCACTTCTTTGGTGGAGTTTTGGAATAGCATGGGTATACCTCTTGCTCGAACATTATTTAGCAGCTATGACTGGAAATAAATAGGAGGATTTTTAAGGGTGTGCAAATGGTTGTGGTGCAGTTGTTTCATAAGATCCTCTGCAAGATCTAGGAAACTATTTTTGTGAAATATGACTTGTACAAGACTACGGTTCTTGGCGAGGAGGTTTTTGTGAGAAATTTGAACCTTGTTGTTGGAGATACTAGCTCCCTGGGTAGCATGAGACAACGACGTGTTGGTGTAATTAATTATTTAATTACACTTTATTAAGTTTACTTAGGTTTTACTTAGGTAATAATTAGTTTACTTAATTAATAAGTAAGCTTTTTTTAGTTGAGCTATTTTTAGGTCAACATTAGGGTTATGCATACATTGATTTAATAAAGCAATTCATCTCATTGTAATTTCTCAATTCTGAATAATATAAATTTGCACATCTTCATGCAAAGCTCTTCCTTTTATTGTTTTTCTCTTATGTGGAAGGCTTTTCTGGTTTGCATGTCCGATCTTGGTTTCTAACATGGTATCAGAGCCTTGATATGCAACCCTTTTTCAGATTTTGGAGAAAATAATTATAGAGCATGTTTGGGGTTCCTTGAGGGTTTCATGAATTGAGTTCATTTATGCAGTGTTTTGGATCAAATCGGACATCTCCATTGGATTCAGAGTGCTGGAAAAATTCAATTTATTGGCTTTTATTTTTTGATTTTGGTCATTGTTGAAGAGATCTGTGAGGGTTTCAAGCTCGGTGATTTTTTGCAAGCTTTGGGGGTAGCCAATTTTTCAGATCATTTTGGGCAAAAATGGAGGTCACCATCGCATTAATAACAACCAAAAACCCTAAGAACGCCCTTCATTTCGTTGATTTTGGAGTAGTTGGTTTCTGAGGCAAAAATTGTTTGCCAGGGAGGTTGTACAACCTCCCTAGCATGCTTTTATGAGGCGTGGATTTTGAAATTTTTTTTGAAAATTGAAAAAAAGATTTAAAAAAAGTGTTGCCCATTCAGAAGCCGGGCATGATCATCGCGCCACCCGGTAGCCATCAAGTGATGCACCACCCGCTAACTACTCGACCCTAGTCAATCCCCGTTGGCCTTTTTTGCAGCCGCTCCAGTCACATGGGGGACCGGGCGCTATGCACCCAACCCCCAACCGGCCCCTCAACACCCTGTGCAGTCACATGGATGACTAGGGGCTCTGCCCCAACCCCCTGGTTGTGCATAGGACTAGGGGTTGAAATTTTTTTAGCCTTCTAGATAGCCTGTAGGCCAAATTGACCATTCTGGAGCACTTTTACAAAATCAGGCATATTTTTTGCATACGGTGTCCATTTTTCACAAACGAGATACCATTGGAAAGCTGATTCTGACACCAATCCAGTGATAGAGGTAGTTTTTTTCTTATTTTTCTCCAGTTTTATTTTGTAGGTCCTTGAATTCAAATGAAACATTTTTCGCTTCAGAAGGCATGTCTTTTGACTCAGTTATCTTTTTTTCGTCATTCTCATGATATTGGAAAGGTGGTTTAGTCCTCTACACTGATCTAAGGTCCATTTTTACGAGGGAGGTAGATATGGACTTTGGTTTGTGCATGCACTCTATTTTTGTTTTCATACTCTAGGTTTGCATTTTCACTTTAGTTTATGCATGTTTAGCATTCTCTCCTTTTAGAATCATGGGTTATTGTAATAAATGAACTAATATAAAGTTCCATTAGAGGGTTTTCTTGCATAATAATCTGATTACAATGTAGTTTCACTTTGATCTCATCTTGATTTTGATGACAACTCGCATGGGTTGTATCTGGATTCTTATTTTCTTTTGTCCACATCATTCTCATAACTTGACACATATCAGATTTACATCGTTTCACACTTTAGATTGACAGCCTATGGTTATTGATCCACATTGGGTGACATCTCAGTTTGAGGGCCATTAAATTTATGGTTAATGTTCCAGAATATTCATGGTACTTGCTCCTATGGATCAGTTTTAGTCACAGTTTGATATCGACATCGAGATACAAAGAGCTTCTAGATTCTTTCATCATATCATTCCCTCTTATGAGGGACATCTTTTTACATCTAGTGTTACTTCACAGATTCCAGAGTTGTTCTTGTTAGTGAGTTTTCCAGTGTTCCATGGCATCGGGTCTGTTGTTGCTTTATCATGATTCCTTGAGTTGATCAATGACTCTCATCTAGTTTCAGTAGTAAACAAAAGTATCTTTCCTTTCTTGTCAGATTCAGGGTCCAATGTTTCTCCACAGTGTTCTTCCAGTGCTTCTTTGCATCAGGTCATCTCATTGAGGGGGGGGGGTTTGTCCCACTGGTTTTTCTCCTCTTTCTCTTTCATTGCATTTGTACATGGGTACTTGATCATGGCCTTATTTTTGGGACCCATTCATGCTTTTTTGCATTCATCTTAGTTTTAGGTGCATGTTTTTTTTAGTCTCCCTAAGTTGCACTTAAGGGAGGGTTTTGGTGTAATTAATTAATTTAATTACACTTTATTAAGTTTACTTAAGTTTTACTTGGGTAATGATTAGTTTACTTAATTAATAAGTAAGCTTTATTTAGTTGAGTTGGTTTTAGGTCAATATTAGAGTTATGGATACATTATTTTTATAAAGCAATTCATCTCATTGTAATTTCTCAATTCTGAATAATATCAATTTGCACATGTTCATGCAAAGCTTTGCTTTTTATTGTTTTTCTCTTATGTGGAAGGCTTCTCTGGTTTGCATGTCTGATCTTGGTTTCTAACACAACGTTCTAAGAAGAGAATCCAACGTGATGGTAGGTGGACCCCTCCTCCTCTTGGTTTTCTTAAGGTGAATATTGATGGCTCTTCTTAGCAGAACCTAGGTCATGCTGGGACTGGTGGCATTGGGTGCAATAGTGGGGGGAGAGTTTTTTTTTCTTCTCTATTTATAAGGGGCAGCAAACTAACAATCTTATGGAGGCCTTGGCTATTCTCCATGTTGTGCTATTCCCTCGGCTTGAGGAAGATTATTTGTGAGTCTGACTCACAGATAGTTGTGGATATGTTGAATGATAAGAGGTTGGATGGAGTTGGTTGGCAACTAGCTCTGGTGATTTGGTAAATCTTGTGGATGTGCAACTCCTTGGAGCATATCACCTTTTGTCACATCCCTAGTGAGTGGAACAAAGTGGCTGATTGCTTGGCTAAATGGGCTTCTGATCAGGACAACAGGTGGGAGGTGGAGGATTGGTGTCTCCTTCCACCTGAGTATGTGAAGAACTTGGAAAATGTTATTCTAGAGGATAGGAATATGTAGTTTTTTTCTTTTGGGGTTCCTTCGAGGAGCCCATGTTTTCTTTGGACTAGTTTTGTACTTGTCTTTGATTTTTTAATAAATTTTTACCCCTCTTTTTATTAAATTTTTTTTATTATTATAATTAATAATAGATTATTATAATATATTACTATATAATATCATATATTATTATATTAATTCAACTATAATTAAATATTTTATTATAAATATATATATTTATGATTTATTATATCATAAATAATAATAATAATACTATATTATTTATTGTAATATTATAATAAAATAAATAATAATAAAAACCAAAATTTTACTTCCATATCTTTGATTATTTTCTTTAAAAGGTTGCAAAAAATGTAATTTTGATATTTTTTATTGTAATCCCATCTCATTGTTAATAACCCTAATCATCTATATTTTTTCTGTTAAAACAATTGATCTTAATTTTGCAAAAACTTTGTAGAAGGCAAATATTTATTTTCCATAAAAAAAAATCTTGCTTTTGATTTGTTAACAAATACAACATTTTATTATCAATGAGACACTCCAAGAAAATATTTTATTATATATTTTCAATCATCAAGGACACAATATATTTAACTTTTTAATATTTTATTATTTTATAAGCATCTTTTCTTGTAAAGTCTCCTCAGCCAATCAGATTACAAATAATTAATTTTCTCAATATTTTTTATTAAAAATATTACATTTTAACTTTAAAAAACTCTGCAAAAAAACAAATATTTATTTTCTATCTTTTCATTTTCTAAGAGGTACAACATGGATTAAATAGTTCCTGCGGCAGGTATTAAAACGTGACTGGCAAGGGTTAACAAATAGGGATTCGTTCAATGTTTGATTTTGAGAAGGATAAGCTCGCTGTTCCATCAAAGAGGTAGCAAATTTGTGGGCGTAAGTCGTCACATTAGGTAAACAAGAAGTTTTAAACGTGGGGGTTTTGTTTGGCGATTGTTCCGGATCTCGTGGTCAAAATAATACTTGAACAAGAGGAACATTCGTGTTATAAATAATCTATTTCTTTGCCTGTGCACAAATAAACCCAAGGCCTTAGACTGCACTGGGGATCCTCAAAAGCACAAGAAACACCCATTAGTACACAGCCTTCCTTGTGATTGCTCATTGCAATGGATGTTGTTAGGCTGAAAAAATCTAAAATGGTTGTCAAGAATGGAGGAGAAACTGATTGTTGTGGTGATTTCAAGATGATGAAGAAAATAGATGATGATTCTGTCAAGAGAAAGAACAACAATGAGAATGGCAACGGGAACTCAAAGCTGTTGGCATCTGACGCTCTGCTTCTCCCCTTGGGACTCACCAACAAGTTCTTCTTTCTGGTTTTCTTCGCATCATCCTATTTCCTGATGAAGAGATGGAGAGAGAAGATAAGAACCTCAACGCCTCTCCATGTTCTCACCTTCGGGGAGCTTGTGGTCATTGTGGCCCAATTGGCTTCCTTCATATATTTATTGGGATTCTTTGGAATTGATTATGTCCAAAACTTTATCAGTGGCAATGGTGACTCCTGTGATGATTTGGATTTGAACACCCCTCCAACAACCTGTGGGATAGGAGCCAAAGAAGAAATTATTTTTAAGAAACCTGAGGTCCAGCTCAAGGGAATTGCCCTTGGTGACAATGAGGATGGAGACATTGCAGCTGCTGTATGTAATGGCACTGTGGCCTCCTATTCTCTTGAATCCTCCCTTGGGGACTGCAAGAGAGCTGCCTCTGTGAGGAGGAGCGCTTTGGAGCTCAAGACTGGGAGATCCCTTGATGGGCTGCCCTTAGAGGGATTTGATTATCAGTCCATTCTTGGGCAGTGCTGTGAGATGCCTGTGGGTTATGTACAAGTCCCTGTGGGTGTAGCAGGGCCTCTACTAGTCAATGGGTTTGAGTACATGGTGCCCATGGCAACCACAGAAGGGTGTCTGGTGGCCAGCGCCAACAGAGGTTGCAAGGCCATTCTTATGAGTGGTGGGGCTACAAGCATTCTTCTCAGAGATGGCATGACTAGGGCTCCTGTTGTGAGGTTTCAGAGTGCCAAGAGGGCTGCAGAGCTCAAGTTCTATATTGAGGATCCCGCAAACTCTGATAACCTCTCTGACATCTTCAACAAGTAGGAGTTTATTTTCCAGATCCTCTTTTTCATTTTTGCATGCACCATTGATCACATTATTATTTTATGGGTATTGGCTCAGTGGGTTGTGAAATAAAGCCATATTTTCAAGATAACTGATAAGATTTTGGGTGCACATTATTTCAACAGGACAAGCAGATTTGCTAGGCTCCAAGGCATAAAATGTGCAATTGCAGGCAAGAATTTGTATATGAGGTTCTCATGCTTCACTGGAGATGCCATGGGAATGAATATGGTCTCCAAGGGTGTTCAAAATGTCTTGGATTATCTTCAAATTATGTTCCCTGACATGGATGTTATCAGCGTTTCTGGTAATTGAAGTCCTCCGATTTTTCACCACTTATTTTTTGGGGGTTTTACACCATTTAATTGCATTGGATTGTAATTTAAATGGGTGGGCTAATTTTGTAAATGTGCTTCTGTTTTTTAGGCAATTTCTGTGCAGACAAGAAGCCCACAGCAGTAAACTGGATTGAAGGGCGTGGGAAGTCGGTAGTGTGCGAGGCCGTCATAGCGGAGGCAGTTGTGAACAAGGTATTGAAGACGACGGTTCCAGCGTTATTGGAGCTGAACATGCTAAAAAACTTGACTGGATCTGCAATGGCCGGCGCCATGGGAGGGTTCAATGCCCATGCTGCCAACATTGTGTCTGCAGTTTTCATTGCAACAGGCCAAGATCCAGCCCAAAATGTGGAGAGCTCCCACTGTATTACCATGATGGAGGGAGCGAATGGGGGCAAAGACCTGCACATTTCGGTGACCATGCCATGTATAGAGGTGGGAACAGTGGGAGGAGGTACTCAATTGGCAGCACAGGCAGCGTGCTTGAACATGCTTGGAGTAAAAGGAGCAAATGGGACATCCCCTGGTGCGAATGCTCAGAACTTGGCCAGAGTAGTGGCAGCTGCAGTAATGGCAGGAGAGCTGTCTCTCATGTCTGCTCTTGCTGCCGGCCAGCTCGTCAACAGCCACATGAAGTACAACCGATCAACCAAAGATGTCAAAGCAGCTTAAACACAATGGTTTAAACTTAGCACACTACAAATGTTCAGGCATCCACACCATTTTGTGGAAATCTTCGTTTCTCGTACTAGTCCAAAACAGAGGATTGCTCTACCCCATATCGTGTATGCAATGTTGAGGGAAACCAAATTGAGAGAATTTCAAACATGGATCCCTCTTGGAGTTCCTTATCGTAGCCCTCATACATTAAGGATATGTTTAAAATATGCGTAGGCAAAATTTCCTGCGTAAAAGTATTCAAGATTTTATCATTGTTATTTTAATAATTAATCTCATCAAATAAAATTTTCACAACCATTTAATTAACTATATAGAAAATAATAATTAAAATTTATAAATTATTAAATATATTTAGTCATAGATTACATATAATGTGAGATTTGAGTCTAAAATAAGTCTTATAATTGCAAATCACTATTGAGTAGTTGGAAAACAAATTTCAGCTGTTGTTTAATGGCAAATCAGCTGCCATTTAATGATAAAAGCCTCCAAAATTTTGCTTATCACATAAAAGAAATAAATATTGATTTGACAGCTTGATGGGAATGTTCTATTTTCTCTTGCAATGTTTTTTGTCAATTCCATGACAACTTTCTTTTTTCATTTGTATTGTTTTATGTTTTAAATCTGCATGCAAATATTTCATTTAATTAGATAAAACTTAATTTCTTTAAAGAAAAAATCTAGATTTATCTAAGTTTATTTCATTGCATTATTTAGCACTTATTATTAATTGTTTAATCTAGCCACATGCAACTAGAATTTGCAGCGCATCAATGCACAAACACATATTCTCTAACATATTAACATACCTATAGTTTTCTATTGATGTAATCCTTGAACCTCCTTTAGGTGCAAGTGCTAGTAATATTTATTATGGTGAAGTTTGTATATTTATTTAAAATTTAATTTAGTTTTAAGTTTTTTTAAGGGAATGATTGAATAATTAAATATTTGCAAGAAGTTGTAAATCTAAAGGTGAAGATCAAATGTATGGATATGGGCATGGCATGAGCATGAACACGAGTGCAATAAAAATATCTTAAATATATTTAAAAATTGTCAAGTTAAGAGTTATTTTAATTTAGTTTAGAACTATTTTATTTTCTTTACCACATACACATGAATGCATAGATTTTATTTTTTTACAAGTTTTTATTTAAGAATTATTTTATTTTGTCTACATTTAAATTTGTGTTAATTTGTTCCTTATTATTGGACATATTTAATTAGCTTGGATTAATCCATGTAAAGTATTTTTATACTTTATTTTCAAGATTGTTAGCGCTTACATGACCTACTTTTTTTCCTAGGATTTCTCCTCATCAAGTAACTTTCAAATCTATACTTTTTTATTGTCTTATCATTTTTTAGATCACATTAGAGTTGGGTTGCTATTTATTACAATTTCATTGTTATATCTCTTCTTCTAGGTTTTATATTTCTTTGTGTAACCTTTTGCACAGCTTGGCCGCCCTTGGATTCTCCTCTAGGTTTTATTTTAAAATATAGTTATTAATTGATTTTCTAATTAACATTATATCTTAACTTGTTTCTATATAAATTAAATACTTATTTTAGGGTTTTTGAACTTCATTGCATAGTCTCTTAAATGGTATCTATCCATTTCTTGAACTTTGGTATTACATCTACTATCATAGATTATTATGGAACCTTATCCTTTACTACCATTCAGGTTTATACTATAGATTTTGATGTGTTTACGCACTTTATGGAATGTGATCACCTCATCATTGATGCTCTTCTGAATTTTTATCTCATGGATGGGGATGGATCTTTGTGAAGGTGTTATTTTATCATGTTTGTGAGTTTTACTCCATAAAGTTTGTTATTTATTATCCTTTTTCTTAGACATACTTCATGTTGGTTGTTTTTACTGTAACTAGGTTGATCTTCTAATCTACCTATGGAATTGCCAATTCCAATCAAGGGCAACTTGAAGGACCTAGACCATCTGATGAGGATTTTAAATACCTACACTTTGGGCTCTACAAGACCCAAGAGGGTGATCCCTTAATGTGTTTACAACCTCTGCACCTTAATTATAAACAACATTAACCATAACATATAATCTGACTTAATAGCTCAACATAATGGGATAATAATGAATAGAATTGATTGTTCATCAATAATATCAACCATTTGGATCATGAGATAGTCACAACAATACTTCAAAGTAAAAGATATTCATTAATTTTCAATTTGTAAGCTCTAGGTGAACACAAACAAATACTTAATCTCACAAATAGGTACAACTTAGATCAGTGCCTTATTTCCATTGGAGGAGTCAAACTCAAAAACATCTAAGGGTTTATAACAAATTCAACACATAGCATATAAGATCTTTGAAAACATTGCCTTACAATATCACTAATATGTATCCTAACTCAATACTACTTATCAAATCCTTGTACAAAACATATCAACCTACAATCTCATTTAAGCATTTTAATTAATTCCTTGAATTAAAGCTAAAACAAGAATTGCACACACCACAACAATGAGATGAACAAAATAACCCTTGATCATTTAATTCAAAATTCAAATATGCTTGTACATAAGATAGACATGAGCTTAAATTTATCAGTCTAAATCAAATGCCAGTACTGTGATAGAACATTATGTCTCCATGAATTCAAAACCTACAACAAAATGACTCAAAATCTAACTTGCATTTTATCTATAATTATCAGACTTTACAATTGCTTTGCAACTTCACCTAGAGTCAACCAAAAAATTCTAACTTGCTAACTCGTACTTTTGGCCTTGAAATCCTTCTGATAGAAAATGAAGGAGAAAACAAGCATTGGGCCATAAAGCACACATTCCACTAGCCACTTGGACTGCTTTGTGAAATTTCAAAATTTGGTTACAACAACAACCTCCCTCGGAGAATCTTCTTGTTCCAGCAACAACAAATCTTCAAGAACTTCGCGCTTAGACTACCACCAAAACAAAACTGGAAATTGTTATAACTACAACAGTTGATTGATTAACTATTAGTAACTTTCTCCCGCTTTTACTCCTCCTTAGTTAAATATGTATTCACCCACTGTTGGTATTCCTCATCACTTGGCTAATTAAAACCAATTATCTCATTTACTTTGACACTATAAAAGGTGTATATTTAACTGCCACTTGGTTTGCTTCTTGTTCAAAAGAATCAAGGAATGAACTGGTGCTGATAATTTTATCCATGCAACTCACTAATAGATCAAAATCTGATCATCGCAAATTAAAGTAATTTGAGCCTTAATGACCCTATTAGCCCGATCCTGGCATTGCTGAAGTGACCTGATATTGCCCTTCTCATCAATTATGTTAGGCAATAATGTATCACTCCAATCATCAATTTTTTTTACCAATTCCTTGATCTTCCTACTCAAGTCATCTGGTAAGGCTTGGAAACCTTGCAATGATTTAACCAACACTTGAGTAGGTCTTAACGACTGTGGCCTATTATTGATATCAAATCTTGAGGCCTTAAAAATTACATCCAAATCATTTTCCCTATGGATCCACTTCTCAATTAATGGTATTGCTACTTTATGATC
Source organism: Sequoiadendron giganteum (assembly GCA_007115665.2). NCBI lineage: Eukaryota > Viridiplantae > Streptophyta > Pinopsida > Cupressales > Cupressaceae > Sequoiadendron > Sequoiadendron giganteum. The sequence goes on from CM021105.1 coordinate 497,361,313, forward strand.
CCTATCAATATTATTTATTGCACCTAATAATAGAGAACAAGAAAAATATACACTTGACAATCTATCATCAACCTATTCATTTAAATGCTACGAAACAGTAGTAAAAATTTCCCCTTGTCTTGAAGATACCCTCTCCTCACTTACCTTCAAAGAGTCCTATAGCTCTGTAATTTTCTGCATTAACTTCTTATTCGTTGGTTCAACAAAGCACTCTAATTCCTCCTCAGTTGGTTCCAATGTGGGGCTAAGGGAAGGAGTATGACTGGGAGATCCTAGTGTGGAAACAATGGGGGAAAGAAAAAGAAATGACCCTGATGTGGAAGGAAATGATTTAATCACTGGAGCAATTGATGTTTCCCCAATTTCCTTGTACTTTAATATTTCCACTTTTGTTTTCCACTCAATATTCCTTTGCTGCACCTTATTATACTCCCCAATCATAAAATTATACTTTTCAATAAGACTCCTTTTTTCAGCTTCCTCTCTCTCTATAGTCTTTTGTGCCAGTTTGGCCATATTCACAGTTTAATATGTAGCCTCTATGGTTGAAGTCTCTGAAGCTCTTTTTATTATAAACCCTCCCCTCAAATTTGGGTTAATGTTAGTTATACCTGGCTTTCTTCATTGTGGGGTCAAATTCCATATTGCCAAGGTTTCATATTCCTCACTAGAGGCAAAGTCTTGCAATGTTGCCTTGACTTCTTCTTCTAAATTCTGGAGGGGATGCTTGGAATTCAAAATAGCATTAAAATTCACTGCATCAACAATATCCCACTTAGGTAGAATCAAGACACCATCTTGATTGACCAACTTTCTCCCTTCCTCTGGAGTGATGTTCTTGAATTCATTCATTACTTCAGCCTTCACCTCATCATCATTTTCTTGATCTGACCTATCAGGCCTCTGTTCTCTTCTTTTCTTGTACTTCTCTTGATATTCTTCCAACTTCATCCTCCATACCAGAACTGCAAGAAGACTGGCAGTTTTACAAAAGAATCATCATCCAAAAATTCTTTACAAGCCTGCATTCTTGCATCCTGTATACATTTGCCTTTCATGTCCAGGTATGATAAAATTAACTCAACTAGTCATGGAGGGGAAGGCATGCCCATTTGTATAGCTTGGTCAATAACAATGATTTAATCCACCTAGTCCTCTTAGGACTGTTCAATCATTTGCCTTTTAGGGCTTGGTGATGATGGTGGTATTGAGGGAATCCTTTTTGGTGATGACTCCATATCAATTATTTTTATTGCCCCAAGTGTTTTGAGGTGTGAGCTTGGTTGTTCATGCAGTTTCGTTACCTGTTTTCCTTTTCTATCTATTTCATCTTCATCACTGCTATCATCCCTTTTTCTCTTGTAAATAGGCTTATCATCTAGAGGTTGGAAAGTTGGTCTTTCTTCAAATTTCCTTGCAGCTTGTTCCTATATACCCAAGTCCAACTCCAAATTTATTTTATTGGTCATCAGAATACCCATGATTTCCTTGAAATTATCCATCAAAAAATAATTCTTTTTATGATAAGGACTAAATTCCATCAATGGCTCATACTTTGGATCCATCTTGTGTACTATATCCAATAGCTTATCATAAGCTACCCATTTCTCTTTATTTAACTACTGCTTATTCAAATCAAATTAATTTCTAACCAGGTCCTTAGGGAAATTGAATTCATGAAAAAACTTAGCACCTTTTATTCTTTGTCTAAATAGAGCAAAGAAACCCTCAGGATCATACTGCCTCCTAGGACCAAAACTTAAATGGTTTAAATCAATTTTTTTCAACAATGCACCCAATCTCGCTTTAAAATAACAAAATCAGACACCACTATGTAGTGAGGGTAGAAAATCCCCTTACCCTTTCTAGTGAGGTTATCTTCATGAATGCATCCAATTTACCACATAACCTCAACAAATTTGATCCTTGGTGGCACATTCTAAGGCAATATATGTGGGGTCCATTGAAAACCATATACCCTCAAAATAGTGTTGACTGGGTATGGAATAATGTCACCCCAATTGTGGCAAATCTTCAAATCAGGCCTCCTCCCCTTGGACCTAAGAAACTAATACAATTCTACAAGAACCTTGGGTAAATTCACCATTAATCTAGCTCTCAGTCTTGATGTAAAGTAGTTGTCAAATTGTACATAGTTGGCATTCTCTCTATTGTATGAAAGGTTAGCTATCCACACCTCTACCAACAACCTCTCTTCATTGAAAAATTGCAATCTCATTTTCTCAGAGAAAAGCTCAACATTCTTGATCAAAAACATGTGCATAAGCATATAGTACCAGTAAAAGGGAATGCTTGTATCATTTTGCTGCATTTTCAATAGACTTCATGTATCTTCTCAGCCAGGAAATAAGAAAAATCATATACCACAAAGAAATTCGGATGTTGTATTTGCACCCCCATGAACATAAATGCTATAGGCATCACTGTATTAGGGCTAAAATCCAAAATCTGGCATAATGAATAGAAAGTATCTAGGAAGTGCTTGGAAAAATAATCTAGTCTGAAAGGCTACTGATCACTAGGGCTAATGTGGAATAATGAACCTCCTGCCCTAGCCAAATGTGGTGGGAGCATCTTAGCTTTGAAAATGGACTTCATCTTCCCATATTCCTATTTCATTCATTCAAGCTCAATAGGGACCAAGAATTCACTAGGCTCACTCAAATCAAAGACCCGTAGAGACTCCTCTCTATCAATACTTAGTAGAACCCTTTCATCGTTATCCCTAACCACCTGTGTGACAAGATCATACCTTGTGGCCACTACGTTGAGCAAATCAACATCAGGAAACGCATTTGGAACTACCAAATTACCCATGTCATAAATCCAGCCATTTGAAAAATGATGAGGCAAATTTCTTTGTCCAAACCATAGTCTGAACATCTCCAAACCCTTAAGTGGCACCCTAACATCGGCTATATTAAAACAATTATACACTAACCCCTCCCCAAGGGTTTTTCCTCACATTAGGACCAACCCCCTGTTCCTATCATTTGTTGACAATGATAATTGATCTAGGAAATCATCATACAGGTTTCTAATCAAAAAGTCAATCTGGTTGGAATGATGCTTTAATGGTGCCATCCTAAGCAAACTAGGGCTTCCTTATATTACAAACCTTAAACAAGCTAGGGCTTCTCGAGAATATGAAATTACAAAACATGTACTTTGTAATTTCCAATAATTTAACTCACTTATAAACCTAAAATGATTTTCAATAAAATTCCCAACAATCATACAAAAAAATTCATCAAATTTGGACTGCAATTTAACCAGGAGATGTAAAATTCAACTTAAGGCTTTGTGCTCACATAAACCCTAATTCTTCACTGTAACAACTCATGAATTCATCCTCAGCTTTAAGACTGCTCTGTGAAATTGATCGAATGCTTTGTGATACAATAAAACAAGAAAATGAATGGTTTTATTTCAATCAAATCACGCCAAAAAATGTCTTGTCCACCATTAAAGCTCACTCGCACAATGCACCAATGGTTCCAATCACATTTGATGCAGATTTAAATATCACCTATTGATCTTTCACTTTGGCTAGATCATCAAACGACTGCCTTTTAATCAATCTAACATGACCACCATCGTGGAAAATGGCCCACCACCTTCTACATTGCCCAAGAAATCCATGTGTCATCTTTCCCCTGATATTGCAATCAATAACTACCATGCAAATTCTGATCATGTGATGGCAGGCAACTGTAGATCTTAATTATCAATGATCCTGCTCATTCAAAACAACTGCCAACTCTAACCTTAAACATCGAGCATCTTACCTGCTGAGATTAAAAAATCTCCGCCCATTTGAAGCATGCGTGTCTTACACCTATTTTAGTAACTCGCCAATTAATGTATTAAAGTCAATTGAATATATTAAAGTACTCCCAACATTCCTTCAGGTTCTCTAGATGTGACAAGTGGCACCCGCCTATGATATCATGATCAACCAAAACCATGTGGTGGGGTCATCATGGGATAGCGTGGAATGGGTAAGATCAAACAACCATTCATCAATGACCATGAAAATTCATCCCTCTGCAAAATATATATTTTTTATTAAAACAAGAGGGGACATAACTAGTTTGACGAAAAATGATGACATGAAGTTGTTTTTAAAAGGGAAGCACAGGGCCATCCTTGACATAGGAAGAAATAAAGTTTAGCAAAGGAAAATATAATGACAAATTAGAAGGGGACCAAACCTAGATGGATCAATGGGATTCAAGTTGTTTTTAAAACCATCCTCCAAAAGTAATGACCAAATAGATCCAAGCTAGGGTATAAGACAAGAAAGTAAGGTTAACACAAATACTTGGAAACAAACGTAAAACCCCAATCCTAGAACTTCCAAAACACCTTATAGCAAAAACACCATGTAGAACCGAAGACATAGGCAAAATCAAATGGAAATTGTAGAACATAAAATAAAGTTCCATCAGTGGCTTTAGTTGGGGACATTCATTCCACTGGAATGAAGTGAGATCTCAGGTTGAACAGACCAATTATAGAGATGACCAAAATGGGTTATCCAAACCAAACAACCTAGCAAGAAAGAAACCTACCACTAACATATATACAAACCTAAACTATTGTTCATGGAAAAACATACTTAAGTGAAGTATAACTTCAAGAACTGTCCATGAACTAGTAGTTCAAGAATATCCCATGTCATCTCTTGGAGGAAGTATAAATCTTCACCCCACTTATTGTTGATTGGAAATGGACCCAATAAGATTGCATCAAATTTTCCATGTTTTCCCTTATCTTCTAATGTAGAATTCCACATTAGGAATAGATCTCCATCTTGGAATCTCCTTGTAGTTTCCGTTCATCATACAAGTTCTTTACTTGCAACTTTAGTTTTGAATTTTTCATTTGAGCCTCCCTTTTGATTTCATCCAATTCTATGAGAGCTTCTAATCTCAATTGCATTTCATCATCAATTTCATTGTCATATGTTTGGACAAACTTATACATCTCCATCAGATTATTTTGGGGTAACCTTGCATTTATCCCATAGACCAAGTCAAATGGGGTGCAACCTATTGCTTTCTTCACAGTCACCCTATTTTTCGAGACTTCCAATCTCAACTTAGAATCCCATGCCTTCTTACTTTTATCCAGGATTCTCTTAATGATTTTCATCAAGCTTTTTTTGCTTGATTCTGCTTGTCCATTTCCCTGTGGGTGATATGCTGATGAGTAGGAAATTTTGATCCCATGCTTTTCATAAAATTCTATGTATTCCTTAGATTTGAAACACATTGCATTATTCAAAACAATCCTCTTTGGACATCCAAAGCTAGTCAATATGTTACTCATTAGGAAGTCAATTACCACTTTATTGGTTTCCCTCTTTGTTGGAATTGCTTCCACCCACTTGGTAAAATAATCAGTGGCCACCAATATCCATGAGTGGCCTCCACTAGAATTACATCCTATCTCTCCCACAAAGTCAATACCCCATTGTTGAAATGGAGATTGCATTGTAACTAGTTTTAGAGGCAAGTTACCAAAGAATTTTAACTTACGAGAGAAACGCTGACAAGCATCACATGTCTTTACCAATTGGTGTGCATCTTTAAACATAGTAGGCCACCAAAATCCAACCCTCAGTATCTTATGTGCATTTGTTTTGGCCATGTAGTGCCCTCCACAAACTCCATTGTGCATCTCAATCCGAATTTCCTGTGCTTGATTTTGATCTACACACTTTAGCATGACACCTTCCCCATTTATCCACCAAAGCTTACCAACTATAATAACATACTTGATATCATGTAATTTAAATTTCCTTTTCTCATTTTCACTCAAGTTTTTAGGACACTTCATCCTTTGCAAATAATAAATCACACCTTTATACCATTCAGAATGTTCCATATCACATATGTGTGATCTATTCTCCTCTTCTTGCAAATTTAACTGATTTGCTTCCAAATTACTTTGGGCCATAAGCTTGGCCAATCCCTATCCTCTTACAAGTTTAGTAATTTGGACCTCAATATTGAATTCTTGGATCCTATTGATCCATCTACACCGTCTTCCTGATACTTCCTGCTGTGTGAAGATATCTTTGACAACAACGCTAGGTACATATGCAACCATAGTAGCTCCCATAAAATAAGTCCTGAAGGCTTTTACTGCCTTTACCAATGCATATGCCTATTTCTCATTAATATCATACTTGAGTTCCATAGCTTGTAAAGATTTACTGAAAAAGGCTATAGGTTGTTCAAAACCTTTTGCATTCTTTTGCAACAACACAACTGCAATTGTGTGGAAAGAAGCAAATGAAAAGATCTATAAGGATTTAGAAAAATCAGGGGTTTTCAATACATGAGCCTCCTTTATTGCTTGCTTAATGGCTTCGAAGGCCTATATAGACTCCTCTCCCCATTCAACCTTAGCTTCCTTCTTAAGCATCTTGGAAATTGGGCAAACTGTCTCAACAAAATTTGTCACAAACCTCCTTATGTAGTTTATTTTCCCAAATAAATATTGTATACCTTTGACATAGTGAAGTTGTGGGATTTTTTCTATTGCAACTACTCTCTCTGGATCAATTATGACTCCATCTTTGGAAACAATATGTCCCAACAATTTTCCTTCTCTTACCCCAAATGCACATTTCTTTGGATTCAAAGAGACACCATACTCCAAGGCTCTACTAAATACCTTCTCCAAATGCTCACAATGATCCTCTTCCTTTTTGGAGTATGTTGTCACTTCATCTTTGTATATCACCAAACAAAAGTTAATGAAATCTGAAAATGCCACATTCATGGCTCTTTGAAAATTAGCCCTTGCATTTGTTAGACCAAAAGGAATTCTCACATAAACATATGTTCCCCAGGGTGCATTGAATGATTTCTTATATTGCCCAGATTCCTTGACCATGAGCTGGTTGTAACTAGAGAACCCATCCATCATAGATATCAATTCAAAACCTATCACCCTCTGCAACATGGCTTCCATATTTGGTAATGGATAATTGTCTTTTAATGAAGACACATTCAAATTCTTGAAGTCTACACATAATCTGATGTCTCCATTTTTCTTTGTTACCGGTACCAAGTTTGACACCCAGGGTGAATGTTTGATTGGATTAATGATCACTGCATCCCTTAGCTTCATTAAATCTTCTTGCATTTTGGGGGCTAAGGTAGGATTAATAGGCCTTTGTTTTTTCCTAAATAGCTTGTCACCATCACTCAAAGGAATCTCATGTTGGAACAAATCCTCCCTGTATTCCTTAAGATCATCATAAGACCATGCAAATACATGTCTAAACTTCCTCAATAAGTCAATTAACATTCTTCTCATCTTTGGTGATAATTTATTTTCAATATATACCTTTTTTGGTGATGCTTTTGTTCCAAGATTTATCTCTTCCAAATCATGAGGATGTGAAGGAGTATGATTAGCCTTTGTCTTATCGTGATTGTTAAATACTTTTTCTAATAAAACTAAACCCTTAGGAATTGTATATGTTTTTAACTAAATTACCTCATTTCCAAACACAGTATCTTTACCATCAATTGTTTCTACAAAAACTCCAAATTTGATTTCTTGACTTTCACATTCATCCACACAATTCAGGAATCTTCATATGTCATCATCATTATCAAAAACTTGCCAGTTTTTGATATTATCAGGAAATGATGGCCTAGTTTGCACTTCAACCTTTGAGATCCCAACAAAGGTTATATCATCTTGTTTTAACACAATTTTTGCTAAAAAGTTTGTCACCTTGTTGTGGCCTATCTCCATCCAATCTATGCCAAATGCATCAAATTTTTTCAACTCATCCCAAACAACATTCCTATATTGTTTCAACCTCTTATTCTTTGATACATACCTGGCTCTAACTTGGGAAATCACAAGTTCAAAATCTCCAATTACCTTGAGCTTCTTAATCCCATGTTTTTTAGCCAATCTCAACCCCAATAAAAATGCCTCATATTCCACCACATTATTGTTACAATCAAATGACAAAGTGAAAGAGAACCTAAATATCTTTCCACTCGGTGATCATAATAAAAAACCTACACCTGATCCTACTTTTGAACTTGCACCGTCAAAGTACATAGTCCACAAGTCATCACACTCTAACAATTATTTTACTTCTGTGTTAATCAGTGCTGTGGGCTTATCATAATTGCTAGGGAATTCCTCAACTCTAAACTCATTTATGCGATTGTTAATAAAACATGTCATATTTTCATTTGGATCATGCTCAATCATATGGGGAACTTTTGATTCTCTCTCAATCTTGACATTCTTACCATCAATGGAGAAAGTAACAAATGATAGGTCACACTGCATGGTGCCCCCATTGATACACTCCACTTTCTTGACAACAACATCCCAAAATGTGGTGGGATGTATGCAACTAGTATAGTCATGGCTAAGTCCTTCTTAGGATATTGAGTCAATTTATAAGGTAATGCTTTGATAGTCCCAATAACTGGCACTTCCCTTGAATCCATTGCATAACATTTACCTTGAGTAGTATCCATTATTAGGCCCATTGCTTCCATGATCTTGACTAGCATAACATTGTTTGATGCCCTTGAATCCATCATACAATTCCTTAAAGTCTTCCCATCTATAACAATGCTCAAGAAAAAGGGGTTAAAGTTCTCAAGGCACATATTAATAGAATTCCCTAATATACAGGAGGAATTTGTAACACAATTCCCTCCACTTCTTTCTCCTTCATCCTTTTATTCTTTACAACTACCTTGTTCAACCCTAGTAACAATAGAACCTATGATCAAGGCTATTGTATTTTCCTTATATTCATCTATTCTCATCATTTCTAGCAAAGGTATAGTAAATTTAACCTGAGAAAACACTTGAAACATATATATGGGCATATATTTTGGCAAGTTAGACACCATACCTTCAACATTTTCACTTTTCTCTTGTTGCTTGCTTCCCTCAAGTTTCTTCTGCCTCCTATCCTTTGAAGCAGGTTCAACAAAATTTGTAACCACCTTATTCTTCACCAATGATGAAGCTGTATATTCTTGAGGCTTTGGAGTTTCATTCCTTTTCACCCAAATCTTATAATTTTTAACCTCTTTAGCTTTGACAACATATTTCTTGTTATCAACTTTAACACCCTTATTTTTGTCCTTTTTTTCTTTAATAAATAAGCAAACAAGTTTACCCTGTTCACCACCAATAGTTTTGTTCCTCAATTGAAGCGAGCTTCTCATTTGACTAGTCATTTCTGGAGTCAACCTTTCAATCTCTTCCTCTAATGGTCTTCTTAGGGACACTGCATCTTCATCATGTTTCATATTGCCAACATTATGGTCAAAATCACCTTCCTCATCAGAGAAAACCTGTTGATGGTACATCTCACTTATTTTCTCTGATCATCCACACCAAATCCCTGTAACTCATCACCAAAGGAACATTCTGCCTCATCAATGCATGATCTGGTCATACAAACATCCACAACACCCTGCTCAATTTCAAGAGTCTGCTCATAAGTTTCCTACTTTGTTCCCTCAATAATAAGCAATTGAGAAACACCACAGTAATCCTGATCATGTGGATGTTCACAAACCTTACACCATGGTCTATCCTATACCATATTTACTGAATGCTTTTGTAGGGGGTCTGGTGTATGTTGATCATGTTTGGGCTTTTGGCTGGGCAAGATTGGTTTCCTATCTTTCCAATTTTTATTATATAGGTAATTTTCCAATCTAGGCAGTCTTTCATTCTTATTATATTGTTTCTTTTCATTTACTATACCCTTTTCTTACTTAACAATGATATATTTTATGTCTTTCAAAGTGCTCAAGACCTTATCCCATTTCTCATCATCTTTAGGCTTTGAAGAAGAAATCTTATCAACCTTATCCTTGGAATTTTTTAAAAGTGTGGTCTCTTCTCTCCTACCATATTTTCTAGAAGCTCGCCTATTACTCTTAATTTTTATAGCCACCCTAAAAGAATCCCTCATATTTTGAGGGTCTTTATCTCTGAGGAGGTATGCCATTTTAGCATCAAAAGCATTGGAATATGTTGTTAGACATCCATTCTCATCAAGCCTCAAAACTTGGAAAATTTTATACATTGCTTTTTGAAACCTTAAATTAAACTCTGTTACAGGTTCGTTTAGTGACTTCTTGATATTGTTGAACTTATTCAACATGAAACTGGCATTAGTTTTATCACCGTACTATTCCTTGAAACAATTTTCAAATTTATCCCATGAACCAATACTAGCATTAGGTAGACCCTTGTACCAATCCCTCACATCTTCTAACAAGGATTGTACAAAAAAATTTATTACAACATCTTTATGCTCCACCTCATAATCATTTAGCATATCCATAAAAGCTTTTAAATGTTCCTCTACTGTCACAACATTATTGCCAGAAAATTTACTCATCTTTTCTCTCAATTCATCTAGGATGGGGTTTGGATAACTTGGAATACCATCAAAGTACAATTTCCTATATCTTTCTAGCTATATAGGTATTCTTTGAAATAATCCCTCAATATTTTGAGAGTCAACACCAGATCCTATACTATGTACCCTAGGGTCACCTTGATTTATATTTACAAACTTAGTAGCATGGGTTTTAGGGCCAGAATTGTTTGTGTTGGTATCCAGTTTTATTTTAGGACCAGATTTTGAAGCATCTTGGTGATTTGATTAGGTTGCATCTTGTATAGCCTCATACATGCTTGACCTCTTTAGGAAACCTATATTTCTTTCCATTTCTGCATTTGTAGCCTCAATTTCTATACTCTCCAATTCCTCAGCAAGAGCCTCACCCTCCCTTCTAACCTTTTCTAAGGCAGTCTCAGCTTGTAATGGTACATGTGGTGAAAGGTCTCATTTTGGAGGGTGGGAAATCACCTTATCACTTATTTTAATCCCCTTAGCCTTTTGTTTTCCCTTATCTAAAATGGGTTTATGATTTGGATCACTTGGTTGAGGTTTCACAAGGTCTTATGGTTTTGGGTTTGAGAGTTTTTGTTGGGTATCAACTTGACCTATAGGACCTACCTTAGATGCAAGGCTTATCTCCTTATCGAATATTTCACATACGACAAGACCCTCAACACTTGGCTCAGGTTTTTCTTGGTTCAGGGATTTCATTGTTGCCAACTATCTAATCAACGTATTTGTTTCAATCACAACATGCATCAGCTATGTTTCTCTCCTTTTCTCTTTTCCTCTTGAGCTCATCTTGTTTTTGGATCTCTCGTCTTAAGGAGTCAATGTCTCCAAAAACATCTTTAGGGTCAGGCAAGGTCATTTCAGATTTCGATGTATCACTTAAATCTATAAGGTTGACTTCTTCAAGTACATGTCCAAACAGTAAAGGAGTTCCATCATCCTTAGTAGGAGGAGGAGGCATATCACTGGTGATTTCTCTATGATGGCTACGACTTCTAGTCCTGCTTCTTCTCTTTTCAGAATATTGAATACTAACCGGTCCTTTATTTTGACATGTTACATCCTCTTGGTTGGTATATTAAATAATGCATCAAAAAATCCATAGCTATCCAACTCTAAACTTTTAAACACCTTTTCAAAAGTTTTAGGGATAGGATGTAAAGACTTACCTGTACCTTGATGTATAGGGTTCTTTGATGCTGGAGCAACATGACTAGATTCTGGTCTTGTCTTTATCCAATCCTTCTTCTTAGTTTTAGGAAGTTCACTCTCCTATGTTTGTTCCAAATGATGTTTCATGAATGACCTGGTGTTCTTCATTCTACGTATTTTTACAAAATATCCTTCAACTTATATTAAATTGCCAAAATAAGATGCACACTGGTGCAGAGACTTTAGAGTCACCACCCAATTATCTTGGGAATACGAAATATCCAAAAATACTTGGTGGATTTCAAAAGACCTTTGGAAATTTGTATTGACAACGTATAATGTATTTCACCAATAACTCAAAACACTTTGAATAATAGAAGATATAGAAAAAATTAACATAGAACCATGGGCTCGACCTTCAAATCATAGAAATATGATGAAAAATCTATGCAAAATGGACAATCGACACACTAACAAGAAATATTTAAATTAACATCCCCAGAAGAGTCGTCATTTTGTTGGTTGTTTTTATTGTAACTAGGTTTATCTTCTAATCTACCTATGGAATTTCCAATTCCTATCAAGGGTAGCTCAAAGTACTTGGACCAACTAACGAGGATTTTAAAGACCTCCTGCACTTTGGGCTCTGCAAGACCTGGGAGGGTGATCCCTTAATGTGTTTACAACCTCTACAGCTTAATTATAAACAACATTAACCATAATAGATAATCTCACTTAATAGCTACATAGAATGGGATAATACTAAATAGAATTAGTTGTTCATCAATAATATCAACCATTTGGAGCATGATATACTCACAACAATACTTCAAAGTAAAAGATATTCATTAATTTTCAATTTGTAGCAAGCTCTAGGTGAACACAAACAAATACTAAATCTCACAAACAAGTACAACTTAGATCAGTGCCTTATTTCCATTGGAGAAGTGAAACTCACAAACATCTAAGGGTTTATAACAAATTCAACACATAACATATAAGATCTTCGACAACATTGCCTTACAATATCACCAATATTTATCCTAACTCAATACTAATCAAATCCTTCTACAAAACATATCAACCTACAATCTCATTTAAGCATTTTAATTAATTCCTTGAATTAAAGCTAAAAAAAGAATTGCACACACCACAACATTGAGATGAACAAAATAACCCTTGATCACTTTATTCAAAATTCAAATATGGGTATGTGTAGGATCATCATGGAAAAAACAGGACCTTAAGTGGCAATAAAATTCAGAAAATCAGAGTTAGACAAGTTGACGTAAAAATTTGAATAAGTTATCTATATTATTTCAAAAATATGTAAGAATAGAAATTGTACCAAATTGAATGTAGTTTCTAAACTACTAGGTTTACTTTTTATTTAAAAAAAAATCTATTTGGTGGAAATTTGAAATTTCAATGTGTAGACACCGAAAATTGGTTTAGGCCTACGAGTACCACTTTTGACATAATTTTATAATGTCCATGGTCATGATTAAATAATTTTTATTATTTAATTACTTTCTAAACACATATTTCCTCTAATAATTAAATAACCTTTTAATTATTTAATTAATTCATTATGACCCTTGTTCAACTTTGATTAATTAGATAAATCATATTTTTTTAATTATGTCATTAACTAATTAATTCTCTTTCTTAATTAAATAATTTTTTATTTTAATTAACCCCTTTGTCATATTTCAACTATAATTAAACATTACTTATTTAATTATTCAATTAATCTTTTCAACAGTCAATTAAATAAATTATCATTATTTATTTAATTAAATCTTTCAATTTTGAATGTTGAATTAAATTAACATTTAATTCATTATTAATTGTTTCTATCACATTCTTCTATCATCCAGTTATCTAATTATTCACTCACCATCTGACTTGAGATCTATTTAAATCCACCAGTTATCTTCAGATTCGATATCTGATCATCTCAGTGAAAGGAGTGTCTGTCACAACCAATCAGTTAAATAGTTCTAACTCATATGCATGAACATATTTATTAATTAAATATCTTTAATTAATTAATTAATTCATGTATGCATTCAAAAAAATTATTCTTCGAGTTCTAACTTTATCATTTTCATTGAAAGTCTAATTCTTTTATTTTTGAAGACTTTCAACTGAAGATTAAATCATTTATTTAATCTTGAACTCTTGTTCTTAAATATTTTTGAATAGTCTTAACACAAGATTAAATTATTATTCTAATTTAATCTTTATCCCGTAGAATTTCCCAGCTCACGTTTTAAGTGACACATAACTCACATCGCATGAAATTCATCAATCTCGATCATTGATCTCTCTTTCGAATCTGCGCCGATTGTTTGAAAACCCAATTTCTATAAATTGGCTGATCTTTGGCATTATTCCTCCTCCTGAAATCAATACTTTTGAGAAGAACTTATAATCTTTGATATTTTGCTTAGACATACATCCAAGCTATGCTTGCATACATAAAAAAAATCTAAGGGCAAGAATACCAATACGGAAAAATGGAGAAGGACAATCAAGATAATTTGAAGTGGTGGACTAATATTCCATGAGATTATTTCACATTATCATTTTTATTGTTTTAGTTTTTTGATTCGTTCTTTGTTGTTTGATTTATATTTATGCTTGTCATATTAGATTTAACCATATTATTATGTAGAAATCCATTTTATCTACGTCACATTTGGTTAACCCAACGTGAAGCACACTTCAAACTTCGTGACTCCATTTCTATTTTTTCATTTTTTGTTTTGTAGGTATCACACGAAAAACCGCATCTGATTGATGAAACGATACATTTGAGTTCGTGAACCGCATATGACAAATCCCGTGACGCATCAGACAACACACGACGAATCCAAGACCTCCTGCAACACATCCGAATGTCAACATCATGATGCATCTCTGAGTTGAAACGATGCATCTGCCTGGTAAATTTTTTATATTTTTTTAAACTTCCATATTTTCGCATTTTTGAATTTTTCTTTTTTTTTTCATTTTGTTTTTTGTTTTCTCTAATGTTTTGTTTGTAGCTGTGTTTAGGAGGATAACATTTGTTTTGCAAGACAAAGCATAGAAGGTTTTGAAAAACTAAAACCCTTTCTTTTCTGCAGGGCGAATGACGAAGACAACCAATAAACTACTGATCAATTGCATGCAGGACCTGTTGACGAAGGCTTTAAATTTTTTTAAAATTAACTTTTGTATTTGGTAGATTAAATAATTTTCATTTGGATTAAAATTAACCAGTGTTTTCTTTGTGTGGTGCGAAAGAAATTTTTGTAAACCCCTTATGATTCGGCATATCGAAGTATCCTCTCCCCTTGCACATTCATGCAATCTTGGGTGTAAGAGAAATAGTTACTAACTCTAGAAATTGGGCCTGTCTTGGTGGGAAAAAGTACTCACTCCAAGATGACTCAGACTGGTAGCATGGTAGATGCCAAGTGACTTCCAACCGATATATAAAAGTGGATTCTTCGTGGAAACCCAAGAATCATGCTCACTGTTTCGATGAGAATGACATAAATGGTCTCTCGATGTATTGGATGGTGCCCCACGAACGAAATGCCCTTACTAAAAATTTTGTTGTAGTTTTTTCCAAAATTCTATATATTTGCTGGTGCAGCAGGTTGGACCTGTGAAGCCATCTTACATTCTTACGATTCAAGTGTTGAGATGAAATGTATGCCATGGGAGTTTCATGGGTATAGTAGCTTGGTTGCCTCATATAAGTGAGTGTCGTAGAGGGGAGCCAATGGGGTCAAGCTACTAGTCATCCACCTTGAATATGCGTAGTTGGATTTATCCAAGTAAGAACTCAGTAAATACTATCCAACATAGCCTAGGTTTTAATTATCTTCTGGTTTTAAAAGATTCAACACATCAAATTGAAAAAAATTTGTATTCTGTGATTATTTTTTTATTGTATTCATCAAAAAAATGATCATCAAACTAAGTCATTCATAACATTGTCATCAAGAAACCACAACTATCATCTTCAAACCACATGTGTCATAGAGAATCACAACTATTCAACTAAATATTGCATGTGTCTGTCAACAAAATTAAGTTTCACAAAGTCTAGTTTCTGAGCCGCAATTATCATATTTCGAGCCGCATGTGTAGTTGCGAGCTGCAACTGTCAAATGAAAAACCGCAAGTGTCTGTCAATAGGTTTAGTTTCACAGAGTTCATATTTCCAAGTCACATCTGCCATAAAGTAATTCACATTTGTCAGAATGTCAAATTGCATGTCAGCATTCAAAACCTAGTTTGATCAATTCACCACATCTGAAACGTGGAACACATTTGTCAAAAATAACAATGCATCTGAAAAGGTGAACCACAATTGGCTGTCAACAGAGAAATTCAAAAACTGCAAACTTGGTCTAGAAGCATAACTATCTTTTTTTCTTCTGTTTCTTACGATCAACCTTGGATAGTAACTGGAAAAATTGCTCAATTTAACCCTTGCATTATTAGGTGTCATTTACGTCTTAGTCATAGTCATCCTAAGTTGCATATCATAGAATAGAAAAAATTTCCACATCATTGAATACGTTCATTACTCTGATTTTTTGTTATCATTGAACCTAGTCGCTATTATCCTATTAGTGAATATTTCTAGCTCAACAATCTAGTTTGGGAAATTCCCCTTATTAGTTGTCTTTTTTCTACAATCAGGTTCCTTGGTAAAGTTAGATCATTCCTTGGATTTATTCCATTAGGTGATAGGTTATACCCATCTTAGAATCATTTACTGTCATAATCTACTCAAAATTTTTGCATACTGCCCATCTTAGTATACGTCATCCTAGTATATGTCATTTTAGAAATTCTTAAATTATAGTGACATCCTTTACATTCAAAAATCTAAAAAGATAGAAATAGGACATAGCAATTTTTAGACATAGTCTGCATTACCTCATTTTGAGCAATTTTTGATGGTCTAAGAAGAAACATAAAGCAATGTCAGACCCTAATGAATTTGTCAATCCTTTTGGAAACCAACCATTAGGGAAAGAGAGACCACACAAAACTTTGCTTGAAAAACACATCACTAGAGGCACACATGGATAAATTTATGTTGAAGACATAGACGCCGCCATACAAGATCCTGAGTTTTCATCCTTTATGGATGAGTTTTTGGTGAATGATCCCCAACGATATCTAGCAAAGTTTCTATTAGAAGGTTCCACACTACCACTAGGATTTGATATTCACACTTTGAAAACATCATCTACTCAACCAATGCAAACCATGATGTCAAGTGTTTCTATTCCTTAAATTACTGCAGCAATACCAACTGACATACCTACTCAGACATCGTGAATTGTAAGAACTTCAACATAACACAAGGTTTACAATTTACTGTGGGAGAAACTTCATCAAACCCCTTTGGCACAAACACTACTAGTAAGAGATCCAAAGTTGGCACAAATGTTCTTGTTCCAAATCAGAAAATTCAGAAAGTAAATATTCCTATATAGAATCAGAACATTCAAATAGGATATATACCCTTGTTAGAACACCTACATTGATCCTAACAATGCAAACATGTCCTTGACACAAGTAGATGTTCTCCAAAATCAAATACAAATGCTTCAACAACAAAAGGACAACATGTCTATGTCAGGCAAATGAACTATCTCAGTGCAAGATTTATGTCCATGTCCTTTTGACAAAGCGCTATACATGACACCCTTCCCACATGGATACATTATACCAAATTTTCTTAAGTATAATAAGAGGAGGAATCCTTTAGGACACATTAGAGAATTCTCTACAACATGCATGGACATATCATATGACCCCGCATACTTGATGAGACTATTTATGTGAACCCTTGTTGGGATAGCACTGGAATGGTTCTCTAAACTACCATATGTCATACGATCATGGGGTCAATTAGGTGAGAAGTTTGTTGAAAAATTTTCCTTTAAAATAGACAATGAAATAACCATAGCTACCTTGTGTCACACCATGCAACAAGAAGGCGAAAATTTCACCACTTTCCTCTAGAGGTGGAGAAGTTTAGCTAGTAGATGTTCAGTTGAGATACCAAAAAAATAGAAAGTCACGATATTCCTTGAAAATCTTCATTCAAAATTGAGAACTAGCTTAAGAAAACATTGTTGTACTTCACTCCTAGACTTGGTACAAAGGGGCATTATCCTTGAAAAAGGCCTTATTGACAAAGGAGAGATTAAAGCACTTGACATAAATCCAATTGTTCAACACCAAAATGCTCCCAATGATAGAAACAAGTTTTGGTCTAGAATTAAAAATGTTACAAATGATGGTATTGTTGATGCTAAGACGCTACGTGCAGGACCCGTCATCACTCGTAGAGGTTATGAGCCCAATCAAGACATGACAAGTAATCCGTATCAAATGATTTTTTTGTCCAAAATTGACAACGACAATGACTACAGAGGAGATTTCCTAAATGTGAGTTTACACCCTTAGAGAAACCAATTGAGGTGGTTTTCAAAGAGTTGATTAAACATGATCTCTTAAAATCTCTGGAACCAAAATAGTATGATCCTCGATAGTTTAAACCTTCTTGGTGGGATGATAACGCCTATTGTGAATACCATCAAACAAAGGGACATAACTTACAACAATAACGACAAGTAAAAAACATCATACAAGACTTTGTTGAAGATGGAACAATAGAGGTCAATGGGCATAAACATAACAAGAACAATGATCACAAGGTCTTCACAGATCCATTACATGACCATGGGAAAGCAAAGGCCTCTAGTTCAGGAACTAAGAATAATACCTCAACCAATTATAATAGTGCTAAGTATGATTATAAACCAGGTATGATCATAAATCACTTCCGAGCTGTAAATGAAAATTTCCATACCATAACCATTAAGAAGCATCGTGAATGTGTTGTAAACACACATAGAGCTAAGATAACTCTTCCAGGTCCTTCTTTTGAGCCACCTACATAGTCTTCCAAGTCTAATTATAATCTTCTTGATCAACTAAGAAAGACCCCAACATAGATATCCATTTTGGAACTGTTGACTTTATCACTAGATCATCGAGCCATTCTCGAGAAAGCCTTGTAGAGCACGTTTGTCCCTACCAAATTAGATGTCAATCGTTTCAAAGAAATAATAGGATACTTAACCAAATCCCATCATGCCACATTTTCTCAATAGGATTATTCAACATAAAGGACCAATGTTAATGACCCATTACATCTTGAAGTCCTAGTCCATCAAACCAAAGCTAGATGAGTCTTGGTAGAAGAAGGAGCAGGTTTGAACCTTTGTACCCTAAAATTGGTTAAGGCATTAGGATTCCCAGAAGCATGTGTGGAAACCTCTAAGTGTATAGTCATCAAGGCTTACAATGATGAGGAAAGATAATCGAAAGGAGATGTAACACTCCCTATCAGAATTGGCTCGACAGTTATGAACACCAGCTTCCAAGTCTTGGATCTCACCCTTCCATATAACCTTTTGTTAGGTAGACCTTGGATACATGCAATGAAATCCATACCTTCAACATATCACAAGTGTCTTAAATTCCCATATAATAGCACTGAGATCATGGTTGAAGGTGATCCAAATCATTTTTAATATTGCAGAAGCCTACAGGAAATTCCACAATGACAAGTGCCAATTAATAAAGAAGCTTCAACATCCACTTTATCCCTATACATTGATCCATCACATCTTACCAAGTCTATTTCATCAAATCCACCATCATCCACTCCTAAGGTTGAGATCCAAGACATGGGTTATGGAGAATATCATATAGAGGAATCCTATTGTGTCAGTTAGCTGGCTCCACCTAAGACATATGGTTTACCCACAATAGATAGGAGATAATTAGTAGTCACATTTCATGTTCCTCCTACAATGACATTGAAAAAATGGGGAGAATTAAGTGAAGAAGTTGTGGACCAAGATGATATTACCTCTTGGTTGTACAAGGAAGACAAGGAATGCCCCTCATAGTCTATTAAAATAGCTAAGGATCAATATGGAAAAGGAAAGATAATGAAAATAAAAGGCTATGATGAACATAGTGGGTTAGGACTCTATCAAAATGGAAGGACAAAACCAATCATTGTCTCACCATGACAAATGCCTAGGGCTGGGGTTTCAACCACTTAGAATTGCCTTTCCTAGTACTTCGTCACCATTTCAAGAGGAAGAAAGTGCTTATGAAGACATTGAGATATCTCACGAACCACTTGCCCCAGTTTATGATGAATCCCCTGACTCAAGCGATTATGAATGAAATTCCCTTTCTTCTACCAGCACCATGAACCTAGATAATCTATTTGGAGAACTGGACCAAATGATAAAACCCGTACCAAATCCATCTAGCCCCCGTAATAAGAAGCCCTTATCCAAAGAATAATGGCTTAAGCATTATTATTGGGAAACCCTTGATCCTGCATCTTGGGCACTTAGCGAACGATCTTCTAATGACCTAGCCATTACAATAGTCCCACATCAGAGTTTACCTACCCATAGGAAAAAGAACAAGAAGGAGTTAGTCCAAAACTTCTGTGACCATGTCAATCACTCTATATTAACCTTGTCAGATTCCACCTTTGATAACTCTGATGATGACATGCCCCTCATATATCCCCAACTTATTGATTGGGATCAACAAGGTACACCCATGTTAGACATTTTTGAGAATGACAAAGCAATAGCTGAGTTCGTGGGACTTCGAGAAGGAATACCAAGAGGGGATCATAAAGATGGATTTACCATAGACTTGGATGACAAATAATATTTTGGGGAGTCTATTTACACCTCTAGTCACAAAAATGAAAATAAAAAGAAAAATAATAAAAATGAGAAAAATGACGAGTCCCTAGGTGAAAACCGAAAGGCGCCTTTGGATGAAGAAATAGTAAAAATAGAGGACGTATCTGAGGGTGAAAACCTCTCCGAGGCACCCAAGGATGGAGGTTTGAATATTCTCTCCGTTGCTTAGGAAAAGTCACTGATGTTAGTAGAGGAGTCTATTGAAGTCAACATAAACACATAAGAAAACCCTCAGGTAATATACTTTGCAGCCTCTTTGACAGAGACAAAACAACAAGAGTTTCGATACTTCTTCTTAAAGAGACATATAAAATTTGCATGGTTGTATACTAACATGCCTGGGCTGGATCTAGACCTTATATTGCATCATCTACCATTACAACCAAGTATTAAGCCCGCTAAACAAAAGTTAAGGAAAATGCATCCACAAATTGCTCTACTGGTCAAAGTAGAGCATAAAAAACTATTGGATTTCGGATTCATAAGATCCATAGACTATGCAGATTGGATTTCAAATCTTGTGCCAGTGACTAAACCAATTGGGGGCATCCACATTTGTATAGACTTTAGAGATATCAACAAGGCATGTCCTAAGGATGACTTCCCTTTGCCGAACATTGACATGATAGTGGACCTTACAGTAGTATACGGGATGCTATCCCTCATGGATGGTTTCTCTAGGTATAACCAAATCAAAATTGCAACTCAAGATCAACACAAGACAACTTTCACGTGTCCTTGGGAACATACTATTAGAATTTTATGCCTTTTGGGCTCAAAACCACAAGAGCTACGTATCAACGTGCAATGATGACTATTTTTCATGACTTTGTACATACTCTCATGTAAGACTATTCCAATGACATAATAGCTAAATTAGTAACAAGGGTAGATCATTTGAAGGTTCTAGACAAAGATATTCCAGAGGCTAGAAAATTACAACGTCAGACTAAATCCAAAGAAATGTGTCTTTGGAGTGAAATTAGGGAAACTCCTAGGATATATAATTTCTAGAAGAGGCATTTAAGTAGACCCTGCAAAGGTAAAAGCTATCATAGAAATGCATCCTCCAACCAGCATTGGTCAACTAAGAACACTATAGGGAAGATTATAGTCCATCAGGCGTTTCATAGTACAACTAGCAAACAAAATACATCCATTTCAACATTTTCTCAAGAGAGGAGTACCATTTGTGTGGAAATCTAAATGTCAGGAATCTTTCCAATAGATCAAGGATTATCTACTTTCTCCACCTATGTTAATGTCACCTACAGATGGAAAACCTTTGATACTATACATTTCAGCAACTCAATCAACATTAAGAGCCCTTCTCGCACAAACTAATGATCAAGGTCATGAAAGGGTAGTGTAATACATCGGTCGTACCTTAGTGGGATATGAATTAAATTACAATAACATAGAATGTGCCTATCTTGCGGTAGTCTTTGGTACTCAAAAACTTTGACACTATATGCTAAACTACCAAACCATGTTGGTCACAAAGATTGATCCCCTTAAATATCTCCCAAGTAAAGAAACATTAACAGATCGATTGGCTAAATGGGTGATGATACTTAGTGAATATGACATCCAATATGTAGAGGGGTATGTGTAGGATCATGATGGGCCAAAAAGTGGCATTATGATGGGTATGTGGCTGACGAGTTTTTTTTGCCCAAAATTGATGAAACGAAAAGGGTTTTTAAAGGAGATTCTCAGCTTTCCACCAATATAAGTTACTCTTTACTTTGAATTTAATAAATTATTATTATTCATTTTCTATTGAATTACGACTAAAGTCCTGATTTTTAGGCTGATTGAAAAACATCTATAGCTTTCAAACGGTATCATATTTTTTGAATCCAAAACATGCGTCACATTATATGCTTCACATAATATAAGATAAAAAAAATAAAAAAATGAATTTCATGAAGTTTTGACCAAGTTAAGGTGGTCAAACATATGAGTCTTTATATTTCTAAAAATTTGTCATAATTTTTTTATAATTAATTATTTACATGGAAAAAATCACAAACAAATATGTATCACATTGAGACATGAGTCCTCTACTTATATTTAAAATATTATAAAAAAATATTATCATTTTAATGTGGTTAGGGTGGTCAGACATACACCTACTTCTTATTTTTTCCATGAAATTTAAGCTACTATTTTGAAATTTAAAATTTTCACCAAATAAATTTTATTTTTTTTGTAAATAAACCTAGTAATTTAGAAACTACACTCAATTTTCTACAAATTCTATTCTTACATATTTTTTAAATAATATAGATAACTTGTTCACATTTTTATGTCAAGTTGCGTAACTCTGATTTTTTTGATTTTTTTGCCACTTAAAGGCATATTTTTTCCATGATGATCCTACACATACACAAAGAGGAAAGCTATAAAAGGACAAGTAATTGTAGACCAACTAGTAGATGCACCCATGAAGGCAGACCATCCTTTAGTGGAAGATTTTCCTGATGAATTTATCTTCAAAGTTGACACTAGAATCAAATGGAAATTATACTTTGATAGGTCACATACTAATCGTGGTTTAGGAGTAGACATACTATTTGTTACACCTCAAGGTGATACTATTTCTAAATCATTCAGAATTGCTTTCCCTTGCATCAACAACATAGCAGAGTATGAACTCTTAGTGACAGGACTAAGAATGGTAGCTCAATGGAAGATTAAGAGTCTACATGTTTATGGGGATTCTCAGCTAGTAGTCCAGCAAGTAAATGATGATTATGAAACTAAAGATGAGAAACTTTCCCCCTACAAGCGCATGGCCGATAGTTTCAAGCAATACTTTGATGAAATTACCTTTCAAAAAATACCACATATTTAGAATAGGGCAGCAGATGCTATGGTGACCATGGGTTCCTTATTGGATATTCCTAGCAACGTGCCTAAGTTTGAGTTTTTGGCCGAATAGCTGTTGGTTCCTACCTATTATGTCCCCGGTTCTACAATGGTATGTATGATTGTTGGTCCTAATTACCCTTGTTACAAGGATTTATATGACTAGATAAATACCCAAACCTTACCTTTAGACCTGTCAAACAACCAACGTAGAACCTTTATCCGTATGTCTACCAAATACACCATCATCGGAGATAACCTATATAGATGTACCTTAGATAACACCTTAATGAGATGTCTCAATGTTGAAGAAGCACAAACAACCTTGTGAGCAATACACGAGGGTATATGTGGATCCCATTCTAGCAGTCCTATCTTAGCCCATAATATTATGAGACTAGGTTATTATAAGCCTACAATGGAAAAGGACTCAGATATCTTTGTAAAGAAATGTCGATAGTGTCAAATACACAGAGATTGGATATGTGTGCCAGCATAGGAACTTTGTCCGATTACTTCACCATGGCCCTTTGCCCAATGGGAACTTGAACTCATAGGTAAGATACACCCTCCATCATCTAATGGCCATAAATTCATCATGACCACCACCGAATACTTCACCAAATGGATTGAAGCTATTCCCATGACCTACATCACCGACACAAAAATATCCAAGTTTATTCTAAACTATATCATTTGTCGGTATGGTGTACCCCAATCCATTATCATAGAAAATGGTTGTCCATTCAAAAAATAGGAAGTCCACCATCTATGTGAAGAATTCCATATCAAACATCATTTTTCCACTCCATATCATCCACAAGGTAACAACCAAGTCGAGGCATCTAATAAAACCATTGTCAGAATCCTAAAAAAGACTGTCAATGACGCTGGTCATGACTGACATTTACCACTTAGTCCTGCCTTATGGGATTATCACACAAGTATTCGTACTCCCACCAGTGTCACTCCATACTCCCTAGTATTCAGATCTGAAACTATCTTACCTATTGAGATTGAAATTCCTTCCCTAAGGGTATCCTTGAAAGGTCATATTGACGATGAAGAATACCGTGTATCCAAATTGTAGGAGTTAGAATTACTAGACGAACGAAGACAGATGGCACTAGATCATTTACAAGAATATCATAATCATCTTCATCACAACTATAATAGGAAAGTTCTAAATCGACACTTTGACATTGGTGACCTGGTCTTAATGGAGAACCCCAAGAATCAAGCTGAACGAGAAAAACTAGGTAAGTATGAACTTAACTGGTTAGGGCCCTATATTGTCACTGAAGCTTTTGGATTAGGAGCATATCAAATCTCTACCCCTGAACAAGAACCAATTTTGTCACCAATCAATAGCCTTCATCTGAAGAGGTTCTATGCATAGCTTCTTAGAACTATGTCTTAATCTAAAAATACAAAAAATGAAAAAAATGAAAAAAAAATGGTTACCTTGATGAAAACTTGGCAAATAGGCATCTTTGTAACACCAAAAAAATTGGAAAATCAACAAAATAGTAAAGAGAAATAATTCATCAAATAGTGAAAACCACTTTGGTGGTGCTATGGCTAAGTACCATGGTGAAAACCTCGCAAATAGGCATCATGTGTAGTCAACTTCACTCCTTCATCTACCATCATTCCAATCTGAATTTTCACCTTCACTCATAATAAATGGTTGTCTTATCCATTATTTGAAACGATTGACATTAGGTCCACTCTGTCACATTCCCTGCTCCATCCTATATGTCTTATTCCTGACTAGGGGAAAATCTTTGTTCTATGTCATGAGGACCTTGTACATAGCATTACAAAATTGGAAAATGTCTTGAAAAAATAAAAAAACATCAAAAAATGTCTTGAAAAATTTTAAAAAATTACAAAACTTCAAAAAGACAAAAAAATCAAAAACATTTCAAAATTCCCAAAAACAAAGTTGGAGTCAGTTGTGTCAAGTTAGTCGTAGACATAGTCGAACTACCATGCCTCTATGAATGTACGTAGAGAAGGCCATCAGTTGATGTTCCCCCAAGGCATTAGGTCTGTTTGTCTAGGTTTCTCATGTCTCACACACATTAAAATCATGACTCTTTGTACATTCAAAGTCATTGGTCATGTCGAACTATGAGGTATCTGCATGTACAATGTAGGCAAGGCTAATCAATGGATGATCCCTCGAGACCACACTAGGTCAGTCCAATAGGGTTTATCACATTAACTATCACATATGTTGCATATCATCAACTTAAGTACAGATTTTGGTCAGTTATGTCAGTTAAAGTCTGGTCGAACTATGAGGTCTCTATGTGTACAATGTAGGCAAGGCTATCAATCAATGAGCCCCCGAGGCCACATTAGGTTAGTCCTTTAGGGTATATCATCTCAAATCATACACTGTCAACACAAACACACACACTTATAACAGTGAAGGAATCAAGACAAGTCATGCATCAACAAGGAGAACATCTCAAAACTGTCATCAAGTAAAAATCAAACACACTGTTAGAGTGATCAACTTATGTCTTAATAAATATATGTCTTTCTTGTCAACGAACATTGTCAAATTATCATAGCCTCATGTAGCTTGTCACATCAATGTCATCAAGCTTAAACGTCTTATACGACACATGCCTTTCTAAAATCAGGCTTTGTCATGCCTTACACAGATAGTCACCAAGTCAAAACCAGACTCAACGTCTTATACGGTATGTGTCATCCCTCACATCAAGCTATATCAAACATCAAACAATTACACAAAGATCAAGTTTTGGCAAATAATTTTACTAGATTTTTGACTTTATATCTTACTTTGTCTTATCTTTTTATCGATTTGTACATGAGTTTGGTTACTAGCTTTCTCAAGGATGTCCCTTGAAGGATTTAGAGAAGCAAGGATGTCTTGAGACTCTTTTTCTTTGACTATTCTCTATCAACTATCTTTTTAAACTTTGGATTTTGAGTCATGTTACTAGTTTCATCAAGGATGTCCCATAAATTATTTAGAGGAGCAATGATGTCTCATGATCCATTTTTATTTGTTTGTTGTATGTGGTTTGTCTAGACAAAAAGATTGGGGCAATCTTTCCCTTAGTATGACTTAGGACACTCCTTATCTATGACTGCCTATTTTTCATAGGTGGATGACTTTGTACACTATGGTCTATCTTATATCATGGTGTGTACTATCCATTTGTGTCATGTCCCGCCCAATGATGATAAAATGAAAAGCTTAGTATATATATGGAAAAATATCGAAGATCATATCTTTTTTAATCAACCTTCATTGTTTCTTACTAACATTTTGAAATCATTCATGCTAACATTTCTCCTATCCGACATAATGATAGAGTCTTGTGACACAACAAAAAAAATAGACAATCTGCATATGCATACATTCTATAAGCATTATGTAAACATTGTCGTATATCTATATATTGTGCATCATATAGTTATGCTGGATTTGGAACAAATAGGAATATTAGACATCTTCATTACATATCTAGGAAAATCATGGCATAATAGGCATTCAATCATCATAAGGTACATAATGGAAACATTACATGTATATAACTATCTCATGTAGATAGTATTGTATAAACATCACATTGCATCCCATTATCATAAAGTACAATATATCCATCAGCATATAGAATCATTATAACATCATAGATTGCATAAACACATCATAATGTAGAAACCATCATCCATAACACATGTACATACATCATCTAGGAAACATAATCATATAGAAAAAATGCATCATCATACAATAGAACTGCATATCATATAGAAACAGCCAAAAATCATATATATGTCGCTCAAAATAACGTGTCAGAGTACAATGTCAGAATGTATCCATAAATAAAAAGGAGATCGCAAGCTCTCTGATCAATAAACCATGTCCACTACTATGAAAGTGTCAATGTGTCCCACTGCTGCTACTATCATGTGGTGAACATGGATGAAACTGCCTTAGAGGTACTCTCTGTGAGGTAGAAGGCCTATCATATGGACTTGTCCTCGGTGGTCCTTCCACACCCTTTGTACTCTATGTCCTAGTTAGACTCCTTCTCTGTAATCTTTGGCTACATACCTTTGAAAAGCTAGGAGCTCATCTCTCTGCTTGCACCACTGACTCATACAGATCTCTATAATATGAAGCCCTCTCTACTGATTTAACTAGCTCATGAGCAAAACTATTAAATGGAGTACCATTGCAAAGGCGTTTGATCTCTGTGAACTGCTGCTGTGTCTCCTGCCTCTAAGCTACTGCCTAATCTCTCTCCATGAGAGAACTATCTCTCTCCATCTGTAAAGCATCTTGCTCTGTAATAAATTTTCTTAGCCTCTCCTCTAGTGCCTCCCTATTGCTATCTCTAGGAGCCTTCTCATTCCATCTCCCCTCTAATATCCTATCCTGAAGCTCTCTCTCTTGATCCTCCATGGTTATCTCCTCCTCAACATTGTCCTCCCCATAACCTACCAGAATGCCAAGAGGATCAATGTCCATGTACTCTCTCTCGGCCTCCTCCTCCTTTGCCTAGTCCTCTCTATCAATATCAACCTCTGCATGTTCCTCTACTACTACCTCATCGGAAACATGCTCACCTCCAATCTTAGCCTCTACTCCACCTTTGAGGTCCAACATCAGTATGTCCTTAGCCTCAACCTCTCAGATAGGTGATAATCCACCTACTCGACCACCTCTCCATCCTCTCTGACCTCGTCTACCACCACCACCTCTACCTCTATACCACCCTCTTGGCCCTATCCCTCATCTCTGTATTGGTGTTAGCTGATCCAGATCTCTGTAAGGAACAGGATGATCCTCTGCCCACTAGGTATCACATGCAACTATAGTCCTAGGATCCGCTGCTCTACCTCTCCATCCCCACTGTAAAGGTTGTAAATCCTGAATGTTTGCCTCTGTAGTAGCCACTGGTATCATAGGCCCCCATAAAGGAACCTCTCTTAATGATCGAGAAAACTCTACTTGCCCTCTAGGCTCATCCTGCATCTCACCAAACTGTCTCAAAACACAGTCTGGTAGATGTCTCTCTATGATATGTACACTAGAAACAATCCTCCCAATCAGGTACTATGGTTGCCCACAATAGGGTAAATGCCTGTCCTCATCCAAACATCTCTCACAATCCATGCATGGCCTCCATGTAAACTGAACCAATGTGTCCAGTGCATGTATCCAAAACTTGTATCTCCTACGTGACTCTGTGTAATGCTTCCTGTATACCAAAAAGCATAAGGATATCTAGCTATCCACTTCGCAGTAACAAGAGGACGAAACAAAGCAATACGCTCCCATGTCCAAACCATGAGAAGAGTAGTACCACAACTCATTGACAATGCATCTCTATATTCTATATCATGCAGATGGAAACATGACATGCCCAATAGACATGGACCCCAAGTATATACAACCTCCCTCTCTAACATCTTGACTAACATCTCTCCCCACCCGATAGGAAATCCATCACCCCGACGGTCAGGAAGAACTATTCCCCCAATCAATGTACATGGTATAAAATCTATCCTCTCATATCTATTACCTAATACCTGCCATCTAATCTCATAAATCTCTATACCTAACCTCCTAATATCATCAAAAACATAAAATCTAGTAATCGCGCTTTATCCACATTGTGTATCGTACATCACCCTCTCTCCTCCGATGGGAAATCTGAGAATCATATACACATCATCTAGGGTGACAATTACCTCACCAGTAGGAAAATGAAATGATAAGGTCTCTAAATTCCATCTCTCACACATGGCAATAAGCATACCTCTATTTTCCTGAGTCATGGGCATAGTCAACACATGATGCAGTCCTAGTCTCCCTAACAATCATGTCTCTGCACTCACTAATCGATCTCTCAGCTCGAATGTATCTAAACATGACTCTCGGGTATAAATATGATCTAAGATAGATTGCAAAGTGCATTCAACCAAGATGTCAAACGATAAATCATTCAAGTTTCTATCAGAATTTTTCTTTCAAAAATTTGATGGTCAAATGCAGTTCACTCTATCAAATGCAGTGCAAGATTACACATGCGTCACAAAACAAGACATATGCGTTCCGTATTTCAAATGTGTTTCAAAATCATTCAATTTCAAACAAACAAGCAAATGTGTGCAACAAATTTCATATACGATGCAAATTCACTGCCTACCTAATATGCATATGTGATCCACCTTATCAAATGCGATTCACTATCCTACATGCACCTAAGAAAAACTCATGTGTGATGCAGATACACACATGTGGTGCATACAAAGACAAATGCGTCTAATTCCTAAATGACCTAAAAATGCCTAGACATATTTTTACATATGCGTTGTGTTGTGCACTTTTTGCACACACACCCCACTAGAGGTGGGGACTCTCTTTTTCTTCTACATTTTTGTACCTTGGCTTTGTCAATTTCTGGATTTTCCCTTCTTGGAAGTTATTTTGGGTTTAGGTCTAGATTTGGTTTGATGGGAGAGGTATTTTGAAGCATTTTGGGGCCTTGGATTTTAGAAATGGGGTTTTTTCAAGTGAATTTTCATGTGATATGTAAATATTTTTACACCAATTGATAGAGGATGAAAAATTAGGCCAAGTTGCTTTTTGAACTTTTCGAAAATTCATCAGGGAAAAAAAGTTGTGGTGTTTCGAAATTTTCCTCCGAATTTTTTTGCCATTTTTGGGGATTTGCACCCGGTCCGGATTTTGGCTAATTTTGCCATTTTGGGGATTTACACCTGATTCAAATTTTATTGAATTTTGCCATTTTTGGGGATTTCCACCTAGTCCGGATTTTGGTGAATTTTGCCATTTTCGGGGATTTCCACTTGGTTCGGATTTTGGCGAATTTGGCCATTTTCAGGGATTTCCACCCGGTCCAGATTTCTTCGAGATTTTCTACCTGGTCCAGATTTTTCCGAATTTTTTCGGGATTTTCCGTCCAGTCTAGATTTTTCCAGATTTTTTTGGGATTTTCTGCCCCGTCCGGATTTTCCCGGGTTTATTTTCAAATCCGGGATTTTCCACCCCGCCCGGATTTTGGCAGATTTCTGGCCATTTTTCGGGATTTTCCCTTCTTGGTGGATTTTTCCAAACTTCTTGTCACGATTTTCTTGAACTTCGAAAGGGTTAAATTTCCAAAATTTTATGACAGAGTTGAAATTTCCAAGGGTTTATTTATGCTTAATTTTAATATTTTTTGGATGGATTTTCACATGTGGGCTATTAATGATTATATCTATTTTTAGGACTAAATAAAAAAAGGAGGACTTGCATATGGATTCATGCCGAGAGGAAAATCTGGAAAATATTTAAAATGCACCTATATAAGAATTTGTCCCATGACTTGTTTACAACTAGAATAAATGTTTCAAACATGGAGTGACGTGTGATGCTATTTTCACTCTCTAATCATATTTTTTATGAAAATCGAGGTGACAAATTGTTGATTTCTAAATGTAACTTCTTTTATGCTATTGGATGATGATGTACCACATTTTTAAGGACCCTAATATGAATTCTTAGGGTTTCTTGGGGATTAATTGCAGCCATTGGATTGAATTAAATCCCGGCCAATGATTCAAAATGTAATTTTCTATAAAAGGCCAATGCCTTCTCATTTGTAAGGAGTAGAAAAGGTTAGAGAATAGCTGGTTAGAGGCTGCAAAGCCAGAATTGTCTAAGTTAGAGGTTAGATTCTACAAGTTAGTAGTTGTAGGAGAGGAGAGAAACTGGAAATTGTTATGTAATGATGGAGAAGA
Source organism: Sequoiadendron giganteum (assembly GCA_007115665.2). Classification (NCBI taxonomy): domain Eukaryota; kingdom Viridiplantae; phylum Streptophyta; class Pinopsida; order Cupressales; family Cupressaceae; genus Sequoiadendron; species Sequoiadendron giganteum. The sequence goes on from CM021105.1 coordinate 497,392,441, forward strand.
TAATGCAAATGGGTTGTTGATTTGGCAAACTTTCTGTTTACCTTTTACAGTTTATGGTTTCTTGTTCTTGATTCTCAATGTTAGATGTTAGTTTTCAACTCTTTCATGATAATGGTGAAATGTTAATGATGTTGATTGATCTCTGGTCCATACTTTTGGCAATTTGTTGATTGTAAGTTGCTGTCTAAAGTTACTCTGGGCCTTATTTTGTGCTAAGTTCAACTGTGAATGCTTGTTTACATTGCGCCATTTACTGGGTATGTGGATGAATGTTCATAGTTTAAAAACCTTCAGTTTCCTCAGAAGATTGCACCATTTTTGCAGACTTGCAAGCTTGTCCTTGATTAAGCAAAAAATTGTTTTATTGGAGATTTGGTCCGTTTATAGCATTCATCATTGTTGTGATTGATTTTAGGAGTAATTTTAATCTTAGATCTCTCTTAAACTCTAATCTTTTGCTATTTCTTTTATTATTTGGGTTACATTTAGGTTTTGAAGTATTAATATATTGCTAGATCTGATAAATTCGAGTCTAGTATTTGTTTGTAAGGCCCCTTGTGATTACTAGCATTTTCACATTATCTCTAAGTTGTTTCACTGCATTGTCAAGACTTGATATTAGAGACCTTGGGGTTATCTCTTTTCCCATAGAGATTTTCCTTTGAAGAGAGATAAGATATCATATTCTGTCTGAGTTGTTGCTGTGCAGAAAACACCATCAACAGATTGGAGCTAGAAGGAGGGTTGATTCTACAAGCTGGATCGATTTCTATCTGCCATTTCTCCTAAGAGGTTCAAAAGAAGAACCAGATCTATTCTAGGAGAGGAAGAATTATAGGAGCTACAATCCCTTACTAGGTCAAGAAGGGCCAAAAGAAGGGGAGAATCATCATCCACCTAGCCAATCCCATCATCCCCATCATCTTCATTCTCATCATCCTCATCCTCCTCTGATTCTAAGGGCATTCCTGTTCCACAGCCTCAACCAGTCATAAATCAACCATTACTGCTCCCACCTCCACCAATGGCTTTCATGGCAAATGACCTTTCCCCTCTATTCTTCGACAACTACAATGCTATGCCAAAGAACCTTGAGAATTTTTTCTCTAGGTTTCACACAAATGATCCCAAAAGGACTGCTGAAGAGCATATTAGGATTTTTAAAATTACCCTCTAGGATAGGGGAATTAATCATGAGGATGTTGCCTGTAGAATTTTCCCTTATTCTCTAGGAGATGAGGCATTCTATTGGTATAACCATCTTCCTGCTGGGTCTATCACTTCTTGGCTTCAGTTGGAGACTGCATTTTTACAGAGATTTGGGATCCCAATCAGTTCCAATGAGATTTATCTATAGATTACTAGAGTAAAGAGGGAGGCAAATGAAATAGTAGGGGCTTTCAATAATAGGTTTCATAGGGCTTATGCTAGGCCGCAACCCCCTTATGTTGTGGATGATGCCTCTGCCAGGGAGGTTTATTATGAGGCTTTGGATAGTTTGACATCTACCTTTGTGAAGTGGAGAGAAAACCCTCCTAACAGCTTGCTTGAAGTTTATGATGTGGCTATTAAGGTAAGCACAGATTTGAGACAACACTTGTCTGGACCCCTGCCATTAGCTGGTCAAATAGTTATGTTGGGTTCAACTCCTCATCTACCTTTGGTTTCAAACCCAAGTCAACCCTTGAATCAAGCCCCACCCATGCCAAATTACTATCCAAATGTGAATCAACCTGCATTCTCTCACCAACAAGATAATGTACCCAATTACTTATAGAGCTCTGATACATTTAACAAATCCTCAAACCATGGGTTCCATTATGTTTATATGCAGAATTCAGCTAGTGTTGTTCCTCCATCAGACAATGAAGATAAGGGGAGGCTGGATGAACTCACAGAGCTAGTAAAGAAGCTGGCCACCGAAGTCACCTACCTAAGGAACCAAAACAAACAACCTCAAGACATCCAAAGGGGAAATCAATTCAATCATGATCAAGATCAAGGGAAGAATCTCGATAGGGGACAATATTTTAAAGATCAACCCTCGGGGAGAACATTTGATAGAAGACAACTATCATGCCAAAATAGGACTTGGGGTATAAGGCCTGAAAATGAAGGAGTCCTAACATCTTTGGAGCATCCAAACAATCAAGAAAATATCCTAGCTGATGTATATCTAGCAAAAGCAGCTCTATTTGGATGGTGTAGGCTTCATAACACAAATCAACACTCTGAATTAGACTGTCAAGAATTTCAAACTGCTGCGTCTATTTTCCAATAGAAGATCCAACATACCAACAGAAATTTGAGTGGATGAGAGATAGTACCATCTAGTCCTTATGAAATATTAGTCTTGGTGGTGGATTATGCACTATTTCCAAGGAGTGAAGAGAATAGACCAAAGGAAAAACCAGACAAAAGTGTTGAAATAGAGTATGCATACAATGAAGAATCTATAGTTCAATCTTTTGAAGGTGATGAGGGGAATGGAAATGGTCCGCTAGAGGTAGAAGAGAAAGTCTAGTTGCTGGATCATACAAGAGATACACAGAAAGATACATCAAACCAGTCTCGAATGGAAGAACTTCAACAAGATGTTGAGGAATTCCAAGTAGAAAAGTCAACTAGCATTGGATCTAAGAAAGGCATAGCAGTAAACGCTAGGATAGCCCTAGAGGAGGTTGAGATTTCAATTGAGAAGCCTCAATAGATTATCGATGAGTGTCCCATGAAACAAACTGAAGGAACTGATGTTGCTAATAAAGGGGTTGATGTTCCTGAGGGTTATAGTTACAAGCCTGAACTTGTGCCAACCAAAGAATTCAGGGAGTCTTCTTATTCATCTAATTATGTTCTTTCTCTATTTATTGGTGGGATAAATATTGGAAATTCACATATTTTATGCATTAATGATGGAATAGCTAATGTGGTTCATTTTGATGCATAGGGAAAATTGAATGATGCTGAAAATAGTAATAATACAGTCAAAATTGAGCACATGGTTGTAGGTGAAAATTTGCTTGAGGATCATTCTGTCATGCCTCTTGATGAACATCTTGTTGAGACACTTGCCATGCATGACAAAAATTATGCTGTTTCATCACTAATTCCTCATGAAGATACTCAAATAGGTGAAAAGTTCCATGATGTTAATTCTGAATTTGTTCAATCTAATTTTCACCCTGAATTTCTCATTGATGACTTTGATTTTGTTGTGCATGTTTCAAATGAAAGAGGAATACTACATCATGAATTGAGACCTTCTGACCTCATGGATGTTAACTTTGCACGATTGGAGGACAATAAATTTAACATTCAGTCTAAACAAGTGCAACACCAGGTTGTTTCTCTCCTTGCTAAAACTCCTAAAGTTTATAATTTTGATTATGGAGGTTTGAGGAAGACAATTTTTTTTTTTTTGGGTTTTATTTAGGATAGATGGCTTTAGTTTAGATTGCTTTGCTTTGCCTTTGGTTGGCTTATGTGCTTCTTTTAGTTTTGGTTTGGTTGCTTGCTTTGCTTCTTCAGCTTGGGTTCCCTTGTTTTCTGTTGGGAGTGTCTTATTTTCACAACAACAATTATTTTATCTAGGGTTGTTTTTGGTATTCCTTTTACAAACTCTAATCATCCTTCCAGGATATGTTGGTGAAATCTTCTATTCAATGTCACATGTGCTAAATACTTAAAGTGGACAAGTCAGTGGATTGAATTAGCTCTTGAATGTGCTCAAATTTGACATTTTACACACATCTTAAGAATCCTAAGGTTGCCATAGGATCTTTGCGAAGTCTTGTTAAGTGAAAAATCTAATATTTCTACTTTAGTGCCACTGTGATTCTTAGCCCTGAGTGTGAACTTCATTGCTTACAGGTTGAAATGAAAGAATGAAAAGAAATATCAAAAAAGAAAGAAAAGAAAAAAAAAATATTGAATATCAAAAGAAAGTGAGTTCAACCTTTTAGGGGAATCCAAATATCTCTACTAGGGCTATGGACGCCTGGCTGGCAGTAGAGCTATGCTTGGGAGAATCACAGTGATAACCTCGTCGGGGCTATGGATGCCTGACTGGCAAAGAGGCTCTATCTAGGTTGCTTTTGAAGTTAGAATCTTTATGTAGCTTAACATGACTGAACTTGGTTTCTTGCAACATCTTAAGGAGGGAAATTTATACACTTGTAGGCACTTGGATTTCCAGCACAGGAAAAGCTAGTTTGTCCATTGATTTTGAAACTTTAGTTTTTTGGTTGACTTGATGTGAGGATCAAAACCAGAGATATGGGTTCTTGATTCCAGTTTGTCATCGAAATGCTCTGAAGCATTTCCCCAGTGGAGTCGCTATTTGTTGTGCACTTTTTGCACACACGCCCCACCAGAGGTGGGGACCCTCTTTTTCTTCTACATTTTTGTACCTTGACTTTGTCAATTTCTATTTTTTCTCTTCTTGGAGGTTATTTTGGGATTAAGTCTAGATTTGGTTTGATGGGGGTGGTATTTTGAAGCATTTTGGGGCCTTGGATTTTAGAAATGGTGATTTTTCAAGTGATTTTTCAATGTGATGTGTAAATATTTTTGTACCAACGGATAGAGGATGAAAAATTAGGCCAAGTTGCTTTTTGAATTTTTTGAAAATTCATCCAGGAAAACAAGTTATGGGGTTTCGTAAGTTTCCTCCGGGTTTTTTTGCCATTTTCGAGGATTTCCACCTGGTCTGGATTTTGGTGAATTTTGCCATTTTCGAGGATTTCCACCCAGTTCGGATTTTAGCAAATTTTGCCATTTTCAGGGATTTCCACCCGGTCCGAATTTTGATGAATTTTTCCATTTTCGGGGATTTCCACCCGATCCCGATTTTGGCGAATTTTGCAATTTTCGGGGATTTCCACCCGGTCCGGATTTTTTCGGGATTTTCTGCCCAGTCCGGATTTTTCCAGATTTTTTCGAGATTTTCTGCCCCATCCGGATTTTTCTAGTTTTTTTTTCAAATCCGGGATTTTCCGCCTCGGCCGGATTTTGGTGGATTTCTTGCCATTTTTCCCTTCCTGGCGGATTTTTCCGAACTTCCTGTCACGATTTTCTTGAACTCCAAAAGGGTTAAATTTCAGAAATTTCATGATGAAGTTGAAATTTCCAAGGGTTTATTTATGCTTAATTTTAATATTTTTTGGTTGGATTTTCACATGTGGGCTATTAATGATTATATCTATTTTTAGGACTAAATAAAAAAAGGAGGACTTGCATATGGATTTGTGCCGAGAGGAAAATCTGAAAAATATTTAAAATGCACCTACATAAGAATTTGTCCCACGACTTGTTTACAACTAGAATATATGTTTCAAACATGGAGTGACGTGTGACGCTATTTTCACTCTCTAATCATATTTTTTATGAAAATCGAGGTGACAAATTGTTGATTTCTAAATGTAACTTCTTTTATGCTATTGGATGATGATGTACCACATTTTTAAGGACCCTAATATGAATTCTTAGGGTTTCTTGGGGATTAATTGCAGCCATTGGATTGAATTAAATCCCAGCCAATGATTCAATATGTAATTTTCTATAAAAGGCCAATGCCTTCTCATTTGTAAGGAGTAGAAAAGGTTAGAGAATAGCTGGTTAGAGGCTGCAAAGCCAGAATTGTCTAAGTTAGAGGTTATATTCTGCAAGTTAGTAGTTGTAGGAGAGGAGAGAAACTGAAAATTGTTATGTAATGATGGAGAAGATAATGCAAATGGGTTGTTGATTTGGCAAACTTTGTGTTTACCTTTTACAGTTTATGGTTTCTTGTTCTTGATTCTCAGTGTTAGATGTTAGTTTTCAACTCTTTCATGATAATGGTGAAATGTTAATGATGTTGATCGATCTCCGGTCCATACTTTTGGCAATTTGTTGATTGTAAGTTGTTGTGTAAAGTTAGTATGGGCCTTATTTTGCGCTAAGTTCAACTGTGAATGCTTGTTTACATTGTGCCATTTACTGGGTATGTGGATGGATGTTCATAGTCTAAAAATCTTCAGTTTCCTCAGAAGATTGTACCATTTTTGCAGAGTTGCAGGCTTGTCCTTGATTAAGAAAAAATTGGTTTTATTGGAGATTTATCCATTTGTAGCATTCATCATTGTTGTGATTGATTTTAGGAGTAATTTTAATCTTAGATCTCTCTTAAACTCTTATCTTTTGCTATTTCTTTTATTATCTAGGTTACATTTAGGTTTTGAAGTATCAATATATTGCTAGAACTGATAAATTCAAGTCCAGTATTTGTTTTTAAGGCCCCTTGTGATTACCAACATTTTCACATTATCTCTAAGTTGTTTCACTGCATTGTCAAGACCTGACATTAGAGACCTTGGAGTTATCTCTTTTCCCATAGAGATTTACCTTTCAAGAGAGATAGGATATCATATTTTGTCTGAGTTGTTGCTGTGTAGAAAACACCATCAACATGTCATTTCACAAGCAGATACGTTGTGTACAAACGCATATGCGTTGAATGAGAAAGACCACATCTGCAAATTTAACTTTTAATGCGTAAAACTATGTGCAAAATGAAAATTCAAAAGGTCATTTTAGGGTACATACCGGGGGTCCTACATCAGCTAGTTGTCAGAAAGTCCAGATTTGATATCCACGATGCTAGGCATAAGGAACTTGAGACATTTTCACCAAGTGCTTAGAGGTAAATTCTTAATTCTTCAAATCTTTAGGGTGCAATGACTTGGTTTTCACCCTAATTTCTATTTATACCTAGTTTTTGGGTGGCATTTCTTCTGACCTAGTCTATTGACCATGTAAATTTCCAAATTCAATTGATTGGTACATGTCCCTAACACTTCCAAATTCAATTCCGTTACCTCCATAGCTTTTCTGACCATCAAATTGACTAATTGGGAATATTTCTTTATTTTTTTGAATTTTTTCAAAAAAAATTCAATTTTCCCGAGGGGGCATACCCTAACCTATTTCATATCAGGGCATGGTTGGGGCATATTTTCTAATGATTTTCTTTGAAAAAATGCTAAAACAACATTGTATCAAAGAGGGGCAAACTGTAGACATCAAAAATTGGTTTAGGCCTGCAAGTACCACTTTCGACATAATTTTCTAATGTCATGGTGATGATTAAATAATGTTTATTATTTAATTACTTTCTAAACACATCTTTCCTCTATTAATAAAAGAGCCTTTTAATTATTTAATTAATTCATTATGACCCTTATTCAACTCTGATTAATTAAATAAATCATATTTATTTAATTATGTCACTAACTAATTAATTCTCTTTCTTAATTAAATAATTTATTATTTAATTAACCCCTTTGTCATATTACAACTATAATTTTAAATATTCCTTAATTAATTATTCAATTAATCTTTTCAACAGTCAATTAAATAAATTATCATTATTTATTTAATTAAATCTTTTAATTTTGAATGTTGAATTAAATTAACATTTAATTCATAATTAATTGTTTCTGTCACATTCTTCTATCTAGTTATCTAATTATTCACTCACCATCTGACTCAAGATCTATTTAAATTCGCTAGTTATCTCCGGATTCAATATTTGATCATCTCTGTGAAAGGACTCTCTGGCACAACTAGTCATTTAACTTGTTCTAACTCATATGCATGAACATATTTATTAATTAAATATCTTTATTTAATTGATTAATTCATGTGTGCATTCAAATAGATTATTCTTCAAGTTCTAACTTTATCATTTTCATTCAAAGTCTAATTCTTCTATTTTTGAAGACTTTCAACTGAAGATTAAATCATCTATTTAATCTTGAACTCTTGTTCTTAAATATTTTTGAATAGTCTTAACACTAGATTAAATTATTATTCTTATTTAATCTTTATCCTAAAGAATTTACCAACGCACATTCTAACTAACACAAAACTCACATCGCATGACATTCATCAATCTTGGTCGTTGATCTCTCTTTCGAATCTGAGTCGATCATTCACAAACCCAATTTCTATAAATTGGTTGATCTTTGGCATTATTCCTCCTCCCGAAATCAATACTTTTGAGAAGAACTTATAATCTTCGATATTTTTCTTAGACATACATCTAGGCTATGATTTCATACATACAAAAAATTTGAGGGAAAGAATACTAATACGAGAAAATGGAGAAGGACAATCAAGATAATTTGAAGAGGTGGACTGATATTCAGTGAGATTATTTCATATTATTTCTTTTTTATTGTTTTAGTTCATTTTATTTGTTCTTTGTTGTTTGATTTAGATTTATGCTTGTTAGAATAGATTTAACCATCTTATTGTGCAACAATCCATTTTATCTATGTCACACAATGCAGTAGTATTTAAATTTTAGGTAAAAAATAAGAAGTAGGTGTCTGTTTGATCACCCTAACCAAAATAAAATGATAATAGTTTTTTATAATATTTTAGATATATGTAGGAGACTCATGTCCCGATGTGATGTATATTTTTTTGTAATTTTTTTCCAAGTAAATAATTAATTATGATTTTTTATTACAAATTTTTAAAAATATAAAAAAATGTATGTCTAACCACCTTAACTTGGTCAAAACTTCATGAAATTCATTTTTTTTAATCCTATAATATGTGAAGCATAGAATGTGATGCATGTTTCAGATTCAAAAAATGTGATACCTTTTGAAAGTTATAGATGTTTTTCAATCAACCTAATTAGGAATTTAGTCGTAATTCAAATAGAAAATGAATAATAATTATTTACTAAATTCAAATTAAAGCATAATTTATATAGGTGGAAAGCTGAGAATCTCCTTTAAAAACCCTTTTTGTTTCATCAATTTTGGGTAAAAAAAAATTCGTTCGCCACATGGGTAATCATATCACTTAGATATCGCCACTTTTGGCCCATCATGATCCTACACATACCCATATGCTTGTACATAGGAGAGACATGAACTTGAATTCATCAGTCTAATTCAAATGCTAATACTACCATAAAACATTATGTCTCCATGAATTCAAAACCCACAACAAAATGACTCAAAACCTAACTTGCATTTTCTCTATAACTATCAAACTCTACAATTGCTTTGCGACTTCACCTAGACTCGACCAAAACTTTGTAACTTGCCAACCCATACTTATGGCCTTGAAATCCTTCTTATAGAAAATGAAGGAGAAAAAAAGCATTGAGCCAGAAAGCACACATTTCACTATCAACTTGGGCCACTTCGTGACATTTCAAAATTTGGTTAAAACAACAACCTCCCCTGGAGAATCTTCTTATTCCAGCAACAACAAATCTTCAAGAACTTCGCTCTTAGACTGCCAAAAAAAAAAAATTGGAAATTGTTATAACTGTAATAGTTGATTGATTAACTATTAACAACTTTCTCCCACTTATACTCCTCCTCAGTTAAATATGTATTCACCCACTACTGGTATTCCTCATCACTTGGCCAAACAAAACCAATTACCTCATTTACTTTGACACTATGAGGTGTATATTTAACTGCTACTTGGTTTGCTTCTCGTTCAAAAGACTCAAGGAATGAACTAGTGCTAATAATTTTATCCATGTATCTCACTAATAGATCAAAATCCGAGTCATCACAATTTAAAGTAATTTGAGCCTTTATAACCCTATTAGCCTGATCCTGCCATTGCTAAAGTGACCTGACATTACCTTGCTCATCAATTATGTCAAGCAATAATGTATCACTTCAATCATCAAAACATTTTACCAATTCCTTGATCTTCCTACTCAAGTCATTTGGTACAGCTTGGAAACCTTGCACTGATTTCACCAACACTTGAGGAGGTCTTAACAACTGTGGCCTATTATTGATATCAAATCTTGAGGCCTAAAACATTACATCCAAATCATTTTGCCTAGGGATCCACTTCTCAATTAATTGTATTGCTACTTCTTGATCCCTGTCAGTATTTTTTAGTGCACCTAATAATAAATAATAAGAAGAATATACACTTGACAATCTATCATCAACCTTTTCATTTAAATGCTGCAAAATAGTAGTAACAATTTCCCCTTGTCTTGAAGATACCCTCTCCTCACTTAACTTCAAAGAGTCCTGTAGCTCTGCAATTTTCTACATTAAATGCTTCTTTGTTGGATCAATAGAGCAATCCAATTCATCCTTAATTGGTTTCAATGTCGGGCTAAGGGAAGGAGTATGACTAGGAGATCCTGGTGTGGAAACAATGGGGGAAACATGAAGCAATGACCCCTATGTGGAAAGAAATGATTTAATCACTAGAGAAATTGGTGTTTTCCCAATCTTCCTATACTTTAATCTTTCCACTTCTATTTGCAGCTCAATATTCCTTTGTTGCACCTTATTATACTTTTCCATAAGACTCCTTTTTTCAGCTTCCTCTCTCTCTCTACAGTCTTTTGTGCCAGTTTGGCCACATTCATAGCTAAATTTGTAGCCTCTGTGGTTGAATTCTCTGAAGCTCTTTCTATTATTAACCCTCCCCTCAAATTTTGGTTAATGTTAGTTATACTTGGCTTTCTTCCTTGTGGGGCCAAATCCCGTATTGCGAAGGTTTCATATTCCTCACTAAAGGCAGAGTATTACAATGCTGCCTTGACTTCTTCTAAATTCTGGAGGGGATGCTTGGAATTCAAAATAGCATTAAAAGCCACTACATCAACAATATCCCACTCAGGTAGAATCAAGACACTAGCTTGATTGACCAACTTTCTCCCTTCCTCTGGACTGATGTTCTTGAATTCATTCATTACTTCAACCTTCACCTCATCATCATTTTCCTGATTTGACCTATCAGGCCTCTATTCTCTTCTTTTCTTGTACTTCTCCTGATATTCTTCCAACTTCATCCTCCATGCTAGTTGCAAGAAGATTGGTGTTTTTAAAAAATAATCATCATCCAAAAATTCTTTACAAGCCTCCATTCTTACATCGTATACACATTTTCCTTTCATGTCCAAGTCTAATAAAATTAACTCAACTGGTTGTGGAGGGGAAGGCATGCCCATTTGCATATCTTGGTCAGTAACAATGATTTCATCCACCAAGTCCTCCTGGGACTGTTCAATCCTTTTCCTTTTAGGTCTTGGCGACAATGGTGGTAGTGAGGGACTCTTTCAAGGAAAAATTTAGTGGTGAATTTTTGCCAATTGGCAAATTATTGAAATCGGGACCTCCAAAAATGGTGAATAGTACAAGCTAAAAACGATGCTGAATCGCTAGGTTTTTACAACAACAAAATTTTGTCTCGATTAATTCGCCTATGTATTATATTTTAAACGACCCATCATTGAAGCTGATTCGCCAACAATTTATACTATAATCAAAAATATCGATTATATTCACCAGTAATATTATACTCCTACCATTGATTTTAGGGAAATATCGCCACAATAATAAATGACCATTTAATTTTATAGATATTTTAGCCTTGAATAGGGCTTTTAATCATTTCCATCAAATCATCACTTAAGTTTTTAATCCAACGGCTACAGGTTGATTCCACGGCCTAATACACATATGCCTTTTAAAAGGCTTGTTGAGGCTCGAAATCCCAAAACAAATTTTGGGCCTCAACAAGCCTTTTAAAAGTCATGTGTGTATTAGGCCGCGAAATCAACCTGCACTTGTTGGATTAAAAAGGTAAATTTCTAATCGATGGTAATATTTAAGCTTTTCATTTATTCTTAATTTTAAAGTGAGATTTTTAGAAGACACATAATTCATGTGTTCTCCAATGCACTTTTGATAGTGAATTTATGCTTGGTGGCGAGGGGCTTTGCCCCTTGACCCCGCCTGTATCGTGACAAGAGCACGTCGGGGCCGTTGTCCCCAGACCCCACAAGGGGGCGTTGCCCTCTCGACCCCCACAAGGGGGCTTTTCCCCCTTGACCCCCACAAGGGGTTTTGCCCCTTGACCCCACTAGTGGCTGCCGCCCCCGGGCCCCTACTTCAATATTACAAAAAAGAAAAAAATATGGGGGAATTGTGTCGACGAACTATGCAAATTTTTAAAGGAGAGATTCACGATTTTAATGAACCGTTTTAGTGATTATTCACTAGGATTTTCCAATGTGATTATTTTTTTTTACCAATTATCCATTAAGATTCACCAGTATTTTACAAATTTTTGAATAATGTGCATAAGATTCACCAAGGAAAATTAATATATTTTTCAAATAAAAGGAAAGATTCGCTAGGATTTTACACCTTTGCTGAGGGGGGGGCGGTTTCTTAAAGTTATCCCTGGAGTCCTTTCTAGTGATGACTCCAAATAAATTATTTTTATTTCCCCAAGTGTTTTGAGATGTGAGATTGGTTGTTCATATAGTTTCATTAAATGTTTTCCTTTTCTATCTATTTCCTCTTCATCACTATTGTCATCCCTTTTTCTCTTGTGAATAGGCTTGTCATCTGGAGGTTGGTAAGTTGGTCTTTCTTCAAATGAACTTGGAGCTTGTTCCTATATACACAAGTCCAACTCCAGATTTATTTTCTTGGCCATTAGAATACCCATAATTTCCTTGAAATTCTCCATCAAAAAAACAATTTTTTTATGATAAGGACTGAATTCTATCAATGGATCATACTTTGGATCCATCTTGTGTACTATAGCAAATATCTTATCATAAGCTACCCATTTCTCTTTATTTAACTCTTGATTATTCAAATAAAATTCATTTTTGACCAAGTCCTCAAGGAAATTGAATTCATGAACAAACTTAGCACCTTTTATTCTTTGTCTAAACAGAGCAAAGAAACCCTCAGGATCATATTGCTTCCTAGGATCAAAACTTAAATGGTATAAATCAAAGAATTTTCCAAAATGCACCCAACGTCCCTTCGAAATAAAATAAATAAAACACCAGCGTGTAGTTAGGGTAGAAATTACCCTTATCCTTTCTAGTGAGGTTATCTTCATGAACACATCCAATTTGCCACATAACCTCAGCAAATCCGATCCTTGGTGGCACATTATAAGCCAATATATGTGGGGTCCTTTGAAAACCATATACCCTTAAAATAGTGTTGACTGGGCATGGGATAATGCCACCCCAATTGTGGAAAATCTTCAAATTAGGCCTCCTCCCCTTAGGCCTAAGAAAATCATGCAATTCTACAGGAACCCTGGGTGAATTCACCATCAATCTGGGTCTCAGTCTTGATGCAAAACAATTGTCAAACTGCACATAGTTTGCATTCTCTCTATTTTATGAAAGGTCAGAAGTCCACACCTGTACCGACAACCTCTCTTCATTGAAAAATTGATTCAATCTCTTTTTCTCAAAGAAAAATTCATCATTCTTGAACAAAAACATGCGCATAAGCATAGAGTACTAGTAAAAGGGAATGCTTGTATCATTATATTGTAGTTTCAATAACCCTTCATGTATCTTCTCAGACAGGAAAGAAGAAAAATCATATACCAAGGAGAAATTCGGGTGTTGTATCTGCAACCCCATTAACATAAACACTATATGCATCACTGTATTAGGGCTAAAACCCAAAATTTGACATAATGAATAGAAAGTAACCAAGAAGTTCTTGGAAAAACAACCCATTCTGAAAGGATCCTGATCACTAGGGCTATTATGGACTCTTGAACCTCCTACCCTAGCTAAATGAGATGGGAACATCTTAGCTCTGAAAAGGGACTTCATCTTCCCATATTCCTATTTAATTCCTTGGAGCTCAATAGGGATCAAGAATTCACTGGGCTCACTCAAATCAAAGACCTATCAAAATTCCTCTCTATTAATACTTAACAAAACCATTCCATCATTATCCCTAACCACCCGTGTTATAGGATCATACCTTGCGGCCACTGCCTTGAGAAAATCAACATCAGGAAACACATTTGGAACTACCAATTTCCCCATGTCATAAATCCAACCATTTGAAAAGGATGAGGCCAATTTATTTGTCCAAACCATAGTCTAAACATCTCCAAACCCATAAGTGGCACCCTAGCATCGACTATATTAAAACAATTATACACTTATCCCTCCCAAAGGGTTTTTCCTCGCATTAGGACCAACCCCTCTTCCTATCATTTGTTGACAATGACAATTGATCTAGGAAATCATCATACAGGTTTCTATTCAAAAATTCAATTTGACCGGAATGATGCTTTAATGGTGCCATCCTAAGAAAACTAGGGCTTCCTTGTATTACAAACCTTAAACAAGCTAGGGCTTCTCAAGAATACAAAATTAAAAAATAAGTACTTTGCAATTTCCAATAATTTAACTCACTTATAACCCTAAAACGATCAATAAACTTCCCAACAATAACAAAAAAATTCCCCAAATTTGGAATGCAATTTGACCAGGAGACGCAAAATTCAACTTATGGCTTTGTGCTCATAGAAACCCTAATTCTTCACTGCAACAACTCGTGAATTCATCCTCAACTTTAAGACTGCTCCACGAAATTGCTCGAATGCTTTGTGATACAATAGAACAAGAAAAGTAATGGTTTTATTTCAATCAAATCACACTAGAAAATGTCTTGTCTGCCATTAAATCTCACTCGCATGTTGCACCAACGGTTCCAATCACATTTGATGTCGATTTAAATATCACCCGTTGATCTTTCACTTTGGCTAGATCATCGAACAGCTAACTTTTAATCAATTTGACATGACCTCCACCATGGAAAATGACCCACCACCTTCTACGTCGCCTGTAGATATTAATCATCAATGATCTTGATCATTCAAAATAACTTCCAACTCTAACCTTAAACATCAAGCATCTTACTTGCCGAGATTAAAACATCTCCATTCATTTGAAGCATGTGCATTTTACACCTATTTTAGTAACCCATCAATTAATGTATTAAAGCTAACTAAATATATCAAAGTACTCTCAACATTCCTTCAACTTCTCCAGATGTGACAAGTGGTGCCCGCCCATGGTATTGTGATTAGCTAAAACCATGTGGTGGGGTCATCATGGGATAACGGGGAATGGTTGAGATCAAACAACCATTCATCAACGACCATGAAAATTCATCCCTCTACAAAATATAAAACATTTATTAAAACAAGAGGGGACATAACTAGGTTGACGACAAGCGATGGCATGAGTTTGTTTTTAAAAGGGAAGCGCGGGGCCATCCTAGACTTAGGAAGAAATAAATTCTAGCAAAGGAAAATATAACGACGGATCAAAAGGGGACCAAACATAGATAGATGAATGGGACTCAGGTTGTTTTTAAAACCTTCCTCCAAAAGTAAGGACCAAATAGATCCAAGCCGGGGTATAAGATACGAAATTGAGGTTAACACAAATACTTGGAAACAAACGTAAAACCCCAAACCTAGACTTTCCAAAACACCTTATAGCAAAAAAACCATGTAGAACCATAGACATAGGCAAGATCAAATGGAACTTGTAGAACATAAATTAAAGTTCCATCACTTGACTTATTAACTTGTATCATATTAATCATATGATTGGTGATAGTGATGAGCACATACCTACTGAGGATTTTACCATGTAATATGCACAACACTATAATGTATTTTGAGGATGTTACTTCTTCCCTACATATTCATGAAATCATTATGCCTTTTGATGGAACTTCTCTTTTATGTCATGAAAACTGTATATCTATAGATGCATGTGCTTTCAATGAGTTTCCTTCTTTTATACACGATGATATATTTATGATGACCAATTTTCTAAGTTTCATGTTATCTCTAAGGATATTTACGAGTCTTTCACAAAGTAGCACGTTACATGAAAATTATTTACACCTTGGTGTTAGTTCATTAGCTCCCTATGTATCTCATATTGATGCCACATTGTCTTATCTTATGTGTTAAGAAATTGTTGTATAATTATAGTGACTATATAATCATAAAGTGTTCAACTCTAATTATTCAAAAAATATTTAATAAACATGTGATTAACCATTCAATATGATATAAAGCATAAAGAGACACATATATTAGACAATACATATGACTAAAAATATACATGGAGAAACACTTTTGAGGAAAAAATCCACCATTTGTAGAGATACCAAGCTTGTATTAATCAAGTAGAAACAAGTACACTAATAAAACTAATGTGCAATCTTCTTTAGTTTGATAGAATTTTGATAATGAGAGGATCTACAAATAAATCTACCTCCTCCATACCAAACCCTCAATATATAGACTTAAGGATTCCTAAAATTTATTATTAAAAAGTACCATGGCCCAACCACAATCACAAAATAATTTAGGTTATTCTATTGCTTGATCACTCTCTTATAGACTATGAGCTATGTATCACTTCTTCAAAGGTGAAACAGGTAATTCAAAAAGTGAAATATTGATATTTACTTATTAAATAACTCACATGTAAAAAATGATTCTAATGAATGGGTGATCCCACAATATTGGTTTACAATTTTTGGGCAAATTGGACACTAAACTGATTTTTTTATACTAAATCTTCACTTTCGGGCTCCTATAGCGGTTAAACCATGAGAAATTTGAAGATGATGCAAACTAGTGATTTGTGAAGTTTTTTCTATAGATTCTAAATATATTTTTGTCAAAAATTTTGGAATCAGATTGCACTTTTTTTTTCATCTCCTTCAAAAACTAGTTTTTATTAGTAAACATCATTTTTAAAGAGTGATGCTCACTGCATACAACATAAATTTTTTTGTATGAAGGATAAAATTATAATTTTTTCAAATTTAGATTTGTAACTATGGTATCCAGCCAGTTCATTTGGTTTCATAGTGTTTTATTAAATATTTTTTCCTTAATCAAGTTTCGAAGTCAAATGAATTACAATTCAGACATAGGCGAACTGCATACAACATAAATTTTTATGTATGTATCAAAATTCAATATTTTTTTTAATGGATCAAGGACATCAATACCCAGCCTAAACATATTTTTAAAAATTTTATTTTGATAATCTACTATTTTTTCACATGTGCAGAATAAATAGCTTGATTTTTAATCAAAACACTACATTCACAAGAAATAAAAAATAAATATAATAATCAAATTAAAGGATATGTGCAGGATCATGATGGGCCAAAAAGTGGTGATATGTAAGCCATATGATGGCCCATGTGGCTGACAACTTTCTTTCCCTCAAAATTGATGAAACGAAAAGGATTTTTAGAGGAGATTCTTAGATTTCCACCAATATAAGTGTAAAGGAGGCTACGTTATAGGTATGATTTAAAACTAGTAGGGTTTTATCCAAGGGGGCTTGGTCTAATGTGGTTTGATGGAACCCTCTTCAATTGGAATCCTTTAAATGGAACTTTTCAAGGCTTAACCCATTATATTTTCTAAAAATATATGATTTCAACAAAAATTAGGACCTACCAGAAAGTGTAAACCACTATTGTGGCAACACTCGAATCTATCTAATTATCTATTATAATAGTAAATTGATTTATATCTTCAAAAAACATATAAATCTACTTAAAAATTTAAGTAACTCAATAGCTAAGAACATAACCCAAGAATTAAGATGATGGAATCACTTGTTTGATGATTTTAATAATTTGGTATATGCAATTATTTTTAATTATTAAATTACTTGTTCAATTTTATTTTCAATCTCACTAACTATATGTTGGAGTTCTATGTCTCTTTTCATTTAAACTCTTTTGAAACAAAATGAAATATTATTTGAGAGGTCTTACATGAGAACATGGATGCCAAGGTGAACTATTCTAACATAAATAATCTAGATAAATTATAAGATATTTGAAAGATAGCATCCTAAATGTTTTGTTTCTAAATCTATTTTATGTGAAAGCAACCATTAAAATTTATTTGTAAATATTATATATCATTAAGAAAGTGATAAATAAAAAGATAATATAAATGAAATTTAAAGTCATTGACTATATCTATTTTATGATATTCTCTCATTATTACCTAGCTTTATACATGTTGTGAAAGTAAATAATTATTATGAAATATGAGATAATTAATCTTCTATATAGCACTCTTCACCTTCCCATTATCAAGTTAATTACATTAGAATATAACTATCCAATTTGACACATAAGATGTTCTACACCTAAATACCACTAGAGTCACATAATTTGACATAATGATATTTTGTGAGACAACCTTAATAGTTTGATTTCTATGATTAACCCTCTAAAAAAATCATTGATAAGAAATGCATAAGATTTAGGTTGTGCTTAGATTCTCATCACATTTAATAAATGATCATCATCCCCTAGATATGTGTGCGGGTTGATGGTTATACCTGATTAAAGATGTTAGTCTTGCTAACCTTTAAAGATGGTTATTCAATACTAAAATTACAAAATAGACTTGATGATATCATTCAAATTATATTTAAATAATTTGACTTATTTTTTTATCACTAGAATAGTATCAAACTACGATCATTACCATTTCAAGGAGGAGAATGACAAGAGTTCTGATCCAGCTATACTAAATAACAGACAAATATGGACGAACCAATTCACAGTGTGCATTCAAGTATATCTCAATTATATAACACTATATCATACAGTCATTCATTTACGTATTTAAATCTAATGGAATAAAACTAAACCAATGCATAATATACGTTGCCCATAATTCGTACTAAGTAAATTGAACGAAAACCAGGTAAGTCTTGAATACATTTGATAATATAGACGACTATATAGCCAACCATCCATGAAATCTCAGTAAATTACAGAATTTAATGTGCTCGTTAGTACGTGTAGAATCCATGAACGTAGAATCCATGATTTCAACAGAATTTTTTGAATGGACAGAAAAAGTATACAACATTTTGGAAGCACGTGAGATGACCAGGGCTAAAACAATTCCTTCACAAATCCTTTCTTCAATGCACGTTTTTCTGGACCAGAAACCGTCTGAACATTCCACAAGCCTGGAGGAGTAGAATAGTTTAAAGAGTCTGTATCGAGTCGTTCTTTTGGTATTTATTAACGTTCAAATGTATCTCGTTTTCATTTGTAATAGAATTTGAATACAATGTTTGACTTGTTTGAGGTCATGCAACTTGTTATCTTGGGACAACTCTTTTAGATTTCATAGACATGGCTCAAATTATATTTTACAAGTCTATTCTCTTGACTCATAACCTTCTCACATGGTATTCATTAGATAGATAAAAATTTCTATTGTTTTCTCAATCCTTTGCATTTGTTTTTGAGATAGTAATATTAGTTATTACTATAAATTTATTGAAATCTACTTAGTTACATTTGATCAAGTCGTTTCTTAGGAGTTAGAGGGATTCATACAATTTATAATCTTCTTTTTATAGACACCATCAAAGTACTCAAAATCATCACTAATCTTATAGTCTTTCACTAAATATAGAACTACTTCACATATATTCTTCTAAATATACTTGGTTGTGTCCAACTTCCCCTATAGTTCCTAGCCCAAAATATCTTCAAAGTGCTCTAAAAACATTTCAACCAATGATTCCCATGCACTTGTCCAATTTCATCAAAAACTTAGATACCACTACCTTAATGAAACTCTCCACACGACTAAACCTAATATAGAAAATTTTATTTTGTTGTACTAAGAGATCCACACTCATAGATGTAGTCAGACCAAGAGATCCTCATAAATATAGTTTATTTTATACACCATTTTGTATCTACATAAATTAGTGATCACCCATTCATGGGTTGCCATCATATTCCTCTCCTTTTAAGTAATTGATTATCATTCTTAACTCTAATGAACAAATATTGTGAATCCATCTTAGATCAAGAACTGCATGTGGGCTTATTTAAATTTTATAAGCTTATTTTTCTTCTCTTATCCACCAACACTCCTGCTAATCTTAATCCTAGAACAATCACTTATATGCCTCTAAGCACTCTTTCAATTAGTGATTATGATGCCCTCTTTTTTATCAATGGTGTGGTTGATTAGACCCAGTCCTTCTCCAAGTTTGTCTCTAGATAAACATATCAAATCAAAAATTCATGTAAATTGTCCAATGTATGATTAATGTAATTTGTTGATATTTTATTATATATTTTCAATCATTTGAACATGAATCAAATACCAATATACAATATATAATTTAATTTTTTAATATTTCATTATTTTATAAACATCTATTTTGTAGGAAATTACTACCTTAAAAATGATTCAAATCTCCTCAGCCAATCAAATTGCAAATAATTAATTTTGTAAATATTTTTGTTAAAAAATTTACATCTTAACTTAACAAAAACTTTGAAAAAACAAAACATTATTTTCCATAAAAGAAAATATTTTTCATTTCTTAACCATACAACATTTAATCCCTAATGGATTAAAAACGTGACCAACAAAGGTTAACAAACAGGGATTGGTTTAATGTTTGATTTTGAGAAGGATAAGCTCGTTGTTCCCTCAAAGAGATAGCAAATTTGTGGGTGTATGTGACACCACATTAAATAAGAAATTTTAAACGTGGGGATTTTCTTTGGCGATTATTCCGAAGTTTGTCAAAATAATACTTGAACCAGAGGAACATTCATGTTATAAATAATCGGTTTCTTTTCCTATGCACAAATAATCCAAGGCCTTAGACTGCACTGGGGATCCTCAAAAGCTCAAGTAACACCCATAAGTACATAGCGTGCCTTGTGATTGCTCATTGCAGTGGATGTTGTTGGGTTGAAAAAATCTAAAATGGTTGTCAAGAATGGAGGAGAAACTAATGTGGTGATTTCAAGGTGACGAAGAAAATGGATGATGATTCTGCTAAGAGAAAGAACAATAATGAGAATGGCAACGGGAATTCAAAGTTGTTGGCATCTGACACTCTGCTTCTCCCCTTGGGACTCACCAACAAGTTCTTCTTTCTGGTTTTCTTCGCATTATCCTATTTCCATTCTTGGGTAGTGCTGTGAGATGCCTATGGGTTATGTACAAGTCCCTATGGGTGTAGCAGGGCCTTTACTAGTCAATGGGTTTGAGTACATGGTACCCATGGCAACCACATAAGGATGTTTGGTGGCCAGCACCAACAGACGTTGCAAGGCCATTCTTATGAGTGGTGGTGCTACAAGCATTCTTCTCAGAGATGGCATGACTAGGGCTCCTATTGTGAGGTTTCAGAGAGCCAAGAGGATTGCAGAGCTCAAGTTCTATATTAAGGATCCTGCAAACTCTGATAATCTCTCTGACATCTTCAACAAGTAGGTGTTTCTTTTCTAGATCAACTTTTTCATTTTGCATGCACGATTGACCATATTATTATTTTATGGGTATTGGGTAATGCAGTTAAGCCATATGGTTAGTATAGTGATAAGATTTTGGGTGCACATTATCTCAACAGGACAAGCAGTTTTGCTAGGCTACAAGGCATAAAATGTGTGATTTCAAGCAAGAATTTGTACATGAGGTTCTCCTGCTTCATTGGAGATTCCATGGGGATGAACATGGTCTCCAAGGGTGTTCAGAATGTCTTGGATTATCTTCGAATAATGTTCCCTGATATGGATGTAATCAATGAATCTGGTAATTCAATTCCTCTAATTTTCACTTTTCTTGTGAGGTTTTTAGTATTTACTCTATGCAAATGTATTGGATAGTTCTTTTAATGGGTGGGCTATTGGAAAATCTAATCTTGAGCAGTAACGGAAAAGCGTATTTAATGCATAGAAAAATGAGATCCATTTTGGATCGTTCCCTCCAGTTGGTTTGTTAGAGACTTGCTGTCCCAATTAATGAATTGGCAGCAAATTAATTTCCAGTTGGTGAATTTGAATTGAGCTCCAATTTTTGGAAAAGGCTGGGAAAGAATAGAATAAAACATTTTTGTGTTAGAGACATATGATAGAGAGCAACAAAAGAATAGAAGAAAGAATGTTCAGGTGAACCTACAGTAGTAGAGGAAAGTGCTCCAAAATATTTACAGAGGCCCAGTGCTCTGGAATGTTTGCATCACCACACAGTTTTCTCTAGTGCACCAGAACGTGCACAATTTTTGTATGAAAGAATGTACAGAGCTTTGCTTTGAGTTTTTGTATGTAAACATTTTGGATTGTAATCTTTTTGGTTAATTTAATGAAACAAAAAATATTTTTCCTCCTTTTCTTGCTGTCTATTTTATTTGGTTTGTGTTTTCTTCTTTTCCCACTGTAGTTGGGTTCATTTTCCCAACAGATTGGTATCAGAGCCCTAAGCTTTCTGGGCATTTATATTTTAAAGCCCTAGCGCTAGTCCTAGGCATGTTGTGACATAAGCTTTTCTTTTGGGTATTTGGGAAATCCCTAGTTTTTCTAATAAGTGTGGAAAAGCCCTAGATTTCTTTCTAGGTATTTATAGTTTCCCCCATTTAGCAAAATGGCTAGAGGAGACAGTAGGAGTTGGCAGCAACCACCTATTTTTGATGGAAAATTTTATGATGTCTGGGCAAAGAAAATGAAAACCATTTTAGTAGCAAATAATTTGTGGGAGTTAGTTGCAAATGAGTTCACAGATGTGACCGACCCAAATGCATATGTAGCATTGACCAATCCCTAAAAGAACCAGTTGAAAGAGACAAGAAAGAATGATGCTAAAGCCTTTAGTTTGATTGGGGCAGCCTTAATATAGGCTATTTTACCTCGAATAGTAGTAGCTATCTATGCAAAAGAGGCATGGGAAATATTTCAAACCACCTGCAAAGGGACTGAGAAAGTTAGGTCTATGAAACTCCAACTGTAAAGGAGAGAATTTGAGACCATGCAGATGAAGGAAAATGAGTCTATTTTATATTTTCATACAAGGGCCTCCACCTTGATTAATCAAATGAGGATAAATGGAGAAACCATGGAAGAACAAAAGATTGTGGAGAAGATTCTCAAAAGCCTACCTAAAAAATTTGACCCAATGGTTATTGCCATAGAAGACGAAAATGACCTCTCAACATTATTAGTTGATGAGTTAATGGGTTCACTTCAAACCCATGAGCAACGCTTAAATAGGTCTGTAAATTATTTCCAGGAACAAGCTTTCAAAGCTCAAGCCAATGTAAGAGGTAGAGGAAGAGGAAAAAATTGGCAGAGCAAGAGTTGAAAGAGGTAGAGGTAGAAGAAAATCTAGAAGAGGAGGCTCAAAAAGCCAAGAGGAAGCCAACACTTCCCATTCAGACTTCCAAAACACAAGGAATAACAACTCAAATTAGAGGAAAGACAAGAGCAATGTGCAGTGTTACTACTGTCACAAGTATGGTCACTATGCAAGCTAATGCAGGAAAACAAAATGTGACCAAAGGAATTAAAATGCAAATATGGCGAATGAGAACAAGGTTGAAAATGAAAAATAGTCACAAGTTTTCATTGCATGCAATCTAGAAGAACAAGGTAGCGCTGAATTTTGGTACTTGGACAACGGTTGTAGTAGCCACATGAGTGGTAACACAAATTTATTTTCCTCCATTGATAGAAGCATCAAGTCTGAAATAAAAATGGACAACAATGAGAAGGTTCCAATCAAGGGCAAAGGCATAGTGTGCCTACAAACCAAGCATGGTGAAGAAAGAAAAATTCCTGATGTCTTTTATGCCCCAAGAATGAAACATAATCTTTTGAACATTGGATAGATGGTCCAAAATGTCTATAGGGTGCTAATGGAGAAAAGGGAATGCATCGTCTATGAGAAGGATGAAAGAAAGAGAGTTATGGCAACGGTTCAAATGACAAAGAACCGAATGTTTCCCCTCAAAATGAAAATCTCAACATAGTGAAAAGGCTCACAATAGTCAACCTTCAAATCGGTCATCCAAGACCCTTCCAAGCTTTGGCATTTGAGGTATGAGAATTTTAGTTATTCTAGTTTAAGCCTTTTATCTAATAAGGCATAGTTAGGGGCCTACCAACAATTGTAGAGCCTAATAGAAAGTGTGAAGCATGCATCCTAGGTAAACAACATAGGCAACCCTTTCAATAAGGAAATTCTAGGAGATCAAGAGCACCATTAGAGTTGGTGCATTCATATTTGTGTGGTCCCATGAAGACCCCAACACTAGGAGGAAAATTTTATTTCATTGCACTCATAGATGACTATAGTAGAAAAATTCGGGTGTATTTTTTGAAGAAAAAATTAGAGGCATTTGATAGGTTCAAGGAGTTTAAGGCCTTGGTTGAAAAGAAAAGTGGCCATTATATCAAAGTCCTCAGAACAAACAGAGGGGGAGAGTCTATCTCTCAAGAGTTTATGAATTTTTGTAAGTCTAAAGGTATTCAGAGACAATTCACAGCCTATATACTCCACAACAAAATTGAGTGGATGAAAGAAAAAATAGAACAATCACAGAGATGGTAGCAAACATATTGAAGGCAAAAGGTTTGTCAAATGAATATTGGGGTGATGCTGTAGCAACAACAGTTTACATCTTGAATAGGTGCCCCACAAAGGTTGTTTGTGATAGGATTCCACAAGAAGCGTGGACAAAATGCAAATGGAGTGTTAAGAATTTGAGAATATTTGGATGTGTAGCATATGCTCTCATGCCAAAAGAGAAAAGGAAAAAAATTGATGACAAAGGTGAAAAATGCATTTTCATAGGCTATAGTGAAGAATCCAAAGCCTATAGATTGTACAATCCCATCACCAAGAAAGTGGTGATCAGTAGGGACGTTGAGTTCATTGAAAATGAATCATGGGATGGAATAGTTGATAGGAACATAGGTATTTCTGTTTCAATACCTTTTGAGGAGATCAGCTCCAAAAATTTAGACCCTACATTTGCATCATTGATGCCACATAAGACAAGAAGTGTAAGGGAAATCTATGACAACACAAGGTATGAAGATTTTGACGAAAACTTAGATTTTGCTTTGTTTTCTCACAGTGATCCAATGCATTTTGAAGAAGCTATGACAGAAGAAAAATGGTGTAATGCTATGGATGGAGAGTTGGATGCTATAGTGAGAAACAAAACATGGGAGCTCACTAGTTTACATAAAGGAAAATCAACCATTGGAGTTAAGTGGGTCTATAAAACCAAATGCACTACTGATGGTAAGGTCAAAAGGCATAAAGAAAGGCTAGTTGTTAAGGGATATAAACAACAACTTGGAAGAGACTATGATGATACTTTTTCACTAGTTGCAAGGCTGGAAATAGTGCAGGAAGTCCTCGCAATTGCAGCCCAACACAAATGGAAAGTACTACAAATGGATGTAAATTCAACGTTCTTGAATGGAGTGCTGAAAGAAGAGGTGTATGTGGAGTAACCACCTGGCTATGAAGTTCCAGGGAAAGAAGACAAATTCTTTAGGCTCCAAAAAGCTCTCCATGGGATGAAACAAGCACCACGAGCATGGTACAATAGAATAGATACGTACTTTTTGAGCAATGGCTTCAACAAAAGTTGTAGTGAGCCCACGCTCTACATCAAGGAAGCCAATGGTGAGATACTTATTGTTGTTTTGTATGTATATGATTTAATTTTCATAGGTAATAGTAATCTTTTCATTGCTGATTTCAAAGAGGCAATGGAAAATGAGTTTAAAATGACAGACCTAGGTTTGCTAAAATATTTCCTAGGCATAGAGGCCCAAAAAATAGATGATGGAATCTTTATTTCTCAAACAAGTTATGCTAATCAAATCTTGAAAAGATTTAGAATGTTGGACAACAAACCAACCCCAACTCCAATAGCTAGGTTTGAAATTAAGCAAAGAGGACAACAACAAAGATATTAACCCAACCCTCTATAAGAGCATAGTTAGAAGCCTCATGCATTTCACAACAATGAGACCCAATTTGATGTAATGGTAAGTCTGATTTCTAGATTCATGGAGCAGCCTAAGGATGCACACTGACAAGTAGGATAAATAATTTTAAGGTATGTCAATTGCACGAAAGACTATGGCATTATGTATACCGCCTCTAATGAGTTTCAACTTGTTGGGTACACAGATAGTGATTGGGAAGGAAATGTAGATGACAGAAAGAGCACATCAGGATATGCATTCCACATGGGTTTAGGAGCAATATCATGGGCATGAAAGAAGTAGACCATAGTTTTTCTCTCCACAGCTAAAGTGGAATACATTGTAGCAAATGTAGCAGCATGCCAAGCTATTTGGCTTAGAAGAATCCTTGCTGATTTGAATGAGCAGCAAGAAGATGGTACAACCATATTTTGTCACAACATATCTTCTATTGCGTTGACCAAGAATCTAATCTTTCATGGATGAAGGAAGCACATAGAAATACACTACCATTTCATAAGGGAGCTGGTGGAGCATGGAGAGATCGAGCTTTAGTATATTGCAGATCTGAGAAATAACTCGCTGATATTTTCACAAAGGCATTGTCAAAAGACTCCTTTGAATGCTTAAGAGATAGGATGGGTATGCAGGAATGCATCGAAACTTTGGTTCTAGTAAACATAGAAAAGAAAAGGTGCTCCAAAACCTTGGTTTAGAAAAATAGAGAGGAGTGCATATGCTCCGAAACTTATGTTATGGAAAACACAGAAAAGCACAGATGCTCTGGAAATTTAGTTCAGGGAAACACAGAAGAGTGTAGGTGCTCTGGAAATTTGGAGAAGCGCATATGCTCTGGAACTTATGCTCCAAAACTTTTGAATGGCGATGTAAATTAGAAAGACTCAAGATTAAGGGGGAGGTTGGAAAATCTAATCTTGAGCAGAACGCAAAAGTGCATTTAATGCACATAACTGAGGTCCATTTTGGATTGTTTCCTCTAGTTGGTTTGGTAGAGACTTGCTGTCCCAATTAATGAATTGGTAGAAAATTAATGGGGGCAACGACCTGCACATTTCAGCTACCATGCCATGCATAGAAGTGGGGACAGTGGGAGGAGGAACTCAATTGGCATCATAGGTAGTGTGCTTGAACATGCTTGGAGTGAAATGCGCAAATGGGGCATCCCCTGGTGTGAATGTTGATCACCCCCAAGGGAGATTGTTGGTATGTGGCGACTGATCATTCTATACTGTACACTCTTCATGTATCCTCGCCGGGGTCCGAGGCCGGGCCCCGAGCGGGGGTTCGGGTGCGGTAGCCCCCGAGAAAAAATTTTGGCCTGCTTTTTCGCAAAATTACTGAAAAAGGGAAAAATCACCCCCGATTTTGTATAACCCTAATTTATAAAGGGTTTAGGATAGAGTTACAATATCATAAGAAACAGGCGATTATTCGCGATATTGTAATAGGGTTTTGCACTGGTTAATAATATCATTGGATGGCTGTGGTTTGGTGGATGTAGCCCACATTGGGTGAACCACGTTAAATTCTCTGTGTTATTTTTCTGTGTGTTTTACTTCTGGTTTATTTGATAAAATCTGCATTTAGCTTTTAGATATCTTCCATTGAAAACCTAACAACCATGCCATGCATAGAAGTGGGGACAGTGGGAGGAGGAACTCAATTGGCATCATAGGCGGTGTGCTTGAACATGCTTGGAGTGAAATGCGCAAATGGGGCATCCCCTGGTGCGAATGCTCAGAACTTGGATAAAATAGTTACAACTGCAATAATGATAGGAGAGCTATCTCTCATGTCTACTCTTGATGTCAGCCAGCTCGTCAAGAGCCACATGAAGTACAATCGATCGACCAAATATATCAAAGCAGCCTAAACATGATATTTTAAACTTAGCCCACTATAAGTGTTTAGGCGTTCACATAATTATGTGGAAATCTTCATTTATTGTACTAGTACAAAGTGGAGAGGATTTCTCTACCCCATATCATGTATGCAATGTCGAGGGAAACCAAATTTAGAGAATTTCAAACATGGATCCCTCTTGGAGTTCCTTATTGTAGCCCTCATACATTAAGGATATGTTTAAATATGCGTACAAAATATTTCCTACATATCAGTATTCAAGATTTTATCATTGTTATTATAATAACTCCCATCAAATAAAATTTTAAGAACCATTCAATTAGCAATATAGGAAATCATATAATAATTAATTTTAATAATAGTAACAATTAAAATTTATTAATAGTTAGCCGATAGGCTACATATAGTGTGAGATTTGAGCCTAAAATAAGTCTCATGCCTATTAACCATACTTGAGTCATCAGAAAACAACTTTCATTTACCATTAAATGGTAAATCAATAGCTTCATCCATTGTTAAATGACAAAGACAAATAAATATTCATTTCCCAATTTGATAGAAAATTCTATTTCTATTTGTAGTAACCAATTTGATGACAACTTTCTTTTTCCACTTGCATTGTTTAAATTTAAAATCTTAATTGAAATATTAAAAAATTTATACCTTAATTCAAATATTTTAAAATCAGATAATATGTTTTAAATCTTAATTCAAATATTTTAAAATCAGACAATATGTTTAAATTAGATAATGTGTTTAAGTCTTATTTCAAATATTTTAAAATTGGATAATATGTTTTAAATCTTAACTTTATGACAACTTCTTTTTCCACTTGCATTGCTTTATGTTTTAAATCTTCATGCAACTATTTCAAAATCAAATAATTTCCTATAAATATAGTTGAATTCAATAATTACTCTACAAAGAACTTTTAGACACCACAAAATTCATCTTGTGCAATTTGGTATTTCTTTTTACAAAGTAGATCTAATTGCTAATATCCTTTGGTATTAAATTTATTTACTACAATTCTTTCAAAATAAACAATTAGTAATTTATCAAAATTTATATTAAATATTCCTTTTTGTGTAGTAATATCAAATTTTGAACTTGTTCTATTGTTTTATATTTTGTGTTGTAGGAATCATTATGGTTTTATATAAATGTTATATCTTTATTAGAATAAATGATAATGAAATATGGTAAAAATTATAGGACCATGTAGCACAGTATAAAGAGCTTGCAATGGACAACACATTGAAGAAGACAAATATCAATAATATGTTTAATATTTTATTTTTTATTATTTTAAAATGTGTGATTATTTTGAAATTTTTGATTATTAAATAGTTGAATTACATTGTAGTAACATTTTCTTAATAGAAATGTATTGTTGTACTTAATTTGATTCAAAATTTATATAATAAAACCTTACTAGTCCATTGATTCTTGGATAATAGTTCTTGAGAGAAAAGATTTTAATAACTCAAATCATTTTGCAACTCTTTAAGGGCTTTTGATGATTCTATCTTCTACCAATGATATTTTTTTATATCACTCTTTTGTTCCCTAGCACAAAAGTTGTACATAAAATATTTTGTGCTTTTCTCCATAGGTTTGAAATTCCCTTTTCTATCTGCACCACAATTAGTTTATCAATGAATATCAAGTTTTGAAAACAACAAGCAAGCCTTTTTTATGTGAATTGATAGGGATATTTTTAGATAAAATAAATTCCACCTTATTCAAAATTTGAGGTTTTGCACAAGCGGGTTATTATGCTATGACCAACCTGCAATGATGGATTCTAGGATTTTGTCACTTGTGAAACAACTTTATTGTTTGTAATTGTAAATGGGGGATTACGGTCTTGAAAAATTTAAGATAGAGTTTAACCCTCTTAACATATTTACCATTGATGTAACGAGCCTTTTATTTATGCAATTTTTAGGTTATTTCTTGAAGTTGTATATTATCAAACTACATGCTATAATTCTTCAAACAAGAAATATTGTAGAGTAGGAAAATTTGTTATCAAAAATAGTGTAATATTTCATAAGAAAACATGTTCTAAAGTGTGGACCTTCTCTATGGTTGAGACACTATTGTTAGTATTTTTTGTTAAGGTCTCATGCAAGAAATAAGGTTAAACTTCTCTACATATTTCAATGTTGGTCCTACTTAAGTACAAATTATAGAGTAAAGCAAAGATAGGTTTAGTTAGAAATCCTTCCCAGAATATAAGACCGCTAAACTATTTCCATAAGCAAAGAATTGTTAATCTATGTCTTTAAATGTTTCCTTATTTCTTAGTTACAATTTTAAACAAGTTTCCATTCTAATATCCATATCATAGAATGTTAAGATTTTTTCTTATACTTGGTAAAATTTTACCATGGGATCCTTCAAAATCATCAATTGTACTATGAAAGTCATGTTAAATTAACTAACAGTTTGTAACAAATTATATCCTCACGCAAAATATTCAATAATTCTATTTTTTAGTGGTCTGAGAAATCTATTTGTTGTTTAAAGCCTCTACGAGCTATGTGAAATTGTGAAAAGCTAAAAAAAAATTGTGCTTAGAATTTTTTTGAGTTTTAAATATGAAATTTGGTATTTATTGAGCATTATATAAAATTCATTTATTTAACTTGTAATTTGAAACAAAATACATCTTTGATATTTAAAATGAAAGATTTTTTATTTGAGGTTTTGGGACATGCAAAATCCTTTCAAACCGATATAACAACATATGGGTAACACTTAAGCCGTATTGAAACTTGAAAGGGCATGTAATTTAGGATATATCTTTGAGTAAATCATAATATTCATTCTTGTTGCATTGTTCACACCTCAATGGAAAAAAAAACTATTTATTCCTATACCCTCAAGTGCATTCCACTAACAACACTTGCATTCTTATGCCAACCATCATGTGATACACTAGATAGATCTAGCCATTGTTTCCATGCTTTCCCATATTGGAAAGAGCCATTATCTAAGATAACAATATACATGTAGGTATTCTCATGCACAAATCTATAAAATTCATAAAAAAATAGGACTTGTGTTCATTGGTGAAAATTCATTGTATGACTTGCTCAAATCATGGTGAATTATCTCCATCATAGTTATTAAACCCACATAGAACACCATTTCAACCACAACTGGTACATTTCTGGTGTTGGTCCTCTTCCATATTCCAATGGGTTGATACTTTGATACTTACCCATTTCAAACCACATCCTAGAAATTTGATGCCACGTAATATACATTGCACACCACTCACATATACTTGTAGACTGATGTTCCATTATTGGATGTGATCGAAGAGACTAGAGGCTTGGATTGCATCTTCATTGAGATTATAGGAAAATGAACAATTCTAGAAATTTGTGTCCTCAATAATCATTGAAGTCTTGTTATTAGGGAAAAAATCTAAGACTCTATACTTTTGGCTTCCAAATTTGATTACTGAACATACATTATCTTCACACTTGTAGTGCTTGTCTATGAGATAGGGAAATAATATCCACCACTAGTAGTGTGTTTCTATGAGATAGGGCCAATTTAGGCATTGTAGAGGTATCTCATTAGAATGAAATCATGGTAGCATTTGAATGGCTCGATTATCCAGTCAAAAAAAGTCAACAAAAGTGGGCACTTATGTGGTTAATATGTACCATGATAACTAATAAATAACTTTTATTTTATCATATAATCCTCGAGCTAAGATGATTAAAACATCCAAAAGGAGCTCAAATTTTACCTAATCAAGAGTGCATACACCCCTCTTATCTATTTATTTGGGATTAAAGGGTGCACTTATATTTGAAGAACAACATTTATCACTTTGAGCTGTAGATAAATAAAAACTTGCATAATTACAAATTTCAATATATCTATTTGATATCGAGCTTAAATTAAAGGGAACAGGTCAGCTGGGTCTATTATATGTAGTGCTTAGTCATTTAAGTTGTTTCCAATTCAACACATAAATATATTTTGTTATAGAATTTACACAATTTTCTATCTTTAAGAATTGATTTGTTTTAATATTTATTTTTTAGTCCATAGGCTACATGTACTATGAGATCTGAGTCTGAAACAAGTCTCATGCTTGCAAAAAGCTATGTTGTCGAAAAACAAGTTTCAGCTACAAATGAATTTTTGTTTAATGGTAAAAGCTTCAAAATATCAAGTGAAAGCCTACAAAATCTCACTTATCATGTAAAATCTAGATAAATATTGATTTTATAATTGGATGAGAACATTTTATTTCCATTTGCAATGTTTTTTTCAATTTGATTCCAACTTTCCTTTTTCACTTGCATTGCTTTATGTTTTAAATTTGCATGCAAATATTTCAAAATCAGATAATACCCAATTTTTTAAGGAAAAAAACTATTTTTGTCTAAGTGAAAAAATCTAGATTTGTCTCAGTTTATTTCATTTCCATTATTTAGCATTATTATTAATTATGCAATCTAATGACATGCAACTAGAAGTTGCAACACATTACATTCATATGCACCCATGCACAAACACATACTTTAACATATTAACAGACACATAATTTTCTATCAACGTAATCCTTGAACCTCGTTTAGGTGCAAGTGCTAGTTAAATATATTTAGCTGATAGGCTAGGCTATATATAGTGTAATATTTGAGTCTAAAACAAGTCTCACATGTGCAAACTACTGTTCTGTCATCGAAAACAAGTTTAACGGTTGGTTAATTGTAAATCAGTTGTCATTTAATGGTAAAAGCCTCCAAAATCTCACTTATCACATAAAAGCAAGGTAAATGTTGATTTGACAACTAGATGAGAAAATTCTATTTACCTTTGCAATGTTTTTGGTCAATTTCATGGCAACTTTATTTTATCATTTGTATTTGTTTTATGTTTTAAATCTATATGCAAATATTTCATATTTTTTTACATTTCATGCTAGCTCTATGGATATTCATGAGTCTTTCACATAGTGGGACATTACCTATAAATAATATACACCTTGATGTTAGTTCATTAGCTTCTTATGTATCTCATATTGAGACCACATTGTTTTATCTTATGCATTGAAAAATTGTTGTATAATTATAGTGATTGTGTAATCAGAGTGTTCAACTCCAATTATTCAAAAAATATTTTATAAACATAAAGAGACACATATATTAGCAAATACACATAACACCAAATATACATGGAGAAACTCTTTTGGGAAAAAACTCCACCATTTGTAAAGATACCAAGCTTGTATTAATCAATTGAAAAAAAGTAAAGTAATAGAATTCATACAATCTATTTTAGTTTGATAGTATTTTCGTAATGAGAGCATCTAAAAATAGCTCTACCTCCTTCATACCAAGCCCTCAATATATAGACTTAAGGAAGCCTAAAAATTATTATTAAAAAATACCATGGGCCCAAACACAATCACAAAATATCATGGTAAAAAATTCACAACTCACTATATGAGAGTGGTCCTCAAAATAGAAAATAAATCCTCTTACATAATGGTGCATCATAGATTGAGTCGTAAGATGCCAATAAGCCCACATTGCCATGCTTATCTTGAAAAAAATGCTTCACAACTCTGTATATTCGACCTTTTATGTAGCTATCCTTATTTGATGTTATTACAACAATATTACAAGTAATCTAAAGAAAATTCTAGCAATAAAATAGCATCTCACAATCCCTCATGATTGTCCAAGTTACTCATTACAAGAAATTTACATGTATAAAGAAATATACATTAGAATTGTAATTAGATATCACACTTAATGAACATTCTACAACTTGATATTTACATTGCAATAACATAGAAATAAACATGAAATAAATTTATGTTCTAGAAGTAAGGCCCAAAGCCTCCCTCAATAATAAAATGTATATGTTCTCATTGGCTTTGTTAGAGAATCTAAAATAAATTGATATTGCACATATATATGCTTATATGAGCATGGTACATGGAGTTCTTAGTCAAGAAGATAGAACTTTGATTGTCTAAATGAATTTTCACTTTTTGTAGTTCAAACCAAAGCTCCTAAGAAAATTACCTCTTTAAAATTGCATGTGTAACATCCATATACTCTACTTTTATCATAGATAACACAACCATGAGTTATCTTTTACTTATCCAGTTGACAACACCTAGACACAAAGTGAACACATAACCCCTCATGGACCTCATGTTGTCAAAATGACTAGCCTAATTTAATTAATAAATCCCTACATGGGTAAGTGCAAGAAGTTGGGTCCACTCTTTGGCCGAAAAGTGGAAGTTTTTTTTCTTGAAAATAAAATTTTGTGATAGTTGGACTAAAAAAATAAATCACTTACACATAGAATCCTATCATGGTCTAGAAATATGAAATGTAAAATTTTGTGTCTGGATTTCAAATATATAATTTATTCTAATACGCAAATGAAGAAAGTTCTTTCGTACATGATGCACAAGAATGACTTTTTTAAAGTCTTACATTTTGAGCCGAAACATGTATGTGTATGACCAACGTAATTTAACCTAATGAAATTATTTTTCCAATTCTTTCTGAGAAAATATGTGCATTTTGGTGAAGCTTGGTTAAGATATTTAAAAAAAAAATTATATTATTTTTTTATTGACCCTAATTGCTATTTTTGAAAACCCCTTGTATACAACTAACATAATTTGATCTAAACTAGTCATAAAAGGATTTTATTTTCCTTGTGTAGAAAATGATGTCTAGATTAATCACACTTTTTTTTTTTAAGTTTAAAAATTAAAATTTATTAAAAAATACTAATACCTATTGTGTGCACTTAAAAATGGTCTGGGCACAAATTAATTAAATTCTTGTTATTTAATTAATAAAAATCTCAATTCCTCTACTTATAAATAAATTGCAAAAATTATTTATATAGTTCACTTCTAAATATTCTTCTTGTCTATAATCACTTCCTCTCTAATTAATTAAATGTAAAAATAAACAAATTTGTCATTTAATTAGTTTTCCTTCTTTCATTCAAATTTGAATTTTTAATTCAAATTGGCCTCCAAAATCATTTTCTTCTAAAATTGGTTAAATGCATAAAATTAATAACTAATTTTCCATTTTTCTAATTTCCCATCTCCATTTAAATTGAATCTTTAATTCAATTTGGCATATTTCTACGTATTCCTCTAACTACCTTCCACCTCACCTGCCACCTCACCATGTGTCAGATGAAATTGAATTTTCTAAATTGTAAATTGTGGATTTTCCATCAACAAACTTGTAACCAATTTGAAACCTCTTGGACACGTGGCTTCTTCTTTCCCCTGGTTCCCTTCAACACTTCGCAAATTTCTCTCTTATAGGGAACCACCTCCATGATTCTCTCCAACCTCTTTGTGCTCAACCATTGATGTCGTAGGATCACAATCTCGATTGTTCATCGCTGCCACATCATTCCCAACTTGGAAAATTCTATAAATAGAACACATTGATGCAACTTTTCAACAAGGAGAATTTGAAAAGTTTATGCTGTAGAAATATCATTGTAGTTTGAAAGCATTTGAAGAGAATTGTGGTTGCATTTTAGTGTTTTTAGTTTGTTTTAGCATTATCATGGCACTTCAATTCTAGTACTTAGTTTCTTACATATTTTATACAACATTATCTTTAGCTTTGCATCATTAGTTTAGAATCATTTAAGCAAAAATATCTCATCATGGATCATTCAACAATTTACGATAAAAAATACAAAAAAATATAAGCATGTAGGCATTTTAGTTTGCATTGCAAAACAACTCCTTGTTTCTTAGGTTGTCATTCCATACATTCATGTGCAACAAAATATTTTGCAAGCATGAGTTGAGGAATCATCGAGAATAGAGGATGATGAGATGAGTTCGAATGCAAGGCTGTAATAGTTTGTTTTATTACTTTTCCTTCATTAGATGTAATAAATTTCATCGCTTGTGTGTTGTTTAGTTATGATTATTACTACTCACTAACGTATTTCAATCACACACATAAATTGGCACCCACCATGGGGCCAAGCCCCATATTTTAATATGTCTTCTATCAAGTTTCTCTTCTCAGGTTCCGTCAAAATTTCTGAAGCAGTGCATACGAAAGTTTCTCCAGCACATCCGACTTCTATTTGGGTGCATTGACTTTTTTTTTTGACTCATCTAGTGGCTCTTCCAGTGCATCTATCTTTTGTTTCGGTGCATTGGGTTTCTTTTGTGGCACATCCCATTGTTCTTTAGATGCATTAGGGGGTTTTAAATTTCATTATGTGCTTTTCCAATTTAACGCATTCGGTTTATAATTTAGCACATTCAGTTGTTCTTTTAGCACATTCAGTTTGATTTTTAGTGCATTTGGTCTCTGAAATGGCACATCTAGTTTTTACTGTAAATTTTTTAGATTCTAGAAATTGATTTATGCTCTTCTATTTTGAAAGAAATGTTTACACAATCAGAGACTTTGCAGAAACAATAAAAGAACACTGTCAAAGAATTTAAAGCTTGAAGCTAGGTAAGTGTGCCAATCTATGACACAATTTCGGTGCCAAATTGCAAAAAAAAAACCGTAATAGGCCATATTGTGCTTGCCAAATTTGTAGAGCGCCAACTTTGGAGCTCGCCAAATAGGCTTGGTAATACTGAGCCTATTTGGTGAGTGAAAAATTTGGCATACGCCAAATGGCTTGAATTTTGCAATGAGTGAACAAGTGTGAGTTCTCTTTCTTTTTGCAATGAATTTTGGAATGCATTTTTGTAAACTCTTTTATTTCTGCTTTCTCTTCCAGGGAAACTATATACATGAAATAAAAATTTAAGTATAAGTTAACATTTACATTTGGAAATTTTATTTCTTATACTTTAAGTTATATTACATGTATATAGGCAATTTTTTTTAGAGTGGTTTCAGATCTCTAAGAATTATAATGAAAAATCTAGTTTTTGGAAGATCTTAAAAATTTCAGACTTTGTCAAATTTCAGTAATCAGCAATTCAAATTTTAGTAATCAGGAGGTCAAATTTTATTAGTCAACAAGTTGTATCATCTTTCTCTCTCCTTCTCTCTAATCTCTATCTCTCCACTCCCTCTCTCTCTCTCTCTCCCTTTCTCTCTCTCTCTCTCTCTCTCTCCTCTCTCTCTCTCGCACACCCCTCTATCTCCTCCCTACATCTGCCTCCCTCCCTCTCCTCTTTACTTTTCTCTCTCTTCTCTCTCTACATCTCCTTCCCTCTCTAATTTTCTTTATCTACCCTCTCTCTCTCTACCTACCTCTCCCTCCATCACTTTGTATCTCACTTATGTCTCCCTCCCTACCTCTTTCCCTCTCTACTCTCTATCTCTCCTCTCCCTCCCTCTACCTACATCTCTCTCACTCTTTATCCCTCTCTTCCCCCACTTTCTCTCTAACTCTCTCCTCTCTATCTCATAATTCTCTCTCCCTCCCTCTCACTCTCCCCTCTCTATCTCACCACTCTCTCTATCTCTCTCTCTCACACAAACCTCTATCTCCCTCACTAACACTCCCTCCCTCCATCCTTCCCTCTCTACTTCTCTCTATCTCTCCTCTCCCTCCCTCTCTTGACCTCACCCTCCCTCCACTTCTTTTTGTCTCTCCTCCCAATCTCTCTCACTATTGTCCCTCCCTCCCTCCCCCTCTTTCTCTCTCAATTGATCTTTTTCTCTATCTCACCATTCTCTCTCTCACTCACACACACACCTCTATCTCCCTACCTTTCCCTCCTCCCTCCCCTCTCTACTCTTTATCTCTCCTCTCTCTTTCCCTCTCTATACATACCTCTCCCTCCATCACTCTCTCTCTCCATCCCTCTCTATCTCACTTATGCCTCCTTCCCTACCTCTTTCCCTCTCTACTCTCTATCTCTCCTCTCCCTTCCTCTACCTACCTCTCTCTCTGTCTCTCCATCCCTCTCTTTCTCTCTCACTCTCTCCTCTCTATCTCACCATTATCTCTATCCCTACCTATCACCCCCTCCTCTCTAAATCACTAGTCCCTCTCTCCCACTTTCCCTCCTTCCCTCTCACTCCCTCCTCTCTAAATCACCATTCTCTCTATCCCACTTTCCCTAATTCCCTCTATATGTCTCACTTATCCCTTTCTACCTCTCCGTCCCTCCAACCCCCCTCTCTCTTTTTATCTCTATTTCTCATTCTCTCCTTACCTCTCTACTCTCTATCTCACCACTCTCTCCATCTCACTCTCCCTCCTTCCCTCTCTACCTACCTCTCCCTCCACTACCTGCCACTCTCTCCCTCACCCCTCTTTCTCTCTTACTCTCTCCTTCCCTCTCTACTCTCTATCTCTCCCCCCTTCCCTCTCTAATCTCTTTCTCTCTCTCCCCCTTCCTCTCTCCCCTCATTTTATCTCCTCTCACTCTCTCTCCCTCTCACACACACTCACCTCTATCTCCTCCTTTCCTCTCCCACCATCCCTCCACTCTCTACTTCTCTCTATTTATCATCTCTCTCTACATCTCCTTCTCTCTCTATTTATCTTTATCTCCCCTCTCCCTCTCTTTACCCACCTCTCCCTCCATCACTCTATATCTCAACCATGTCTCCTCTCTCTCTCTCTCTCTCTCTCTCTCTCTCTCTCTCTCTCTCTCTCTCTCTCTCTCTCTCTCTCTCTCTCTCACACACACACACACACACACACACACCTCTATCTCCTCCCTGCCTGTCCCTCCCTCCCCTCTCTACTTCTCTCTATCTCTCCTCTCACTA
>CM021105.1:497430842-497502472 GCA_007115665.2 Sequoiadendron giganteum
CAAGAATCTCCCTCCTACCCCCTCTATCTCTCTTAGGTCTCTCTCACTCACTCACTCCCTATATCTCTCTCCCCTCTACCCTTAACCCTAAAACCTAAACCCTTATCCCTTAAACCTTAAACCCTTAAACCCTCTATAATATAACCTTAACCCTCTACCCTCTATCTATCTCCCACTCCCTCCTTCCTTCTCTCTCTCTATCAAGACTCTCCCTCCTACCCCCTCTCCTTGTGCTAGGTCTCTCTCTCTCTCTCACTTCTTTTATCTCTCTCCCTTCTACCCTTAACCCTCTACCCTCTACCCTCCATCTCTCTCCCACTCCCTCTCTCTCTCTCTCTCTCTTTCCCTCTATCTCTCTCAA
Organism: Sequoiadendron giganteum; assembly: GCA_007115665.2. Classification (NCBI taxonomy): domain Eukaryota; kingdom Viridiplantae; phylum Streptophyta; class Pinopsida; order Cupressales; family Cupressaceae; genus Sequoiadendron; species Sequoiadendron giganteum. The sequence continues at coordinate 497,431,204 of CM021105.1, forward strand.
CTATACCCTTAACCCTAAATCATTAAATATTAACCCTTAAAAAATCTACCCTCTATCTCTCTCGAACTCCCTCCCCCCCTCTCTCTCTCAAGTATCTCCCTCCTACCCCCTCTCCCTCTCTCAGGTCTCTTTCTCACACTCACTCCCTCTATATATCTCCCCTCCATCCTTAACCCTAAACCCTAAAACCTTAAACCCTCTACTATTTGTCTCCAACTCCCTCCCTCCCTCCCTCTCTCTCTCTCAAGTATCTCCCTCCTACCCCCTCTCCCTCTTTGAGGTCTCTCTCTCACTCACTCACTCCTTCTATCCCTCTACCCTCTATCCTCTACCCTCTACCCTCTATCCTCTACCCTCTACCCTCTACCCTCTACCCTCTACTCTTAACCCTCTACCCTCTATCTCTTTTCCACTCCCTCCCTCTCTCTCTCTCACTAACTCCCTCTATCTCTCTCTCCTTTACCCTTAAATCTAAACCCTAAACCCTTAACACTTAAACACTCTATCCTCTACTCTTAACTCTATCCTTTACTTCACTTTATCTCCTCCTCCCTCTATCTACCTAGACCTCTCCTTTTTTTGTCTCACCTCTCTCTCCATCCCTACCTCTCCTTCTATCTCTACTTTCATATGTACTTCTCTCTACCTATTTTTCCCTCTATACCTATTTATCTCTCCCCCCTTGCCTCCTCTCTCTCAATATCTCCACCTTCTTTCCCTCTCTAATTCTCTCTCTCTCTCTCTCTCTCTCTCTATGTACCCTTAACCCTTAACCCTTAACCTTTAAACTCTAAACACTTAAAACCCTCTACCCTCTCTCTCTCAATTTTCTCCCTCCTACCCCCTCTCCCTCTCTCAAGTCTCTCTCACTCACTCACTCCTTTTATGTCTCTCCCCTCTACCCTTAGCCCTCTAATTTTAACCCTTAAACCCGTAAACCCTTAGACCCTCTATCTATCCCACTCCCTCCCTCTCTCTCTCTCAAGACTCTCCCTCCTACCCCCTCTCCCTCTCTTAGGTCTCTCTCTCTCACTCACTCACTCCCTCTATCTCTCTCCCATCTACCGTTAAACCTAAACCCTAAACCCTTAAACCCTCTACTCTCTACCCTCTATCTCTCTCCCACTCCCTCCCTCTCTATCTCTCAATACTCTCCCTCCTACTCCATCCTCCTCTCCCTCTCTTAGGTCTCTCTCTCTCTCACACTCACTCACTCCATCTATCTCTCTCACCTCTACCATTAACCCTAAACCCTAAACCCTTAACCCATAAACCCTAAACCATTAAACCGTCTACCCTTAACCCTCCCTCCCTCTATCTCTCTCCCACTCCCTCCCTCTCTCTCTCTTTCAAGTCTCTCCATACTACCCCTTCTCCCTCTCTTAGGTATCTCTGTCACTCAATCAATCCATCTATCTCTCTCCCATCTCCCTTAAACCCTTTACCCTCAATCCAATACCCTAAACCATCAACCCTATACCCTCAATTCTCAACCATCTACCCTATACATTGGATCCTTAACCATCATCTATCTTTTTCCCTCCTTACTCTTATCTCCTTATCTCTATCTCACTTCTTCCTCCATCTCTCCCTCCATCCATACCACCTTCTCTTTCCTAATCCTTCAACCCTTTACCCTCAACCCTTAAAACCTTAAACACTCAACCCTATACCCTGAACCCTAAACCCTTAAATACTAAACCCTTAAACCCTCTACCCTAAACCCTCTACCCTCAACCCTAATCACTCAACCCTTAAACCCTTAAACCCAATTAAAATCTCTACCCTAATCCCTCAACCCTTAACCCTTAAACCCTCAACCCTCTACCTTCAATCCTAAACCCTTAACCCTAAAACGTCAACCCCTATACCTTGTACCCTATATGTTGGACCCTAAACCCTAATCCATCAACCCTATACCCTTAACCCTCTACCCTCAACCTTAAACTCTTGACCCTCAACCCTTAAACCCTAAACCCTTAAACCATCTACCATCTACCCTATGCATTAAATCCTCAACCCTCAACCCTCAACCCTCAACCCTCAACCCTAATCCTTCAACCATATACCCTTAAACCTATACCCTAAACCCTCTACCCTCAACCCTAAATTCTCAACCCTAAACCCTTAAACCTTCTACCCTCTAGCCTCAACCCTATACCATCTATCCTCTACCCTATACCCTCAACCCCCTATACCCTCAACCCAATACCCTAAACCATCAATCCTATATCCTCAATTCTCAACCCTATATCATATACATTGGATCATCAACCCTAATATATCTCTATTTGTCTCTCCTCTTCTCTCATTCTCTCTATCTCACTTCTCCCTCCATATCTCCCTCTATCTCTCCTTCCATCCTTCCCTCCCTCTCTACCCTAATCCCTCAACCCTATATCCTCAACCCTCACCCAGATACGCTCTACCATCAACCCTATACCCTCAACCCTTAAACCCAAGTAAACTCTCTACCCTAATCCCTCAACCCTCAACCCTTAATCCCTCGAACCTTAAACCCTCTACCCTCTACCCTCTACCCTCTACCCTCAACCCTCAACCCTCAACTCTCTACCCTAATCCCTCAACCCTCAACAACTTAATCCCTCGAACCTTAAACCCTCTACCCTCTACCCTCTACCCTCTACCCTCAACCCTCAACCCTCAACCCTCAACCCTCTACCCTTTACCCTCAACCCTCAATTCTAAACCCTTGACCCTTAATCCCTCAACCCTAGGTAGGTAGGGAAACATAGGTGAGATACAAAGTGATGAAGGGAGAGGTAGGTAAACAAAGGGATAGGGGAGACAAATATAGGTAGAGAGGGAAGGAGATATAGAGAGAGGAGAGATAGAGAGAAGTAGAGAGGGGAGGGAAGGATAGGTAGGGAGGAGATAGAGGTGTGTGTGTGTGTGAGAGAGGAGGAGGAGAGGAGGAGGGAGGAGGAGGAGATATAGGTGTGTGAGAGAGAGAGAGAGAGAGAGAGAGAGAGAGAAGGAAAGAATGTAAGAGAGAGATGATAGATAGAGAGAAGTAGAGAGTGGAGGGATGGTGGGAGAGGAAAGGAGGAGATAGAGGTGAGTGTGTATGAGAGGGAGAGAGAGTGAGAGGAGAGAAAATGAGGGGAGAGAGGAAGGGGGAGAGAGATAGAGATTAGAGAGGGAAGGAGAGAGGGAAGGAGGGAGAGTGAGATGGAGAGAGTGGTGAGATAGAGAGTAGAGAGGTAAGGAGAGAATGAGAAATAGAGGTAAAGAGTGAGAAGGAGGTTGGATGGAGGGAGAGGTAGAAAGGGATAAGGGCGACATAGAGAGAATGGTTATTTAGAGAGTAGTGAGAGGGAAGGAGGGAAAGTGTGAGAGAGAATGGTGATTTAGAGAAGAGGGGGTGATAGGTAGGGATATAGATAATGGTGAGATAGAGAGGAGAGAGTGAGAGAAAAAGAGAGGGATGGAGAGATAGAGAGAGGTAGGTAGAGGAAGGGAGAGGAGGGATAAAGAGTATAGATGGAAAGAGGTAGGGAAGGAGGCATAAGTGAGATAGAGAGGGATAGAGAGAGTGATGGAGGGAGAGGTATGTATAGAGAGGGAAAGAGAGATGAGAGATAAAGAGTAGAGAGGGGGGGGAGAGGTAGGGAGATAGAGGTCTGTGTGTGAGTGAGAGAGAATGGTGAGATAGAGAAAAAGATCATTGAGAGAGAAATATGGGGAGGGAGGGGGGGACAATAGTGAGAGAGATTGGGAGGAGACAAAAAGAAGGGGAGGGAGGGTGACGAGGGATAGAGAGAAGTAGAGAGGGAAGGAGGGAGGGAGGGAATGCTAGTGAGGGAGATAGAGGCCAGTGAGAGAGAGAGAGATAGAGAGGGGAGAGTGAGAAAGAGGGAGGGAGAGGGAAATAGGGGGAGGGAGGGAGGGACAATAGTGAGAGAGATTGGGAGGAGACAAAAAGAAGGGGAGGGAGGGTGAGGTCGAGAGAGGGAGGGTGAGCAAAGATAGAGAGAAGTAGAGAGGGAAGGAGGGAGGGAGGGAGTGTTAGTGAAGGAGATAGAGGTTTTTGAGAGAGAGAGAGATAGAGAGGGGAGAGTGAGAGGGAGGGAGATATAATTATGAGATAGAGAGGAGAGAGTTAGAGATAAAGTGGGGGAAGAGAGGGATAAAGAGTGAGAGAGAGATGTAGGTAGAGGGAGGGAGAGGAGAGATAGAGAGTAGAGAGGGAAAGAGATAGGGAGGGAGACATAAGTGAGATACAAAGTGATGGAGGGAGAGGTAGGTAAAGAGAGAGAGTGTAGATAAAGATAATTAGAGAGGGAAGGAGATGTAGAGAGAGAAGAGATAGAGAGAAGTAAAGAGGAGAGGGAGGGGGCGGATGTAGGGAGGAGATAGAGGGGTGTGTGAGAGAGAGAGAGGGGAGAGAGAGAGAGAGGGAGAGAGAGAGAGAGGGAGTGGAGAGATAGAGAGTAGAGAGAAGGAGAGAGAAAGATGATACAGCTTGTTGACTACTAAAATTTGACCTCTTGATTACTAAAATTTGAATTGTTAATTACTGAAATTTGACTAAGTCTGAAATTTTTAAGATCTTCCAAAAACTAGAATTTTCATTATAATTCCTAGAGATTTGAAACCACTCTATAAAATATTTCTTGTATACATGTAATATAACTTAAAGTATAAGAAAGAAAATGTCCATATGTAAATATTAACTTGTACTTAAATTTTTATTTCATTTATATAGTTTCCCTAGAAGAGAAAGCGAAAATAAAAGAGTTTAGAAAAATGCATTCCAAATTCATTGAAAAAATAAAAAGAACTCACACTTGTTCACTCATTGAAAAATTCAAGCCATTTGGCGTATGCCAAATTTGGCGAGCTCCAAAGTTGGCACTCTCCAAATTTGGCGAGCGCAATATGGCCTATTACGGGTTTTTCTTGCAATTTGGCACCAAAATTGTGTCATAGATTGGTGCACTTACCTAGGTTCAAGCTTTAAATTCTTTGACAGCGTTCTTTTATTGTTTCTGCAAAGTCTTTTTCTGTGTAAAAATTTCTTTCAAAATAGAAGAGCATAAATCAGTTTCTAGAATCTGAAAAATTTACAGTAAAAACTAGATGTGCCATTTCAGAGACCAAATGCACTAAAAATCAGACTAAATGTGCTAAAAGAACAACTGAATGTGCTAAATTACGAATGCACTAAACTAGAAAATCACATAATGAAATTTAAAACCCCCTGATGCTTCGAAAGAACAACGAGATGCGCCAAAAAAGAAACCCAATGTGCCGAAACAAAAGCTAGATGTGCTAGAAGAACCACCAGATGTGTCAAAACAAAAACTCAATGCGCCCAAACAAACATCGGATGTGCTAGAGAAAATTTTGTATGCGTTGTTTCAGAAATTTTGACGGAACCTGAGAAGAAAAACTTGACAGAAAACATATTAAAATATGGGCCTTGGCCCCATGGTGGGTGCCAATTTATGTGTGTGATTTAAATGCGTTAGTGAGTACTAATAATCATAACTAAAAAATACACAAGCGATGAAATGTATTACATCTAATGAAGGAAAAGTAATAAAACAAACTATGACAGTCTTGCATTTGAACTCATCCCATCATCCTCTATTCTCGGTGATTCCTCAACTCATGCTCACGGAATATTTTGTTGCACATGAATTTATGGAATGACAACCTAAGAAACAAGCAGTTGTTTTGCAATGCAAACTAAAATGCCTACATGCTTATATTTTTTTGTATTTTTGAAAGTAAATTGTTGAATGATCCATGATGAGAGATTTTTGTTGAAATGATGCTAAACTAATGATGCAAAGCTAAAGATAATGTTGTATAAAAGATGCAAGAAACTAAGTACTAGAAATGAAGTGCCATGATAATGCTAAAACAAACTAAAAACACTAAAATGCAACTACAATTCTCTTCAAATTCTTTCAAACTACAATGATATTTCTGCAGCATAAACTTGTCAAATTCTCCTTGTTGAAAATTTGTAGCAATGTGTTCTATTTATAGAATTTTCCAAGTTGGGAATGATGTGGCAGCGATGAACAATCGAGATTGTGATCCTGCGACATCAATGGTTGAGCACGAAGAGGTTGGAGAGAATCATGGAGGTGGTTCCATACAAGAGAGAAATTTCTGAAGTTTTGAAGGGAACCAAAGGAAAGAAGAAGCCATGTGTCCAAGAGGTTTTAAATTGGTTACAATTTTGTTGATGGAAAATCCACATTTTACAATTTAGAAAATTCAATTTCATGTGACACATGGTCAGGTGGCAGGTGAGGTGGAAGGTAGTTAGAGGAATATGTAGAAATGTCCCAAATTGAATTAAAGATTCAATTTAAATGGAGATGGGAAATTAGAAAAATCACAAATTAGTAATTAATTTTATGGATTTAACCAATTTTAGAGGAAAATGATTTTGGAGGCCAATTTGAATTAAAAATTCAAATTTGAATGAAAGAAGGAAAACTAATTAAATGACAAATTTGTTTATTTTTACATTTTATTAATTAGAGAGGAAGTGATTCTAGACAAGAAGAATATTTAGAAGTGAGCTATATAAATAATTTTTGCAATTTATTTATAAGTAGACGAATTAAGATTTTTATTAATTAAATAACAAGAATTTAATTAATTTGTGTTGTGACCATTTTTAAGTGCATACAATAGGTATTAGTATTTTTTAATAAATTTTAATTTTTACACTTTTAAAAAACAAGTGTGATTAATCTAGACATCATTCTCTACACAATGAAAATAAAATCCTTTTATGATTAGTTTAGATCAAATTATGTTAGTTGTAGACAAGGGGTTTTCAAAAATAGCAATTAGGGTCAATAAAAAAATAATATAATTTTTTTTTTAAATATCTTAACCAAGCTTCACCAAAAATGCGCATATTTTCGTAGAAAGAATTGGAAAAATAAATTCATTAGGTTAAATTATGTTGGTCATACACATACATGCTTCGGCTCAAAATGTAAGACTTTAAAAAAGTCATTCTTGTGCATCATGTACGAAAGAACTTTCTTCATTTGCGTATTAGAATAAATTATATATTTGAAATCGAGACAAAAAATCCTACGTTTCATATTACTAGACCATGATAGGATTATATGTGTAGGTGATTTATTTTTTTAGTCCAACTATCACAAACTTTGATTTTCAAGAAAAAAGACTTGCACTTTTTGGCCAAAGAGTGGACCCAACTTCTTGCACTTACCCATGTAGGGATTTATTAATTAAATTAGGCTAGTCATTTTGACAACATGAGGTCCATGAGGGGTTATGTGTTCACTTTGTGACTAGGTGTTGTCAACTGGATAAGTAAAAGCTAACTCATGGTTGTGTTATCTATGATAAAAGTAGAGTATATGGATGTTACACATGCAAGTTTAAAGAGGTAATTTTCTTAGGAGCTTTGGTTTGAACTACAAAAATTGAAAATTCATTTAGACAATCAAAGTTCTATCTTCTTGACTAAGAACTCCATGTACCATGCTCATATAAGCATATATATGTGCAATATCAGTTTATTTTAGATTCTCTAACAAAGCCAATGAGAACGTATACATTTTATTATTGAGAGAGGCTTTGGGCCTTACTTCTAGAACATAAATTTATTTCATGTTTATTTCTATGTTATTGAAATGTAAATATCAAGTTGTAGAATGTTCACAAAGTGTGATATCTAATTACAATTCTAATGTATAATTTTTTATACATGTAAATTTCTTGTAATGAGTAACTTGGACAATCATGAGGGATTGTGAGATGCTATTTTATTACTAGAATTTTCTTTAGATTGCTTGTAATATTGTTGTAATAACATCGAATAAGGATAGCTACAAAAAAGGCTGAATATATAGAGTTGTGAAGCATTTTTTTCAAGATAAGCATGACAATGTGGGCTTATTGGAATCTTATGACTCAATCTATGATGCACCATTATGTAAGAGGATTTATTTTCTATTTTGAGGACCACTCTCATATAGTGAGTTGTGATTTTTTTACCATGATATTTTGTGATTGTGTTTAGGCCCATGGTATTTTTTAATAATAATTTTTAGGCCTCCTTAAGTCTATATATTGAGGGCTTGGTATGAAAGAGGTAGAGCTATTTGTAGATGCTCTCATTATTAAAATACTATCAAACTAAAATAGATTTTATGAGTTCTATTAGTTCGGTTTTTTTCAATTGATTAATACAAGCTTGGTATCTTTACAAATGGTGGAGTTTTTCCCCAAAAGAGTTTCTCCATGTATATTTTGGTGTTATGTGTATTTGCTAATATATGTGTCTCTTTATGTTTATAAAATGTTTTTTGAATAATTGGAGTTGAACACTATGATTACACAATCACTATAATTATACAACAATTTTTAAATGCATAAGATAAAATAATGTGGTCTCAATATGAGATACATAAGAAGCTAATGAACTAACATCAAGGTGTATATTATTTTCAGGTAATGTGCCACTATGTGCAAGACTCATGAATATCCACAAAGCTAACATGGAATGTAAAAAAATATGAAATATTTGCATATAGATTTAAAACATAAAACAATACAAATGAAAAAAGAAAGTTGCCATCAAATTGACAAAAAACATTGCGAAGGTAAATAGAATTTTCTCATCTAGTTGCCAAATCAACATTTACCTTACTTTTATGTGATAAGTGAGATTTTGGAGTTTTACCATTAAACAACAACTGATTTACCATTAACCAACAGTTAAACTTGTTTTCGATGACATAACAATAGTTTGCACATGTGAGACTTGTTTTAGACTCAAATATTACACTATATATAGCCTAGCCTATCAGCTAAATATATTTAACTAGCAGTTGCACCTAAACGAGGTTCAAGGATTACGTTGATAAAAAATTATGTGTATGTTAATATGCTAGAGTATGTGTTTGTGCATGGGTGCATATGAATGTAATGTGTTGCAAGTTCTAGTTGCATGTCGTTGGATTGCATAATTAATAATAATGCTAAATAATGGAAATGAAATAAATTGAGACAAATCTAGATTTTTTCACTTAGACAAATCTAGTTTTTTCACTTAGACAAATCTAGTTTTTTCCTTAAAAAATTGGGTATTATCTGATTTTGAAATATTTGCATGGAAATTTAAAACATAAAGCAATGCAAGTGAAAAAGGAAAATTGCAATCAAATTGGTAAAAACATTGCAAATGGAAATAAAATGTTCTCATCCAATTAGAAAATCAATATTTATCTAGCTTTTACATGATAAGTGAGATTTTGTAGGCTTTCACTTGATATTTTGAAGTTTTTATTTATCTACAGCTCAAAGTGATAAATGTTGTTCTTCAAATATAAGTGCACCCTTTAATCCCAAATAAATAGATAAGAGGGGTGTATGCGCTCTTGATTAGGTAAAATTTGAGCCCCTTTTGGATGTTTTAATCATCTTGGCTCAGGGATTACATGATAAAAGAAAAGTTATTTATTAGTTATCATGGTACGTATTAAGCACATAAGTGCCCACTTTTTGTTGACTTTTGTTTCCTGGATAATCGAGTCATTCAAATGCTACCATGATTTCATTCTAATGAGATACCTCTACAATGACTAAATTGGCCCTATCTCATAGACACATACTGCTAGTGGTGGATATTATTTCCCTATCTCATAGACAAGCACTACAAGTGTGAAGAGAATGTACGTTCGGTAATCAAATTTGCAAGACAAAAGTATAGAGTCTTAGAGTTTTTCCTTGATGACTAGACTTCAATGATTATCGAGGACACAAATTTCTAGAATCTCAACGAAGATGCAATTCAAGCCTCTAGTCTCTTCGATCACATCCAAGAATGGAACATCAGTCTACAAGTATATGTGAGTGGTGTGCAATGTATACTACGTGGCCTCAAATTTCTAGGATGTGGTTTGAAATGGGTGAGTATCGAAGTACCAACACCAGAAATTTACCAATTGCTGCTGAAACGGTGTTCTATGTGGGTTTAATAACTATGATGGAGATAATTCACCATGATTTGAGCAAGTCATACAATGAATTTTCACCAATGAACACAGGTCCTACTTTTTTTATGAACTTCATAGATTTGTGCATGAGAATACCTGCATGTATATTGTTATCTCAAATAATGTCTCTTTCCACTATGGGAAAGCATGCAAAACAATGGCCAGATCTATCTAGTGTATCACATGATGGTTGGCATAAGAATGCAAGCGTTGTTAGTGGAATGTACTTGAGGGTATAGGAATAAATAGTTGTTTTTTCCATTGAAGTGTGAACAATGCAACAAGAATGAACATTATGATTTACTCAAAGATATATCCTATATTACATGCCCTTTCAAGTTTCAATACGGCTTAAGTGTTATCTATATGTTGTAATATCGGTTTGAAAGGATTTTGCATGTCCCAAAACCTCAAATAAAAAATCTTTCATTTTAAAAATCAAAGATGTATTTGGTTTCAAATTACAAGTTAAATAAATAAATTTTATATAATGCTCAAGAAATACCAAATTTCATATTTAAAACTCAAAAAAATTCTAAGCACACAAACTTTTTTTAGTTTTTCACAATTTCGCATAGCTCATAGAGGCTTTAAACAACAAATAGATTTCTCAAACCACTAAAAAATAGAATTCTTGAATATTTTATGTGAGGATATAATTTGTTACTAACTGTTAGATAATTTAACATGACTTTCATAGTACAATTGATGATTTTGAAGGATCCCATGGTAAAATTTTACCAAGTATAGGAAAAAATCTTAACATTCTATGATATGGATATTAGAATGAAAACTTTTTTAAAATTGTAACTAAGAAATAAGGAAACATTTAAAGACGTCTAGATTAACAATTCTTTGCTTATGGAAACAGTTTAAAGTAGTCTTATATTCTGGGAAGGATTTCTAACTAAACCTATCTTTGCTTTACTCTATACTTTTTACTTAAGTAGAACCAACATTGAAATATGTAGAGAAGTTTAACCTTATTTCTTGCATGAGACCTTAACAAAAAATACTAACAATAGTGTCTCAACCATAGAGAAGGTCCACACTTTAGAACATGTTTTCTTATGAAAGATTATACTATTTTTGATAACAAATTTTCCTACTCTACAATATTTCTTTTTTGAAGAATTATAGCATGTAGTTTGATAATCCTCAACTTCAAGAAAGAACCTAAAAATTGCATAAATAAAAGGCTCATTAGATCAATGGTAAATCTATTAAGAGGGTGAAACTCTATCTTAAGTTTTTCAAGACCGTAATCCCCCATTTACAATTACAAACAATAAAGTTGTTTCACAAGTGACAAAATCCTAGAATCCATCATTGTAGGTTGGTCATAGCATAATAACCCGCTTGTGCAAAACCTCAAATTTTGAATAAGGTGGAATTTATTTTATCAAAAAATATCCCTATCAATTCACATAAAAAAGGCTTGCTTGTTATTTTCAAAACTTGAAAATCATTGATAAACTAATTGTGGTGCAGATAGAAAAGGGAATTTCAAACCTATGGAGAAAAGCACAAAATATTTTATGTACAACTTTTCTACTAGGGAACAAAAGAGTGATATAAAAAAATATCATTGGTAGAAGATAGATTCATCAAAAGCCCTTAAACAGCTGCAAAATGATTTGAGTTGTTGAAATCTTTTCTCTCAAGAACTATTATCCAAGAATCAATGGACTAGTAAGGTTTTATTATATAAATTTTGAATCAAATTAATCACAACAATACATTTCTATTAAGAAAATATTACTACAATGTAATTCAACTATTTAATAATCAGAAATTTCAAAATAATCACACATTTTAAAATAATAAAAAATAAAATATTAAACATATTATTGATATTTGTCTTCTTCAATGTGTTGTCCATTGCAAGCTCTATGTAGTGTGCTACATGGTCCTACAATTTTTACCATATTTCATTATCATTTATTCTAATAAAGATATAACATTTATATAAAACCATAATGATTCCTACAACACAAAATATAAAATAATAGAACAGGTTCAAAATTTGATATTACTAAGCAAAAAAGAATATTTAATAGAAATTTTGATGAATTACTAATTGTTTATTTTGAAAGAATTGTAGTAAATAAATTTAATACCAAAGGATATTAGCAATTAGATCTACTTTGTAAAAAGAAATACCTGATTGCACGTGATGAATTTTGTGGTGTCTAAAAGTTCTTTTGTAGAGTAATTATTGAATTCAACTATATTTATAGGAAATTATTTGATTTTGAAATAGTTGCATGAAGATTTAAAACATAAAGCAATGTAAGTGGAAAAAGAAAGTTGTCATAAAGTTAAGATTTAAAACATATTATCTGATTTTAAAATATTTGAAATAAGACTTAAACATATTATCTAATTTAAACATATTGTTTGATTTTAAAATATTTGAATTAAGATTTAAAACTTAAAGCAATGCAAGTGGAAAAATAAAGTTTCCATCAAGTTAAGATTTAAAACATATTATCTGATTTTAAAATATTTGAATTAATGTATAAATTTTTAAATATTTGAATTAAGATTTTAAACTTAAACAATGTAAGTGGAAAAAGAAAGTTGCCATCAAATTGGTTACTGCAAATAGAAATAAAATTTTCTATCAAATTGGAAAATGAATATTTATTTATCTTTGTCATTTAACAATGGATGAAGCTATTGATTTACCATTTAATGGTAAATGAAAGTTGTTTTCTGATGACTCAAGTATGGTCTATAGGCATGAGACTTATTTTAGGCTCAAATCTCACACTATATGTAGCCTATCAGGTAACTATTAATAAATTTTAATTGTTACTATTATTACAATTAATTATTATATGATTTTCTATATTGCTAATTGAATGGTTCTTAAAATTTAATTTGATGGGAGTAATTAAAATAACAATGATAAAATCTTGAATACTGTTATGTAGGAAATATTTCGTACGCATATTTAAACATATCCTTAATGTATGAGGGCTACAATAATGAACTCCAAGAGGGATCCATGTTTGAAGTTTTCTAAATTTGGTTTCCCTCAACATTGCATACATGATATGGGGTAGAGAAATCCTCTCCACTTTGTACTAGTATGAGAAATGAAGATTTCCACAAAATTATGTGAATGCGTGAACACTTGTAGTGGGCTAAGTTTAAAATATTGTGTTTAGGCTACTTTGACATATTTGGTCGATCGATTGTACTTCATGTGGCTCTTGACGAGTTGGCCGGCAGCAAGAGTAGACATGAGAGACAACTCTCTTGCCATTATTGCAACTATAACTATTATAGCCAAGTTCTAAGCATTCGCACCAGGGGATGCCCCATTTGCTCCTTTCACTTGAAGCATGTTCAAGCACACCTCCTATGATGCCAATTGAGTTCCTCCTCCCTCTGTCCCCACTTCTATGCATGGTATGGTCACTAAAATGTGTAGGTCCTTGCCCCCATTCACCCCCTCCATCATAGTAAGACAGTGGGAGCTCTCCACATTTTCGGTCGGATCTTGGCCTGTTGCAATCAACACAATTGACACAATTTTGGTAGCATGGGCATTGAATCCTCCCATGGCGCCTTCCATTGAAAATCCAGTCAATTTCTTGAGCATGTTCAGCTCCAACAATGCTCAAACTGTCATCTTCAACACATTGTTCACAACCATCTCTGATATGACGGCCTCGCACACTACCGATTTCCCACGCCCTTCAATCCAGTTCATTGTCGTGGACTTCTTGTCTGCACAAAAATTGCCTAAAACCGAAAACCCATTTACACAATTCTAGCCCATGTTGGGAAAATGAACCCAACTACAGTGGGCAAAGAAGAAAACAAAGACCAAATAAAATAGACAGCAAGAAAAGGAGGCAGAATATTTTTTGTTTCATTAAATTAACCAAAAGGATTACAATCCAAAAATTTTACATACAAAAACTCAAAGCAAAGCTTTGTACATTCTTTCATACAAAAATTGTGCATGTTCTGGTGCACCAAAGAAAATTGTGTGTTGTTACGAACATTCCAAAGCACTAGGCCTCTGTAAATATTCTGAAGCACTTTCCTCTACTGCTATAGGTTCACCTGAACATTCTTTCTTCTATTCTTCTATTGCTCTTTGTCTTTTGTCTCTAACACAAAAACGTTTTATTCTATTCTTTCTTAGCCTTTTCCAAAAATTGGAGCTCAATTCAAATTCACCAACTGGAAATTAATTTGCTGCCAATTCATTAATTGGGACAACAAGTCTCTAATAAACCAACTAGAGGGAACGATCCAAAATGGATCTCATTTGTCTATGCATTAAATACGCTTTTCCATTATTGCTCAAGATTAGCTTTTCCAATAGCCCACCCATTAAAAGAACTATGCAATGCATTTGCATAGAGTAAATACTAAAAACCTCACAAGAAAAGTGAAAATTAGAGGAATTGAATTACCAGAAACATTGATTACATCCATATCAAGGAACATTGTTTAAAGATAATCCAAGACATTTTGAACACCCTTGGAGACCATGTTCATCCCCATGGTATTTCCAGTGAAGCAGGAGAACCTCATGTACAAATTCTTGCTTGAAATCGCACATTTTATGCCTTGTAGCCTAGGGAACCTACTTGTCCTATTGAGATAATGTGCACCCAAAATCTTATCACTATATTGACCATATGGCTTAACTGCATTAACCAATACCCATGATATAATAATGTGGTCAATCGTGCATGCAAAATGAAAAAGTTGATCTAGAAAAGAAACACCTACCTGTTGAAGATGTCAGAGAGATTATCAAAGTTTGCAGGATCCTCAATATAGAACTTGAGCTCTGCAACCCTCTTGGCACTCTGAAACCTCACAATAGGAGCCCTAGTCATGCCATCTCTGAGAAGAATGCTTGTAGCACCACCACTCATAAGAATGGCCTTGCAACCTCTATTGGTACTGGCCACCAGACACCCTTATGTGGTTGCCATGGGTACCATGTACTCAAACCCATTGACTAGTAAAGGCCCTGCTACACCCACAGGGACTTGTACATAACCCATAGGCATCTCACAACATTGCCCAAGAATGGACTGATAATCAAATCCCTCTAAGGGCAGCCCATCTAGGGATCTCCCAGTCATGAGCTCCAAGGCACTCCTTCTCACAGAGGCAGCTCTCTTGCAGTCCCCAAGAGAGGATTCAAGGGAATAGGAGGCTACAATGCCATTACATACAGCAACTGCAATGTCTCCATCCTCATTGTCACCAAGGGCAATTCCCTTGAGCTGGACCTCAAGTTTCTTGAAAATAATTTCTTCTTTGGCTTCTATCCCATAGGTTGTTGGAGGGTTGTTCAAATCCAGATCATCATAGGAGCCATCATTGCCACTGATAAATTTTTGGACATAATCAATTCCAAAGAATCCCAGCAAATATATGAAGGAAGCCAATTGGGCCACAATGACCACAAGCTCCCCAAAGGTGAGAACATGGAGAGGCATTGAGGTTCTTATCTTCTCTCTCCATCTCTTCATCAGGAAATAGGATGATGCGAAGAAAACCAGAAAGAAGAACTTGTTGGTGAGTCCCAAGGGGAGAAGCAGAGCATCAGATGCCAACAACTTTGAATTCCTGTTGCCATTCTCATTGTTGTTCTTTCTCTTGGTAGAATCATCATCCATTTTCTTCATCATCTTGAAATCACCACATCAGTTTCTCCTCCATTCTTGACAACCATTTTAGATTTTTTCAACCCAACAACATCCACTGCAATGAGCAATCACAAGGCAAGCTTTGTACTTATGGGTGTTACTTGAGCTTTTGAGATCCCCTGTGCAGTCTAAGGCCTTGGGTTTATTTGTGCATAGAAAAAGAAACCGATTATTTATAACATGAATGTTCCTCTGGTTCAAGTATTATTTTGACAAACTCTGGAATAATCGCCAAAGAAAATCCCTACGTTTAAAATTTCTTATTTAATGTGGTGTCACTTACGCCCACAAATTTCCTCTCTTTGATGGAACATCGAGCTTATCCTTCTCAAAATCAAACATTAAACCAATCCATGTTTGTTAACCTTTGTTGGTCACGTTTTTAATCCATTGGGGATTAAATGTTGTATGGTTAAGAAATGAAAAATAAATATTTTTATAGAAAATAATGTTTTGTCTTTTCAAAGTTTTTGTTAAGTTTAGATGTAAATTTATTTTTAAAATATTTACAAAATTAATTATTTGCAACTTGATTGGTTGAGGAGATTTGAATCATTTTTAAGGCAGTAATTTCCTAAAAAATACATGCTTATAAAATAATGAAATATTAACAAATTAAATTATATATTGTATATTGGTATTTGATTCATGTTCGAATGATTGAAAATATATAATAAAATATCAACAAATTACATTAATCATGCATTGGACAATTTACATGAATTTTTGATTTGATATGTTTATCCAGAGACAAACTTGGAGAATGACCGGGTCTAATCAACCACACCATTGATAAAAAAGAGGGCATCATAATCACTAATTGAAAGAGTGCTTGAAGGCATATAAGTGATTGTTCTAGGATTAAGATTAGTAGGAGTGTTGGTGGATAAGAGAAGAAAAATAATCTTATAAAATTTAAATAAGCCCACATACAGTTCTTGATCTTAGATGGATTCACAATATTTGTTCATTAGAGCTAAGAATGATAATCAATTACTTAAAAGGAGAGGAATATGATGGCAACCCATGAAGGAGTGATCACTAATTTATGTAGATACAAAATGGTGTATAAAATAAATTGTATCAATGAGGATCTCTTGGTCTGACTACATCTATGAGTGCAAGGATGTGGATCTCTTAGTACAACATAATCAAATTTTCTATATTAGGTTTAGCCCTATGGAGAGTTTGATTAAGGTAGTGGTATGTAAGTTTTTGATGAAATTGGACAAGTGCATGGGAATCATTGGTTGAAATGTTTTTAGAGCACTTTGAAGATATTTTGGGCTAGGAGCTATAGGGGAAGTTGGACACAACCAAGTATATTTAGAAGAATATATGTGAAGTAGTTCTATATTTAGTGAAAGACTATAAGATCAGTGATGATTTTGATTACTTTGATGGTGTCTATAAAAAGAAGATTATAAATTGTATGAATCGCTCTAACTGCTAAGAAATGACTTGATCAAATGTAACTAAGTAGATTTCAATAAATTTATAGTAATAACTAATATTACTATCTCAAAAACAAATGCAAAGGATTGAGAAAACAATAGAAAGTTTTATCTATCTAATGAATACCACATGAGAAGGTTATGAGTCAAGAGAATAGACTTGTAAAATATAATTTGAGCCATGTCTATGAAATCTAAAAGAGTTGTCCCAAGATAACAAGTTGCATGACCTCAAACAAGTCAAACATTGTATTCAAATTCTATTACAAATGAAAACGAGATACATTTGAACGTTAATAAATACCAAAAGAACGACTCGATACAGACTCTTTAAACTATTCTACTCCTCCAGGCTTGTGGAATGTTCAGACGGTTTCTGGTCCAGAAAAACGTGCATTGAAGAAAGGATTTGTGAAGGAATTGTTTTAGCCCTGGTCATCTCACGTGCTTCCAAAATGTTGTATACTTTTTCTGTCCATTCAAAAAATTCTGTTGAAATCATGGATTCTACGTTAACCATTTCTGAAACGTTACTTCTACACGTACTAACGAGCACATTAAATTCTGTAATTTACTGAGATTTCATGGATGGTTGGCTATATAGTCGTCTATATTATCAAATGTATTCAAGACTTACCTGGTTTTCGTTCAATTTACTTAGTACGAATTATGGGCAACGTATATTATGCATTGGTTTAGTTTTATTCCATTAGATTTAAATACGTAAATGAATGACTGTATGATATAGTGTTATATAATTGAGATATACTTGAATGCACACTTTGAATTGGTTCGTCCATATTTGTCTGTTATTTAGTATAGCTGGATCAGAACTCTTGTCATTCTCCTCCTTGAAATGGTAATGATCGTAGTTTGATACTATTCTAGTGATAAAAAAATAAGTCAAATTATTTAAATATAATTTGAATGATATCATCAAGTCTATTTTGTAATTTTAGTATTGAATAACCATCTTTAAAGGTTAGCAAGACTAACATCTTTAATCAGGTATAACCATCAACCCGCACACATATCTAGGGGATGATGATCATTTATTAAATGTGATGAGAATCTAAGCACAACCTAAATCTTATGCATTTCTTATCAATGATTTTTTTAGAGGGTTAATCATAGAAATCAAACTATTAAGGTTGTCTCACAAAATATCATTATGTCAAATTATGTGACTCTAGTGGTATTTAGGTGTAGAACATCTTACGTGTCAAATTGGATAGTTATATTCTAATGTAATTAACTTGATAATGGGAAGGTGAAGAGTGCTATCTAGAAGATTAATTATCTCATATTTCATAATAACTATTTACTTTCACAACATGTATAAAGCTAGGTAATAATGAGAGAATATCATAAAATAGATATAGTCAATGACTTTAAATTTCATTTATATTATCTTTTTATTTATCACTTTCTTAATGATATATAATATTTACAAATAAATTTTAATGGTTGCTTTCACATAAAATAGATTTAGAAACAAAACATTTAGGATGTTATCTTTCAAATATCTTATAATTTATCTAGATTATTTATGTTAGAATAGTTCACCTTGGCATACATGTTCTCATGTAAGACCTCTCAAATAATTTTTCATTTTGTTTCAAAAGAGTTTAAATGAAAAGAGACATAGAACTCCAACATATAGTTAGTGAGATTGAAAATAAAATTGAACAAGTAATTTAATAATTAAAAATAATTGCATATATCAAATTATTAAAATCATCAAACAAGTGATTCCATCATCTTAATTCTTGGGTTATGTTCTTAGCTATTGAGTTACTTAAATTTTCAAGTAGATTTATATGTTGTTTGAAGATATAAATCAATTTACTATTATAATAGATAATTAGATAGATTCGAGTGTTGCCACAATAGTGGTTTACACTTTCTGGTAGATCCTGATTTTTGTTGAAATCATATATTTTTAGAAAATATAATGAGTTAAGCCTTTAAAAGTTCCATTTAAAGAATTCCAATTGAAGAGGGTTTCATCAAACCACATTAGACCAAGCCCCCTTGGATAAAACCCTGCTAGTTTTAAATCATACCTATAACGTAGTCTCCTTTACACTTATCAAAATGTTGATAAAAAACCACTTTTGATTTACCTTTTGGGGGATCAAATGAATTCATTTAAATTTATTTTTTGTAAGTATGCAGTCCTTATTATAAGCTTCCAAAAAAGTATAATTTTAATTAAATTTAGGGTATGTGCAAGATCATCATGGAAAAAACACGCCCTTAAATGGCAATAAAAAGATAGAAAATCAGAGATAGACAACTTGACATAAAAATTTGAATAAGTTATCCATATTATTTCAAAAAAATATAAAAATAGAATTTGTAGCAAATTGAATGTAGTTTCTAAACTACTAGACCTTTATTTTTATTTTTTAAATCTATTTAGTTAAAATGTGTAATTTCAATGGAGTAGTATTTAAATTTCAAGGTAAAAATAAGAAGTAGGTGTATGTCTGACCAGCCTAACCACAATAAAATAATAATATTTTTTTATAATCTTTTAGAAAGAAGTAGAGGACTCATGTCTTGATGTGATGCATATTTTTTTATAATTTATTTCCAAGTAAATAATTAATTATGATTTTTTTATTACAACTTTTAAAAAATATAAAAGCTCGTCTGTCTAACCACCTTAACTTGGTCAAAAATTCATGAAATTCAATTTTATTTTTTTAATCCTATAGTATGTGAAGCATAGAATGTGACACATGTTTCGGATTAAAAAAATGTGATACCGTTTGAAAGTTATAGATGTTTTTCAATTAGCCTATCAATTAGGACTTTATTCGTAATTCTAATAAAAAATAAATAATAATTTTTTATTAAATTCAAAGTAAAGCATAATTTATATTGGTGGAAATCTAAGAATCTCCTCTAAAATCCCTTTTCGTTTCATCAATTTTGAGGGAAAAAAAAGTCGTCATCCACATGGGCCATCATATGGCTTACATATCGCCACTTTTTGGCCCATCATGATCCTGCACATACCCTTTAATTTGATTATTATGTTTATTTTTTATTTCTTGTGAACGTAGGGTTTTGACTAAAAATCAAGCTCTTTATTCTGCACATGTGAAACAATAGTAGATTATCAAAATAAAATTTTGAAAAATATGTTCAGGCTGGGTATTGATGTCCTTGATCCATTAAAAAAAATATTGAATTTTGATACATACATAAAAATTTATGTTGTATGTAGTTCACCTATGTCTGAATTGTAATTCATTTGACTTTGAAACTTGAATAAGGAAAAAATATTTAATAAAACACTATGAAAGCAAATGAACTGGCTAAATATCATAGTTACAAATCTAAATTTGAAAAAAAATAGAATTTTATCCTTCATACAAAAAAATTTATGTTGTATGCAGTGAGCATCACTCTTTAAAAATGATGTTTACTGATAAAAACAAGTTTTCAAAGGAGATGAAAAAAAAAGTGCAATCTAATTCCAAAATTTTTGACAAAAATATATTTAGAATCTATAGAAAAAACTTCACAAATCACTAGTTTGCATCATCTTCAAATTTCTCATGCTTTAACCGCTATAGGAGCCCGAAAGTGAAGATTTAGTTAAAAAAAATCAGTTCAGTGTCCAGTTTGCCCAAAAATTGTAAACCAATATTGTGGGATCACCCATTCATTAGAATCATTTTTTACAAGTGACTTATTTAATAAGTAAATATCAATATTGCACTTTTTGAATTACCTGTTTCACCCTTGAAGAAGTGATACATAGCTCATAGTCTATAAGAGAGTGATCAAGCAAAAGAATAACCTAAATTATTTTGTCATTGTGGTTGGGCCATGGTACTTTTTAATAATAAATTTTAGGAATCCTTAAGTCTATATATTGAGTGTTTGGTATGGAGGAGGTAGATTTATTTGTAGATCCTCTCATTATCAAAATTCTATCAAACTAAAGAAGATTGCACATTAGTTTTATTAGTGTACTTGTTTCTGCTTGATTAATACAAGCTTGGTATCTCTACAAATGGTGGATTTTTTCCCCAAAAGTGTTTCTCCATGTATATTTTTTAGTTATATGTATTTTCTAATATATGTGTCTCTTTATGCTTTATATCATATTGAATGGTTAATCACATGTTTATTAAATATTTTTTGAATAATTAGAGTTGAACACTTTATGATTACACAGTCACTATAATTATACAACAATTTATTAACACATAAGATAAGACAATGTGGCATCAATATGAGATACATAGGAAGCTAATGAACTAACACCAAGGTGTAAATAATTTTCATGTAACGTGCTACTTTGTGAAAGAATCATAAATATCCTTAGAGATAACATGAAATGTAGAAAATTGGTCATCATTAATATATCATCATGTATAAAAGAAGGAAACTCATTGAAAGCACATGCATCTATAGATATAGAGTTTTCATGACATAAAAGAGAAGTTCCATCAAAAGGCATAATGATTTCATGAATATATAGGGAAGAAGTAACATCCTCAAAATACATTATAGTGTTGTGCATATTACATGGTAAAATCCTCAGTAGGTATGTGCTCATCACTATCACCAATCATATGATTAATATGATGCAAGTTAATAAGTGAAGTGATGGAACTTTAATTTTTGTTCTACAAGTTCCATTTGATCTTGCCTATGTCTATGGTTCTACATGGTTTGTTTTCTATAAGGTGTTTTGGAAAGTCTAGGGTTGGGGTTTTATGTTTGTTTCCAAGTATTTTTGTTAACCTTAATTTCTTATCTTATACCCTGGCTTGGATCTATTTGGTCCTTACTTTTGGAGGAGGGTTTTAAAAACAACCTGAGTCCCATTGATCTATCTATGTTTTGTCCCCTTTTGATCCGTCGTTATATTTTCCTTTGCTAGAATTTATTTCTTCTTAAGTCTAGGATGGCCCCACTCTTCCCTTTTAAAAACAAATTCATGTCATCACTTGTCGTCAACCTAGTTATGTCCCCTCTTGTTTTAATAAATGTTTTATATTTTGCAGAGGGATGAATTTTTGTGGTCGTTGATGAATGGTTGTTTGATCTCAACCATTCCCCATTATCCCATGATGACCCCACCACATGGTTTGGCTAATCACAATATCATGGGCAGGCACCACTTGTCACATCTGGAGAAGTCGAAGGAATGTTGGGAGTACTTTAATATATTCAGTTAGATTTAATACATTAATTGATGGGTTACTAAAATAGGTGTAAAACACACATGCTTCAAATGAATGGAGATGTTTTAATCTCGGAAAGTAAGATGCTCGATGTTTAAGGTCAGAGTTGGAAGTTGTTTTGAACAATCAGGATCATTGATAATCAATATCTACGGTTGGCCACCATCCTGTGATCGGAAGTTGCATGGTAGTTACTCATTGTGATATCAAGGGAAAGGCAACACGTGGATTTCCTAGGTGATGCAGAAGGTGGTGGGTCATTTTCCACGGTGGAGGTCATGTCAAATTGATTAAAAGTCAGTCGTTCGATGATCTAGCCAAAGTGAAAGATGAACAGGTGATATTTAAATCGACATCAAATGTGATTGGAACTATTGGTCCAACATGCGAGTGAGATTTAATGGCAGACAAGACATTTTCTGGTGTGATTTGATTGAAATAAAACCACTATTTTTCTTGTTCTATTGTATCACAAAGCATTCGAGCAATTTCATGGAGTAGTCTTAAAGTTGGGGATGAATTCACAAGTTGTTGCAGTGAAGAATTAGGGTTTCTGCGAGCACAAAGTCATAAGTTGAATTTTGCATCTCCTGGTCAAATTGCATTCCAAATTTGGGGATTTTTTTCCTTATTGTTGGGAAGTTTATTGATCATTTTAGGGTTATAAGTGAGTTAAATTATTGGAAATTGCAAAGTACTTGTTTTTTAATTTTGTATTCTTGAGAAGCCCTAGCTTGTTTAAGTTCTGTAATACACGGAAGCCCTAGTTTTCTTAGGATGGCACCATTAAAGCATCATTTCGGTTAGATTGAATTTTTGAATAGAAACCCTTATGATGATTTCCTAGAGCAATTGTCATTGTCAACAAATTATAGGAAGAGGGGTTGGTCCTAATGCGAGGAAAAACCCTTTGGGAGGGATAAGTGTATAATTGTTTTAATATAGTCGATGCTAGGGTGCCACTTATGGGTTTGGAGATGTTTATACTATGGTTTGGACAAATAAATTGGCCTCATCCTTTTTCAAATGGTTGGATTTGTGACATGGGGAAATTGGTAGTTCCAAATGTGTTTCCTGATGTTGATTTTCTCAAGGCAGTGGCCGCAAGGTATGATCCTATCACACAGGTGGTTAGGGATAATGATGGAAGGGTTTTGTTAAGTATTAATAGAGAGGAATTTTGATAGGTCTTTGATTTGAGTGAGCCCAGTGAATTCTTGATCCCTATTGAGCTCTAAGGAATTAAATAGGAATATGGGAAGATGAAGTCCCTTTTCAGAGCTAAAATGTTCCCACCTCATTTGGATAGGGTAGGAGGTTCAAGAGTCCATAATAGCCCTAGTGATCAGGATCCTTTCAGAATGAGTTGTTTTTCCAAGCACTTCTTGGCTACTTTCTATTCATTATGTCAAATTTTGGGTTTTAGCCCTAATACAGTGATGCATATAGTTTTTATGTTCATGGGGTTGCAGATACAACACCCGAATTTCTCCTTGGTATATGATTTTGTGTCTTTCCTGTCTGAGAAGATACATGAAGGGTTATTGAAACTACAATAGAATGATACAAGCATTCCCTTTTATTGGTACTCTATGCTTATGCACATGTTTTTGTTCAAGAATGGTGAGTTTTTCTTTGAGAAAAAGAGATTGAATTAATTTTTCAATGAAGAGAGGTTGTCAGTACAGGTGTGGACTTCTGACCTTTCATACAATAGAGAGAATGCAAACTATGTGCAGTTTGACAACTGTTTTGCATCAAGATTGAGACCCAGATTGATGGTGAATTTACCTAGGGTTCTTGTAGAATTGCATGATTTTCTTAGGCCTAAGGGGAGGAGGCCTAATTTGAAGATTTTCCACAATTGGGGTGGCATTATCCCATACCCAGTCAGCACTATTTTGAGGGTATATGGTTTTCAGGTGACCCCACATATATTGCCTTATAATGTGCCACCAAGGATCGGATTTTCTTGAGTTTATGTGGAAAATTGGATGTGTTCATGAAGATAACCTCACTAGAAAGGGTAAGGGTAATTTCTACCTTGACTACATGGTGGTGTTGTATTTATTTTATTTTGAAGGGACGTTGGGTGCATTTTGGAAAATTCTTTGATTTATACCATTTAAGTTTTGATCCTAGGAAGCAATATGATCCTGAGGGTTTCTTTGCTCTGTTTAGACAAAGAATAAAAGGTGCTAAGTTTGTTCATGAATTCAATTTCCATGAGGACTTGGTCAAAAATGAATTTGATTTGAATAAGCAGGAGTTAAATAAAGAGAAATGGGTAGCTTATGATAAGCTATTTTCTATAGTACACAAGATGGATCCAAAGTATGATCCATTGATAGAATTCAGTCCTTATCATAAAAAAATTGTTTTTTTGATGGAGAATTTCAAGGAAATCATGGGTATTCTGATGGCCAAGAAAATAAATCTAGAGTTGAACTTGTGTATATAGGAACAAGCTCCAAGGCCATTTGAAGAAATTCCAACTTACCAACCTCTAGATGACAAGCCTATTCACAAGAGAAAAAGGGATGACAACAGTGATTAAGAGGAAATAGATAGAAAAGGAAAACATGTAATGAAACTACATGAACAACCAATCTCACATCTCAAAACACTTGGGGAAATAAAAATAATTTATTTGGAGTCATCACTAGAAAGGAGTCCAGTGATAACTTTAAGAAACCCCCCACCCCCTCAGCAAAGGTGTAAAATCTTGGTGAATCTTTCCTTTTATTTGAAAAATATATTAATTTTCCTTGGCGAATCTTATGCAATTATTCAAAAATTTGTAAAACCTTGGTGAATCTTAATGGATAATTGGTAAAAGAAAATAATCACATTGGCAAATCCTAGTGAATAATCACTAAAACAGTTCATTAAAATGGTGAATCTCTCCTTTAAATATTTGCATAGTTGGTTGGCGCAATTCCCCCATATTTTTTTCTTTTTTATAATATTGAAGTAGGGGCCCGAGGGCGGTAGCCATCAGTGGGGTCAAGGGTTAGTGCCCCTTGTGGGGGTCAAGGGGGAAAAGCCCCCTTGTGGGGGTTGAGGGGGCAATGCCCCCTCACGGGGTCCGGGGACAGTGGCCTCGACACGCTCTTGTCACGATACAGGCAGGGTCGAGGGGTAGAGCCCCTCACCACCAAGCATAAATTCACTATCAAAAGTGCATTGGAGAACACATGGATTAAGTGTCTTTTAAAAATATCACTTTAAAATTAAGAATAAATGGAAAACTTAAATATTAACATCGATTAGAAATTTACCTTTTTAATCCAACGACTGTAGGTTGATTCTGTGGCCTAATACACACATGCCTTTTAAAAGGCTTGTTGAGGCCCGAAATTTGTTTTGGGCCACACGATTAAATCTAATCGTGTGGCCCAAAACAAATTTCGGGCCTCAACAAGCCTTTTGAAAGGCATGTGTGTATTAGGTCGTGGAATCAACCTGTAGTCATCGGATTAAAAATTTAAGCGATGATTTGAAGGCAATAATTAAAAGCCCTATTCAATGCTAAAATATCTATAAAATTAAATGGTCATTTATTATTGTGGTGATGTTTTCCTAAAATCAATGGTAGCAGTATAATATTACTAGCGAATATAATTGATATTTGTGATTATAGTATAAATTGTTGGCAAATCAGCTTCAATGATGGGTCATTTAAAATATAATACATAGGCGAACTAATCGAGACGAAATTTTGTTGTTGTAAAAACCTGGCGATTCAGCATCATTTTTAGCTTGTATTATTCACCATTTTTGGAGGTCCCGATTTCATTAATTCGCCAATTGGCAAAAATTTTCCACTAAAGTTTTAATTGAAGGAGTCCCTCACTACCACCATTATCACCAAGACCTAAAAGGCAAAGGATTGAACAGTCCCAGGAGGACTTGCTGGATGAAATCATTGTTACTAACCAAGATATGAAAATGGGCATGCCTTCCCCTCCATGACCAGTTGAGTTAATTTTATTAGACCTAGACATGAAAGGAAAATGTGTATAGGATGCAAGAATGGAGGCTTGTAAAGAATTTTTGGATGATGATTCTTTTGTAAAAACACCAATCTTCTTGCAACTAGCATGGAGGATGAAGTTGGAAGAATATCAGGAGAAGTACAAGAAAAGAAGACAATAGAGGCCTGATAGGTCAGATTAGGAAAATGATGATGAGGTGAAGGCTGAAGTAATGAATGAATTCAAGAACATCCCTCCAAAGGAAGGGAGAAATTTGGTCAATCAAGCTAGTGTCTTGATTCTACCTGAGTCGGATATTGCTGATGTACTGGCTTTTAATGCTATTTTGAATTCCAAGCATCCCCTCTAGAATTTAGAAGAAGTCAAGGCAACATTGTAAGACTCTTCCTTTAGTGAGGAATATGAAACCTTGGCAATATGGGATTTGGCCCCACAAGGAAGAAGGCCAAGTATAACTAACATTAACCAAAATTTGAGGGGAGGGTTAATAATAAAAAGAGCTTCAAAGAATTCAACCACAGAGGCTACAAATTTAGTTGTGAATGTGGCCAAACTGGCACAAAAGACTGTAGAGAGAGAGGAAGCTGAAAAAAGGAGTCTTATGGAAAAGTATAATTTTATGATTGGGGAGTATAATAAGGTGCAACAAAGGAATATTGAGCTGCAAACAAAAGTGGAAAGATTAAAGTATAGAAAGATTGGGGAAACATCAATTGCTCCAGTGATTAAATCATTTTTTTCCACATCGGGGTCATTGCTTCATGTTTCCCCCATTGTTTCCACACCAGGATCTCCTAGTCATACTCCTTCCCTTAGCCCCACATTGGAACCAATTGAGGATGAATTAGATTGCTCTGTTGATCCAACGAAGAAGCATTTAATGCATAAAATTGCAAAGCTATAGGACTCTTTGAAGGTAAGTGAGGAGAGGGTATCTTCAAGACAAGGGGAAATTGTTACTACTATTTTGCAGCATTTAAATGAAAAGGTTGATGATAGATTGTCAAGTGTATATTCTTCTTATTATTTATTATTAGGTGCACTAAAGAATATTGATAGGGATCAAGAAGTAGCAATACCATTAATTGAGAAGTGGATCCCTAGGGTAAATGATTTGGATGTAATGTTTCAGGCCTCAAGATTTGATATCAATAATAGGCCACGGTTGTTAAGACCTCCTCAAGTGTTGGTGAAATCATTGCAAGGTTTCCAAGCTGTACCAAATCACTTGAGTAGGAAGATCAAGGAATTGGTAAAATGTTTTGATGATTGGAGTGATACATTATTGCTTGACATAATTGATGAGCAGGGTAATGTCAGGTCACTTCAGCAATGGTAGGATCGGGCTAATAGGGTTATCAAGGCTCAAATTACTTTAATTTGTGATGACTCGGATTTTGATCTATTAGTGAGATACATGGATAAAATTATTAGCACTAGTTCATTCCTTGAGTCTTTTGAACGAGAAGCAAACCAAGTAGCAGTTAAATATACACCTTATAGTGTCAAAGTAAATGAGGTAATTGGTTTTAATTGGCCAAGTGATGAGGAATACCAGTAGTGGGTGAATACATATTTAACTGAGGAGGAGTATAAGTGGGAGCAAGTTGTTAACAGTTAATTAATCAACTATTGTAGTTATAACAATTTCCAATTTATTTTTTTTTGGTTTTCTAAGCATGAAGTTCTTGAAGATTTGTTGTTGTTGGAACAAGAAGATTCTCTGGGGCAGGTGGTTGTTGTAACCAAATTTTGAAATGTTACAAAGCGGTCCAAGTTGATAGTGAAATGTGTGCTTTCTGGCTCGATGCCTTTTTTCTCCTTCATTTTCTATAAGAAGGATTTCAAGGCCATAAGTATGGGTTGGCAAGTTAGAAAGTTTTGGTTGAGTCTAGGTGAAGTTGCAAAGCAATTGTAAAGTTTGATAGTTATAGAGAAAATGCAAGTTAGGTTTTCAGTCATTTTGTTGTAGGTTTTGAATTCATGGAGACATAATTTTTTATGGCAGTACTGGCATTTAAATTAGACTAATGAATTCAAGCCCATGTCTCTCCTATGTACATGCATATGGGTATGTGCAGGATCATGATGGGCCAAAAGTGGCGATATCTAAGTGATTCATGACCCATGTGGCGAACGACTTTTTTTTACCCAAAATTGATGAAACGAAAAAGGTTTTTAAAGGAGATTCTCAGCTTTCCACCTATGTAAATTATGCTTTACTTTGAATTTAGTAAATTATTATTATTCATTTTCTATTTGAATTACGACTAAATTCATGATTGATAGGTTGATTGAAAAACATCTATAACTTTGAAAAGGTATCACATTTTTTGAATCTGAAACATGCATCACATTCTATGCTTCACATACTATAGGATTAAAAAAAATGAATTTCATGAAGTTTTGACCAAGTTAAGGTGGTTAGACATACATTTTTTTATATTTTTAAAAATTTGTAATAAAAAATCATAATTAATTATTTACTTGGAAAAAAATTATAAAAAAATGTGCATCACATCGGGACATGAGTCTCCTACTTATATCTAAAATATTATAAAATACTATTATCATTTTATTTTGGTTAGGGTGATCAAACAGACACCTACTTCTTATTTTTTACCTAAAATTTAAATACTATTGCATTGTGTGACATAGATAAAATGGATTGTTGCATAATAAGATGGTTAAATCTAATCTAACAAGCATAAATCTAAATCAAACAATAAAGAATGAATCAAATGAACTAAAACAATAAAAAAACAATAATATGAGGGTGATCCCACAATACTGGTTTATAATTTTTGGGCAAACTGGACACTGCAATTATTATTTTTAACTAAATCTTCACTTTCGGGCTCTTGTAGCAGCTAAACCGTGAGGAATTTGAAAATGATGCAAACTAGAGTCTTATCATATTTTGTCTCTAGATTCTAAAAATATTTTTTCCAAATTTTTTGGAATTAGATTGCACTTTTTTTTCCATCTCCCACGAAAACTGGTTTTTTCAGAAAACAACATTTTTAAAAAGTGACGCTCACTGTATACAACATAACTTTTTTTGTATGAAGGATAAAATTATAATTTTTTTGAATTTAGATTTGTAACTACGGTATCTAGCACTTTCATTTGTTCTCATAGTTTTTTATTGAATATTTTTTCCTTAATAAAGTTTGAAAGTCAAACCAATTGCAATTCAGACATAGGCGGACTGTATACAACATAACTTTTTCTATATGAATCGAAATTCAATTTTTTTTTTTAATGGATCAAGGACATCAATACCAAGCCTCAACATATTTTTTAAAAAAATATTTTGATAATCTGCTATTTTTCCAGATGTGCAGACC
The DNA here is from genome assembly GCA_007115665.2 of Sequoiadendron giganteum. Taxonomy (NCBI): domain Eukaryota; kingdom Viridiplantae; phylum Streptophyta; class Pinopsida; order Cupressales; family Cupressaceae; genus Sequoiadendron; species Sequoiadendron giganteum. Next base: position 497,460,940 of record CM021105.1, read on the forward strand.
AGAGATTTTGATTTTCAGTGAAAAACCTATGTTTAATAAAACTAAAAAATAAAATACATAATAAAAGTAAATCATATTAAAATTATATTCGACGGATAGCTCATTCTGAGGACTATCATTATCTAGTTGAGTTTGTAAATTTTTCTGCATTTTCATTTTCAAATTGAGCTTCGAACGATAATTTTTTACAAAAATAATCATTTTTTTTAGGAGATAGGGGAAAAAGGGTGTTCGGCCGAACCCGAACCTCTTAAAGGGGTTCGGTCGAACCTAGACACCTTAAGATAATGAAAAAAATTCATGGGGTCCAAGAAAATGACAGATTTTTATTTTTTAAATCCCTATTAAGGGGGTTCGACCGAACCCTAGTTCGCTCAAACCCCTTTATTTTAATATTTTCGCTCACATGAAAAAGGGGTTCGACCGAACAATTTGGTTCTGCCGAACCCCTTCACTTTGTGTAGAGAGAAAAAATGACTTTTCCCTTCCCCCACAAAAGTGTTCACCACTTATGTGGGTTCACCCATGAAATAATCTCACTGAATATCAGTCCACCTCTTTGAATTATCTTGATTGTCCTTCTCCATTTTGTCGTATTAGTATTCTTGCCCTCAAATTTTTTGTATGTGTGAAATCATAGCCTAGATGTATGTCTAAGAAAAATATCGAATATTATAAGTTCTTCTCAAAAGTTTTGATTTTGGGAGGATAAATAATGCCAAAGATCAGCCAATTTACAGAAATTGGGTTTTTGAACGATCGACTCAGATTCGAAAGAGAGATCAATGACCGAGATTGATGAATGCCATGCGATGTGAGTTTTGTGTCAGCTAGAATGTGAGTTGGTAAATTATGCAGGATAAAGATTAAATAAGAATAATAATTTAATCTAGTGTTAAGACTCTTCGAAAATATTTAAGAACAAGAGTTCAAGATTAAATAGATGATTTAATCTTCAGTTGAAAGTCTTCAAAAATAGAAGAATTAGACTTTGAATGAAAATGATAAAGTTAGAAGTTGAAGAATAATCTGTTTGAATGCACACATGAATTAATCAATTAAATAAAGATATTTAATTAATAAATATGTTCATGCATATGAGTTAGAACAAGTTAAATGACTAGTTGTGCTAGATAGTCCTTTCACAGAGATGATCAAATATCGAATCCGGAGATAACTAGTGAATTTAAATAGATCTCGAGTTAGATGGTGAGTGAATAATTAGATAACTAGATAGAAGAATGTGACACAAACAATTAATTATGAATTAAATGTTAATTTAATTCAACATTCAAAATTGAAATATTTAATTAAACAAATAATGAAAATTTATTTAATTGACTATTGAAAAGATTAATTGAATAATTAATTAAGGAATATTTAAAATTATAGTTTTAATATGACAAAGGGGTTAATTAAATAATAAATTATTTAATTTAAGAAAGAGAATTAATTAGGTAGTGACATAATTAAATAAATATGATTTTTTTAACTAATCAAAGTTGAATAAGGGTCATAATGAATTAATTAAATAATTAAAAGGCTATTTAATTAGTGTTTAGAAAGTAATTAAATAATAAACATTATTTAATCATGACCATGACATTAGAAAATTATGTCGAAAGTGGTACTTGCAAGCCTAAACCAATTTTTGGTGTCTACAGTTTGCCCCTCTTTGATACAATGTTGTTTCAGCATTTTGTCAAAGAAAATCATTAGAAAATATGCCCCAACCATGCCCCGATATGAAATAGGTTAGGGTATGCCCCCTCGGGAAAATTGAATTTTTTTTGAAAAAATTCAAAAAAATCAGGAAATATTCCCAATTAGTCAATTTGATGGTCAAAAAAGTTATGGAGCTGACGAAATTGAATTTGGAAGTCTTAGGGACATGTACCGGTCAATTGTATTTGGAAATTTACATGGTCAATAGACCAGGTCAGAAGAAATGCCACCCAAAAACTAGGTATAAATAGAAATTAGGTTGAAAACCAAGTCATTGCACCCTAAAGATTTGAAGAATTAAGAATTTACCTCTGAGCACTCGGTGAAAATGTCTCAAGTTCCCTAAGCCTAGCATCACAGATATCAGATCTAGACTTTTCGACAGCCAACCGATGTAGGACCTCTGGTATGTACCCTAAAATGACCTTTTGAATTTTCATTTTGCACATAGTTTTAGGCATTAAAAGTTAAATTTGCAGATGTGGTCTTTCTCATTCAATGCATATGCATTCGTACGCAATGCATCTGCTTGCGGAACGACGTGTTGATGGTGTTTTTTGCACAACAACAACTCAGACAAAATATGATATCCTATCTCTCTTGAAAGGTAAATCTCTATGGGAAAAGAGATAACCTCAAGGTCTCTAATGCCAAGTCTTGACAATGCAGTGAAACAACTTAGAGATAATGTGAAAATGTTGGTAATCACAAGGGGCCTCACAAACAAATACTGGACTCCAATTTATCAGATCTAGCAATATATTGATACTTCAAAACCTAAATGTAACCTATATAATAAAAGAAATAGCAAAAGATAAGAGTTTAAGAGAGATCTAAGATTAAAATTACTCCTAAAATCAATCACAACAATGATGAATGCTACAAAACGGACAAATCTCCAATAAAACCAATTTTTGCTTAATCAAGGACAAGCCTGCAACTCTGCAAAAATGGTGCAATCTTTTGAGGAAACTAAATATTTTTAGACTATGAACATTCATCCACATACCTTGTAAATGGTGCAATGTAAACAAGCATTCATAGTTCAACTTAGCACAAAATAAGGCCCAGACTAACTTTACATAGCAACTTACAATCAACAAATTGCCAAAAGTATGGACCAAAGATCGATCAACATCATTAACATTTCACCATTATCATGAAAGAGTTGAAAACTAACATCTAACACTGAGAATCAAGAACAAGAAACCATAAAATGTATAAGGTAAACATAAAGTTTGCCAGATCAACAACCCATTTGCATTATCTTCTCCAGCATTACATAACAATTTCCAGTTTCTCTCCTCTCCTACAACTACTAACTTGCAGAATCTAACCTCTAACTTAGCCAATTCTGGCTTTGCAGCCTCTGACCAGTTGTTCTCTAACCTTTTCTACTCCTTACAAATGAGAAGGCATTGGCCTTTTATAGAAAATTACATTTTGAATCAATGGTCGGGATTTAATTCAATCCAATGGCTGCAATTAATCCCCAAGAAAACCTAAGAATTCATATTAGGGTCCTTAAAAATGTGGTACATCATCATCCAATAGCATAAAAGCAGTTACATTTAGAAATCAACAATTTGTCACCTCGATTTTAATAAAAAATATGATTAGAGAGTGAAAACAGCATCACACGTCACTCCATGTTTGAAACATATATTCCAGCTATAAACAAGTCATGGCACAAATTCTTATGCAGGTGCATTTTAAATATTTTCTAGATTTTCCTCCTAGCACGAATCCATATGCAAGTCCTTTTTTTATTTAGTCCTAAAAAATAGATATAATCATTAATAGCCCAGATGTGAAAATCCAACCAAAAAATATTTAAATTAAGCATAAATAAACCCTTGGAAATTTCAACTCCATCACAAAATTTTAGAAATTTAACCCTTTCGAAGTTAAGGAAAATCGTGACAGGAAGTTTGGAAAAATCTGCCAGGAAGGGAAAATCCCGAAAAATGGCCAGAAATCCGCCAAAATCCGGATGAGGCGGAAAATCCCGGATTTGAAAAAAAACCTGAAAAAATCCGGACAGGTGGAAAATCCTGAAAAAATTCAAAAAAATACGGACCAAGCGGAAAATCCCGAAAAAATCTGGAAAAATCCAGACCAGGTGGAAATCCTCAAAAATGGCAAAATTCGCCAAAATCCAGACTGGGTGGAAATCCCCGAAAATGGCAAAATTCGCCAAAATCCGAACCAAGTGGAAATTCCTGAAAATGGCAAAATTCGCTAAAATATGGACCAGGTGGAAATCCCTGAAAATGGAAAAATTCGCCAAAATCCAGACCAGGTGGAAATCCCCAAAAATGGCAAAAAAATCCGGAGGAAAACTTCGAAACCCCATAACTTGTTTTCTCGGATGAGTTTTTAGAAAGTTTAAAAAGAAACTTGGCCTAATTTTTCATCCTCTATCCATTAGTACAAAAATATTTACACATAACATTGAAAATTCACTTGAAAAATCCCCATTTCTAAAATTCAAGGCCCCTAAATGCTTCAAAATACCACCCCCATCAAACCAAATCTGGACTTAATCCCAAAATAACCTCTAAGAAGAGAAAAACCAGAAATTGACAAAGTCAAGGTACAAAAATGTAGAAGAAAAAGAGGGTCCCTGCCTCTGGTGGGGCGTGTGTGCAAAAAGTGCACAACAAATGGCGACTCTACTAGGGAAATATTTCAGAGTATTTCAATGACAAACTGGAATCAAGAACCCAGAATCTCTAGTTTTGATCCTCACATCAAGTCAACCAAACAACTAAAGTTTCAAAATCAATGGAAAAACTAGCCTTTCCTGTACTAGAAATCCAAGTGCGTGCAATTGTATAAATTTCCCTCCTTAAGATGTTGCAAGAAACCAAGTTCAGTCATGAAAAGCTACATAAAGATTCGAACTTCAAAAGCAACCTGGATAGAGCCTCGTTGCTAGTCAGGCGTCCTAACCCTGACGAGGTTATCACTATGATTCTCCCAAGCATAGCTCTACTGCCAGCCAGGTGTCCATAGCCCTGGTAGAGATATTTGGATTCCCCTAAAAGGTTGAACTCACTTTCTTTTGATATTCAATTTTTTTTTTTTCTTTTCTTTCTTTTCTGATATTTCTTTTCATTCTTTCATTTCAACCTGTAAGCAATAAAGTTCAAACTCAAGGTTGAGAATCACAGTGGCACTAAAGTAAAAATATAAGATTTTTCACTTAACAAGACCTCGCAAAGATCCTATGGCAACCTCAGGATTCTTAAGATGTGTGTAAAATGTCAGATTTGAGCACATTCAGGAGCTAATTCAATGAAATGACTTGTCCACTTTAAATATTTAGCACATGTGACATTGAATAGAAGATTTCACCAACATATCCTGGAAGGATGATTAGAGTTTGTAAAAGGAATACCAAAAATAACCCTAGATAAAATAATTGTTGTTGTGCAAATAAGACACTCCCAACAGAAAACAGAGGAACCCAAGCTGAAGAAGCAAAGCAAGCAACCAAACCAAAACTAAAAGAAGCACAGAAGCCAACCAAAGGCAAAGCAAAGCAATCTAAACTAAAGCCATCTATCCTAAAGAAAACCAAAAAAAAAAAAAAACTTAAAGCGAAAGAATAGCAGGCCAAGCTGCATTTATTCAAATCAACACTATGTACAAAGAGACTCAAAATAATTGATGATCAGACAAGGTGAATTGAGACCCACACCTATTTTTCTTTTCAGCGCATGTTCAAGGAGTAAGGTGATAGTAACAGTCCTCAAGAATGCAAATTCATCCTTATATTCAGCAAAATAAACCTCAACAATGCAACATTCAAACTCAAAATTCTCAACAGGAATAATCAGTAATTGAGGTAACTCTTTGAAACCATGACAAATCCATATGCACGTTGTCTTCCTCAAACATCCATAATCAAAATGATAGACTTTAGGATTTTCAACAAGGAGAGAAACAACTTGGTATTGCGCTTGTTCAGACTGAATGTTAAATTCATTGTCCTCCAATCATGCAAAGTTAACATCCATGAGGTTAGAAGGTCTCAATTGATGATGTAGTATTCCTTTTTCATTTGAAAGATGCACAACAAAATCAAAGTCATCTTGATGAGAAATTCAGGGTGAAAATTAGATGGAACAAATTTAGAATTAACATCATGGAACTTTTCACCTGTTTTAGTATCTTCATGATGAATTAGTGATGAAACGACATAAGCTTTGTCATGCATGGCAAGTGTCTCAACAAGATGTTCATCAAGAGGCATGACAGACTGATCCTCAAGCAAATTTTCACCTACAACCATGTGCTCAATTTTGACTATAATATTACTATTTTCAACATCATTCAATTTTCCCTATGCATCAAAATGAACCACATTAGCTATCCCATCATTAATGCATAAAATATGTGAATTTCCAATATTTATCCCACCAATAAATAGAGAAAGAACATAATTAGATGAATAAGAAGACTCCCTAAATTCTTTGGATGGCACAAGTTCAGGCTTGTAACTGTAACCCTCAAGAACATCAACCCCTTTATCAGCAACATCAGTTCCTTCAGTTTGCTTCATGGGACACTCATCAATAATCTATTGAGGCTTCTCAATTGAAATCTCAACCTCCTCTAGGGCTACCCCAGCGTTTGCTACTATGCCTTTCTCAGATTCAATGCCAGTTGACTTTTCTACTTGGAATTCCTCAACATCTTGTTGAAGTTCTTCCATTGGAGACTAGTTTGATGTATCTTTCTGTGTATCTCTTGTATGATTCAGCAACCAGACTTGCTCTTCTACCTCTAGCAGACCATTTCCATTCTCCTCATCACCTTCAAAAGATTGAACTATAGATTCTTCATTGTATGCATACCTGTTTCAACACTTTTGTCTAGTTTTTCCTCTGGTCTCTTCTCTTCACTCCTTGGAAATAGTGCATGATCCACCACCAAGACATATATTTCATAAGGACTAGATGGTACTATCTCTTGTCCACTCAAATTTTTGTTGGTATGTTGAATCTTCTGTTGGAAAATAGATGCAGCAGTTTGAAATTCTTGATAGTCTAATTCAGAGTGTTGATTTGTGTTATGAAGCCTACACCATCCTGATAGAGTTGCTTTTGCTAGATATACATCAGCTAGGGGCTTTTATTCATTGTTTGGATGCTCCAAATATGTTAGGACTCCTTCCATTTCAGGCCTTATATCCCAAGTCCTATTTTGGCGTGATAGTTGCCTTCTATCAAATGTTCTCCCCGAGGGTTGATCTTTAAAATATTCTCCCCTATTGAGATTTTGCCCCTGATCTTGATCATGATTGAACTGATTTCCCCTTTGGATGTCCTGAGGTTGTTTGTTTTGGTTCCTTAGGTAGGCAACTTCGGTGGCCAACTTCTTTACTAGCTCTGTGAGTTCATCCAGCCTCCCCTTAGTTGCATTGTCTGATGGAGGAACAACACCAGCTGAATTCTGCATATAAACAGAATGGAACCCATGGTTTGAGGATTTGTTAAATGTATCAAAGCTCTACAAGTAATTGGGTGCATTAGCTTGTTGGTGAGAGAATGCAGGTTGATTCACATTTGGATAGTAATTTGGCATGAGTGGGGCTTGATTCAAGGGTTGACTTGGGTGTGAAACCAAAGGTAGATGAGGAGTTGAACCCAACATAATTGTTTGACCAGCTAATGGCAGGGGTCTAGACAAGTGTTGTCTCAAATTTGTGCTCACTTTAATAGCCACATCATAAGCTTCAAGCAGGTTTTTAGGAGGGTTTTCTCTTCACTTCACAAAGGTAGATGTCAAACTATCCAAAGCCTCATAATAAACCTCCTTGGCAGAGGCATCATCCACAACATAAGGGGGTTGTAGCCTAGCATAAGCCCTATGAAACCTATTATTGAAAGCCCCTATTGTTTCATTTGCCTCCCTCTTTACTCTAATAAACTATAGATAAATCTCATTGGAACTTTGTGGGACCCCAAATTTCTATAAAAATGTAGTCTCCAACTAAAGCCAAGAAGTGATAGACCTAGCAGGAAGATGGTTATATCAATAGAATGCCTCATCTCCTAGAGAATAAGGGAAAAGTCTACAGGCAACATCCTCATGATTAATTCCCCTATCCTAGAGGGTAATTTTAAAAATCCTAATATGCTCTTCAGCAATCCTTTCGGGATCATTTGTGTGAAACCTAGAGCAAAAATTCTTAGGGTTCTTTGGCATAGCATTGTAGTTTTTGAAGAATAGAGGGGATAGGTTATTTGCCATGAAAGACATTGGTGGAGGTGGGAGCAGTAATGGTTGATTTATGACTGGTTGAGGCTGTGGAATAGGAATGCCCTCAGAATCAGAGGAGGATGAGGATGATGAGAATGAAGATGATGGGGATGATGGGATTGGATAGGTGGATGATGATTCTCCCCTTCTTTTGGCCCTTCTTGACCTACTAAGGGCTTGCAGCTCCTATAATTCTTCCTCTCCTGGAGTAGATCTGGTTCTTCTTTTGAACCTCTCAGGAGAAATGGTAGATAGAAATCAATCCAGCTTGTGTATTCAACCCTCTTTGTAGTGCCAATCTGTAGATGGTGTTTTCTGCACAGCAACAACTCATACATAATATGATATCTTATCTCTCTTGAAAGGTAAATCTCTATGGGAAAAGAGATAACCCCAAGGTCTGTAATGTCAGGTCTTGACAATGCAGTGAAACAACTTAGAGATAAAGTGAAAATGTTGGTAATCACAAGGGGCCTTACAAACAAATACTGGACTTGAATTTATTAGATCTAACAATATATTGATACTTCAAAACCTAAATGTAGCCCAGATAATAAAAGAAATAGCAAAAGATAAGAGTTTAAGAGAGATCTAAGATTAAAATTACTCCTAAAATCAATCACAACAATGATGAATGCTACAAATGGACAAATCTCCAATAAAACCAATTTCTGCTTAATCAAGGACAAGCCTGCAACTCTGCAAAAATGGTGCAATCTTTTGAGGAAATTGAAGATTTTTAGACTATAAACATTCATCCACATACCCAGTAAATGGTGCAATGTAAACAAGCATTCACAGTTGAACTTAGCACAAAATAAGGCCCAGACTAACTTTACACAGCAACTTACAATCAACAAATTGCCAAAATTATGGACTAGAGATTGATCAACATCATTAACATTTCGCCATTATCATGAAAGAGTTGAAAAATAACATCTAACACTAAGAATCAAGAACAAGAAAACATAAACTATAAAAGGTAAACACAAAGTTTTCCAAATCAACAACCCATTTGCATTATCTTCTCTAGCATTACATAACAATTTCCAGTTTCTCTCCTCTCCTACAACTACTAACTTGTAGAATCTAACCTCTAACTTAGCCAATTCTGGTTTTGCAGCCTCTAACTAGCTGTTCTCTAACCTTTTCTACTCCTTACAAATGAGAAGGCACTGGCCTTTTATAGAAAACTACATTTTGAATCAATGGCTAGGATTTAATACAATCCACTAGCTGCAATTAATCCCCAAGAAACCTTAAGAATTCACATTAGGGTTCTTAAAAATGTGGTACATCATCATCCAATAGCATAAAAGCAGTTACATTTAGAAATCAACAATTTGTCACCTCGATTTTAATAAAAAATATGATTAGAGAGTGAAAACAACATCACACGTCACTCCATGTTTGAAACATATATTCCAGCTGTAGGCAGGTCATGGCACAAATTCTTATGCAGGTGCATTTTAAATATTTTCCATATTTTCCTCTTGGCATGAATCCATATGCAAGTCCTCCTTTTTTTATTTTGTCCTGAAAAATACATATAATCATTAATAGCCCACATATGAAAATCCAACCAAAAAATATTAAAATTAAGCATAAATAAACCCTTGGAAATTTCAACTCCATCATAAAATTTTGGAAATTTAACCCTTTTGGAGTTCAGAAAAATCATGACAGGAAGTTCAGAAAAAACCACCAGGAAGGGAAAATCCCTAAAAATGGCTAGAAATCCGCCAAAATTCAGACAAGGAGGAAAATCTCGGATTTGAAAAAAAATCCGAATGGGGCGAAAAATCCCGAAAAAATCCGAAAAAATCTAGACTCGGCGGAAAATCTCAAAAAAATCCAGAAAAAACCAGATCGGGCAGAAAATCCCGAAAAAATCCAAAAAAATCCGAACAAGGTGGAAATCCTCAAAAATGGCAAAATTCGCCAAAATCCGCACCAGGTGGAAACCCCGAAAATGGCAAAATTCGCCAAAATCCAAACCGGGTGGAAATTCCCGAAAATGCCAAAATTCGATAAAATATGGACTGGTTGTAAGTCCCCAAAATGGAAAAATTCACCAAAATTCGGACCGGGTGGAAATCCCTGAAAATGGCAAAAAAATCGGAGGAAAACTTCAAAACCCCATAACTTTTTTTCCAAGATGAATTTCGAAAAGTTCAAAAAGCAACTTGGACTAATTTTTCATCCTCTATCCATTGGTGCAAAAATATTTACACATCACATTGAAAATTCACTTGAAAAATCCCCGTTTCTAAAATCCAAGGCCCCAAAATGCTTCAAAATACCACCCCCATCAAACCAAATTTGGACTTAATCCCAAAATAACCTCCAAGAAGAGAAAAACCAGAAATTGACAAAGCCAAGGTACAAAAATGTAGAAGAAAAAGAGGGTCCCCACCTTTGGTGGGGCGTGTGTGCAAAAAGTGCACAACACAACACATATGTAAAAAGATGTCTAGGCATTTTTAGGTCATTTAGGAATTAGACGCATTAGTCTTTGTATGCACCACATGTGTGTATCTACATCACACATGAGTTTTTCTTAGGCACATGTAGGATAGCGAATCGCATTTGATAAGGTGGATCACATATGCATATTAGGTAGGCAGTGAATTTGCACCGCATATGAAATTTGTTGCACACATTTGCTTGTTTGTTTGAAATTGAATGATTTTGAAACGCATTTGAAATATGGAACGCATATGTCTTGTTTTGTGACGCATGTGTAATCTTGCACCGCATTTGATAGAGTGAACCACATTTGACCATCAAATTTTTGAAAGAAAAATTATGATAGAAACTTGAATGATTTATCGTTTGAAATCTTGGTTTAATGCACTTTGCAAGCTATCTTAGATCCTATTTATACCCAGGAGTCATTGTCAGATACGTTCGAGTTGAGAGATCGATTAGTGAGTGCAGAGACATGATTGCTATGGAGACTAGGACTGCATCATGTGTTGACTATGCCCGTGATTCAGGAAAATAGAGGTATGCTTATTTCCATGTGTGAGAGATGGCATTCAGAGACCTCATCATTTCATTTTCCTATAGGTGAGGTAATTGTCACCCTAGAGAATGTGTATAGGATTCTTAGATTGCCCATACACGATACACAACGTGGATATAGTGCGATTACTAGATTTTATGTTTTTGATGATATTAGGAGGTTAGGTATAGAGATTTATGAGATTAGATGGCAGGTATTAGCTAATAGATATGAGAGGATAGATTTTATACCATGTACATTGATTGGGGGAATATTTCTTCCTAACTATCGGGGTCATGGATTTCCTGTCGGGTGGGGAGAGATGTTAGTTAGGATGTTAGAGAGGGAGATTGTATATACTTGGGGTCCCTATCTATTGGGCATGTTATATTTCCATCTGCATGATATAGAATATAGAGATGCATTGTCAATGAGTTGTGGTACTACTCTTCTCATGGTTTGGACATGGGAGCGTATTGCTTTGTTTCATCCTCCTGTTACTACGGAGCGGGTAGCTAGATCTCCTTATGTTTTCTAGTATACGGGAAGCATTACATAGAGTCACATAGGAGATACAAGTTTTGGATACATGCACCGGACACATTGGTTTAGTTTACATGGAGGCCATGCATGGATTGTGAGAGATGGTTGGATGAGGACAGGCATTTACCCTATTGTCGGCAACCACAGTACCTAATTGGGAGGATTTTTTCTAGTGTACATATCATAGAGAGACATCTACCAGAATGTGTTTTGAGATAGTTTGGTGAGATGCAAGATGAGCCTAGAGGGCGAGTAGAGTTTTCTTGATCATCTAGAGAGGTTCCTTTATGGGGGCCTATGATACCAGTGGCTACTACAGAGGCAAACATTAAGGCTTTACAACCTTTACAGTGGGGATGGAGAGGTAGAGCAGCGGATCCTGGGACTACAGCTGCATGTGATACCTGGTGGGTAGAGCATCATCCTGTTCCTTACACAGATTTGGATCAGACGACACCAATATAGAGATGAGAGATAGGGCCAAGAGGGTGGCATAGAGGTAGAGGTGGTGGTGGTAGATGAGGTCAGAGAGGACAAAGAGGTGGTCAAGTAGGTGGATTATCACCTATCTGAGAGGTTGAGGCTAAGGACATGCCGATGTTGGACCTCAAAGGTGGAGCAGAGGCTAAGATTGGAGGTGAGCATGTTTCTGACGAGGCAGTAGTAGAGGAACATGCAGAGGTCAACATTGATAGAGAGGACCAGGCAAAGGAGGAGGAGGCCAAGAGAGAGTACATGGACATTGATCCTCTTGGCATTCTGGTAGGTTATGGGGAGGACGATGTTGAGGAGGAGATAACCATGGAGGAGCAAGAGAGAGAGCTTCAGGATAGGATATTAGAGGGGAGATGGGATGAGAAGGCTCCTAGAGATAGCAATAGGGAGGCATTGGAGGAGAGGCTAAGAGAATTTATTTCAAAGCAAGATGCTTTATAGATGGAGAGAGACAGTTCTCTCATGGAGAGAGATCAGGCAACAGCTCGGAGGCAGGAGACATAGTAGGAGTTCACAAAGATCAAACACCTTTGCAATGGTACTCCATCTAATAGTTTTTCTCATGAGCTAGTTAAATCGGTAGAGAGGGCTTCATATTATAGAGATCTGTATGAGTCAGTGGTGCCAACAGAGAGATGAGCTCCTAGCTTTTTAGAGGTATGCAGCCAGAGATCACAGAGAAGGAGTCTGACTAGGACACAGAGTGCAAAGGGTGTGGTAGGACCACTGAGGACAAGTCCATATGATAGGCCTTCTACCTCATAGAGAGTACCTCTAAGGCAGTTTCATCCATGTTCACCACATGATAGTAGCAGTAGTGGGACACATTGACACTTTCATAGTAGTGGACATGGTCTATTGATCAGAGAGCTTGCGAGCTCCTTTTTATTTATGGATACATTCTAACATTGTACTCTGACATGTTATTTTGAGTGATATATATATGATTTTTGGTGGCTTCTATATGATATGTAGTTCTATTGTATGATGATGCATTTTTTTCTATATCATTATGTTTCCTAGATGATGTATGTACATGTGTTATGGATGATGGTTTCTACATTATGATGTATTTATGTAGTCTATGATGTTATAATGATTCTATATGATGATGGATGTAATGTACTTTATGATAATGGGATGCAATGTGATGTTTATACAATGCTATCTACATGAGATATTTATATACATGTAATATTTCCATTATGTACCTTATGATGATTGAATGCCTATTATGCCATGATTTTCCTAGATATGTAATGAAGATGTCTAATATTCCTATTTGTTTCAAGTCCAGCATAACTATATGATGCACAATATATACATATACGACAATGTTTACATAACGCTTATAGAATGTATGCATATGCAGATTATCTAATTTTTTTGTTGTGTCACAAGACTCTATCATTCTGTCGGATAGGAGAAATGTTAGCATGAATGATTTTAGAATGTTAGTAAGAAACAATGAAGGTTGATTGAAAAAATATGATCTTCAATATTTTTCGATATATATACTAAGCTTTTCATTTTATCATCATTGGGCGGGACATGACACAAATGGATAGTACACACCATGATATAAGATAGACCATAGTGTACAAAGTCATGCACCTATGAAAAATAGGCAGTTGTAGACAAGGAGTGTCCTAACTCATATTAAGGGAAATATTGCCCCAATCTTTTTGTCCAGACAGACCATAGACAACAAACAAATAAAAAAGGATCATGAGACATCATTGCTCCTCTAAATCATTTATGGGACATCCTTGAGGAAACTAGTAATGACTCAAAATCCAAAGTTTAAAAAGACAGTTGACAGAGAATAGTCAAAGAAAAAGAGTCTCAAGACATCCTTGCTTCTCTAAATCCTTCAAGGGGCATCCTTGAGAAAGCTAGTAACCAAACTCATGCAGAAATCGATAAAAAGATAAGACAAAGTAAGATATAAAGTCAAAAATCTAGTAAAATTATTTGCCAAAACTTGATCTTTGTGTAATTGTTTGATGTTTGACGTTTGATGTTTTGACTTGGTGACTATCTGTGTAAGGCATGACAAAGCCTGATTTCAGAAAGGCATGTGTCGTATAAGATGTTTAAGCCTAATGACATTGATGTGACAAGCTACATGAGGCTATGACAATTTGACAATGTTTGTTGACAAGAAAGACATATATTTCTTAAGACATAAGTTGATCACTCTAACAGTGTGTTTGATTTTGACTTGATGATAGTTTTGAGATGTTTTCCTTGTTGATGCATGACTTGTCTTGATTCCTTCACTGTTATAAGTGTGTGTGTTTGTGTTGACAGTGTATGATTTGAGATGATATACCCTAAAGGACTAACCTAATGCGGCCTCGGGGGCTCATCGATTGATAGCCTTGCCTACGTTGTACACATAGAGACCTCATAGTTTGACCAGACTTTAACTAACATAACTAACCAAAATGTGTACTTAAGTTGATGATATGCAACATATGTGACAATTAATGTGATAAACCCTATTGGACTGACCTAGTGTGGTCTTGAGGGCTCATCAATTGATTAGCCTTGCCCACGTTGTACATGCAGATACCTTGTAGTTCGACATGACCAATGACTTTGAATGTACAAAGAGTCATGATTTTAATGTGTGTGAGACATAAGAAACCTATACAAACAGACCTAATGCCTTGGGGGAACATCAACTGATGGCCTTCTCTACGTACATTCATAGAGGCATGGTAGTTCGACTATGTCTACGACTAACTTGACACAACTGACTCCAACTTTGTTTTTGGGAATTTTGAAATGTTTTTTATTTTTTTGTCTTTTTGAAGTTTTGTAATTTTTAAAAAAATTTCAAGACATTTTTTGATGTTTTTTTATTTTTTCAAGACATTTTCCAATTTTGTAATGCTATGTACAAGGTCCTCATGACACAGAACAAAGATTTTCCCCTATTCAGGAATAAGACATACAGGATGGAGTGGGGAATGTGACAGAGTGGACCTAATGTCAATCATTCCAAACAATGGATAAGACAACCATTTATTATGAGTGAAGGTGAAAATTCTGATTGGAATGATGGTAGATGAAGGAGCGAAGTTGACTACACATGACACCTGTTTGCCAGGTTTTCACCATGGTACTTAGCCATAGCACCACCAAAGTGGTTTTCACTATTGGATGAGTTATTTATCTTTACTATTTTGTTGATTTTCTTATTTTTTTGGTGTTACAAAGATGCCTATTTGCCTGGTGTTCATCAAGGTAACCATTTTTTTTTCATTTTTTTCATTTTTTGTATTTTTCTGATTAAGACATAGTTCTAAGAAGCTACACATAGAACCTCTTCAGATGAAGGTTGTTGATTGGTGACAAAAGTGGTTCTCCTTCAGGGGTAGAGATTTGATATGCTCCTAATCCAAAAGCTTCAGTGACAATATAGGGCCCTAATCAGTTAAGTTCAAACTTACCTAGTTTTTCTCGTTCAGCTTGATTCTTGGGGTTCTCCATTAAGACCAGGTCACCAATGTCAAAGTGTCGATTTAGAACTTTCCTATTATAGCTATGATGAAGATGATTATGATATTCTTGAAAATGATCTAGTGCCATCTGTCTTTGTTCATCTAGTAATTCTAACTCCTGCAATTTGGATACACGATATTCTTCATTGTCAATATGACCTTTCAAAGGATAACCTGGGGGAAGGAATTTCAATCTCAATAGGTAAGATAGTTTCAGATCTGAATACTAGGGAGTATGGAGTGACACTGGTGGGAGTACGAATACTTGTGCAGTAAGCCCATAAGGTAGGACTAAGTTGTAAATGCGAGTCATGACCAGCGTCATTGACAATCTTTTTTAGGATTCTGACCATGGTTTTATTAGATGCCTCGACTTGGTCATTACCTTGTGGGTAATATGGAGTGGAAAAATGATTTTGATATGGAATTCTTCACATAGATGGTGGAATTCCTAGTTTTTGAATGGACAACCATTGTCTATGATAATGGATTGGGGTACACCACACCGACAAATGATATAGTTTAGGATAAATGTGGATATTTGTGTGTCGGTGATGTAGGTCATGGGAATAGCTTTGATCCATTTGGTGAAGTATTCGGTGGTGGTTATGATGAATTTATGGTCATTAGATGATGGAGGGTGTATCTTACCTATGAGTTCAAGTTCCCATTGGGCAAAGGGCCATGCTGAAGTAATCAGACAAAGTTCCTGTGCTAGCGCACGTATCAAATCTCTGTGTATCTGACACTTTCGACATTTATTTACAAAGATATGTGAGTCCTTTTCCATTGTAGGCCAATAATAACCTAATCTCATAGTATTATGGGCTAAGATAGGACCGCTAGAAT
Source organism: Sequoiadendron giganteum (assembly GCA_007115665.2). Classification (NCBI taxonomy): domain Eukaryota; kingdom Viridiplantae; phylum Streptophyta; class Pinopsida; order Cupressales; family Cupressaceae; genus Sequoiadendron; species Sequoiadendron giganteum. Next base: position 497,477,344 of record CM021105.1, read on the forward strand.
GGGATCCACATATACCCTCATGTACCACTCACAAGGTTTTTTGTGCTTCTTCAACATTGAGACATATCATTAAGGTGTTATCTAAGGTACATCTATATAGGTTATCTTCGATGATGGTGTATTTGGTAGACTTACAGATAAAGGTTCTACGTTGGTTGTTTGGCAGGCCTAAAGGTAAGGTTTGGGCATTTAGCTAGTCATATACATCCTTGTACCAAGGATAATTAGGACCAACAATCATACATACCATCGTAGAACCGAGGACATAATTGACAGGAACCAACAGCTATTCGGCCAAAAACTCAAACTTAGGCACGTTGCTAGGAATATCCAATAAGGAACCCATGGTCACCATAGCATTTGCTACCCTATTCTGAATATGTGGTATTTGTTGAAAGGTAATTTCATCAAAGTATTGCTTGAAACTATCGGCCATGCGCTTGTAGGGGGCAAGTTTCTCATCTTTAGTTTCATAATCATCATTTACTTGTTGGACTACTAGCTGAGAATCCCCATAAACATGTAGACTCTTAATCTTCCATTGGGCTACCATTCTTAGTCCTGTCACTAAGAGTTCATACTTTGCTATGTTTTTGGTGCAAGGGAAAGCAATTCTAAATGATTTAGAAATAGTATCACCTTGAGGTGTAACAAATAGTATGTCTACTCCTGAACCATGATTAGTATGTGACATGTCAAAGTATAATTTCCATTTGATTCTAGTGTCAACTTTGAAGATAAATTCATTAGGAAAATCTTCCACTAAAGGATGGTTTGCCTTCATGGGTGCATCTGCTAATTGATCTGCAATTACTTGTCCTTTTATAGCTTTCCTCTTTGTGTATGTGCAAGATCATCATGAATAAAACAGGCCCTTAAGTGGCAAAAAAATCAGAAAAATCAGAGTTAGGCAACTTGACATAAAAATTTGAACAAGTTATCTATATTATTTAAAAAATATGCAAGAATAGAATTTGTATAAAATTGAGTGTAGCTTCTAAATTACTAGGTTTATTTACAAAAACATTAAAATCTATTTGGTGAAAATTTTAAATTTCAATATAGTAGCTTAAATTTCATGGAAAAAATAAGAAATAGGTGTATGTTTGACCACCCTAACCACATTAAAACGATAATATTTTTTTATAATATTTTAAATATAAGTAGAGGACTCATGTCTCGATGTGATGCATATTTGTTTGTGATTTTTTTTCACGTAAATAATTAATTATAAAAAAATTATGATAAATTTTTAGAAATATAAAGACTCATATATCTGACCACCTTAACTTGGTCAAAACTTCATGAAATTCATTTTTTTATTTTTTTATCTTATATTATGTGAAGCATATAATGTCACACATGTTTTGAATTCAAAAAATATGATACCGTTTGAAAGCTATAGATGTTTTTCAATCAGCCTAAAAATCAAGACTTTAGTCGTAATTCAATAGAAAATGAATAATAATAATTTATTAAATTCAAAGTAAAGAATAATTTATATTGGTGGAAAGCTGAGAATATCCTTTAAAAACCCTTTTCGTTTCATCAATTTTGGGCAAAAAAAATTCGTCAGCCACATACCCATCATATTGCCACTTTTTGGCCCATCATGATCCTGCACGTACCCCTCTACATATTGGATGTCATATTCACTAAGTATCATCACCCATTTAGCCAATCGATTTGTTAATGTTTCTTTACTTAGGAGATATTTAAGGGGATCAATCTTTGTGACCAACATGGTTTGGCAGTTTAGCATACAGTGTCGAAGGTTTTGAGTACCAAAGACTACCGCAAGATAGGCACATTCTATGTTATTGTAATTTAATTCATATCCCACTAAGGTACAACTGATGTATTACACTACCCTTTCATGACCTTGATCATTAGTTTGTGCGAGAAGGGCTCTTAATGTTGATTGAGTTGCTGAAATGTATAGTATCAAAGGTTTTCCATCTATAGGTGACATTAACACAGGTGGAGAAAGTAGATAATCCTTGATCTATTGGAAAGATTCTTGACATTTAGGTTTCCACACAAATGGTAATCCTCTCTGGAGAAAATGTTGAAATGGATGTATTTTGTTTGCTAGTTCTAGTATGAAATGCCTGATGGACTGTAATCTTCCCTGTAGTGTTCTTATTTGACCAATGCTAGTTGGAGGAGGCATTTCTATGATAGCTTTTACCCTTGCAGGGTCTACTTAAATGCCTCTTCTAGAAATGATATATCCTAGGATTTTCCCTAATTTCACTCCAAAGACACATTTCATTGGATTTAGTCTGACGTAATTTTCTAGCCTCTGGAATATCTTGTCTAGAACCTTCAAAATGATCTACCCTTGTTACTGATTTAGCTATTATGTCATCGGCATAGTCTTACATGAGAGTATGTACAAAGACATGAAAAATAGTCTTCATTGCACATTAATACATAGCTCCTGTGGTTTTGAGCCCAAAAGGCATAAAATTCTAATAGTATGTTCCCAAGGACACGTGAAAGTTGTCTTGTGTTGATCTTGAGTGGCAATTTTGATTTCGTTATACCTGAAGAAACCATCCATGAGGGATAGCATCTCGTATACTACTATAAGGTCCACTATCATGTCAATGTTTGGCAAAGGGAAGTCATCATTAGGACATTCCTTGTTGATATCTCTAAAGTATATACAAATGCGGATGCCCCCAATTGGTTTAGTCATTGGCACAAGATTTTAAATCTAGTCTGCATAGTCTATGGATCTTATGAATCTGACATCCAATAGTTTCTTATGTTCTACTTTGACCAGTAGAGCAATTTGTGGATGCATTCTCCTTAACTTTTGTTTGACGGGCTTAATACTTCATTGTAATGGTAGATGATGCAATATAAGGTCTAGATCCAGCCCAGGCATGTCAGCATACGACCATGCAAAGTTTATGTCTCTTTATGAAGAATTCTCGAAACTCTTGTTGTTTTGTCTATGTCAAAGAGGCTGCAAAGTATATTACTCGAGGGTTTTCTTTTGTGTTTATGTTGACTTCAACAAACTCCTCTACTAACATCGGTGACTTTTCCTAAGCAACGGAGAGAATATTCAAACCTCCATCCTTGGGTGCCTCAGAGAGGTTTTCACCCTCAGATACGTCCTCTATTTTTACTATCTCTTCATCCAAAGGCACCTTTCAGTTTTCACCTAGGGACTCGTCATTTTTCTCATTTTTATTATTTTTCTTTTTATTTTCTTTTTTACGACTAGAGGTGTAAATAGACTCCCCAAAATATTCTTTGTCATCCAGGTCTATGGTAAAGCCATCTTTATGATCCCCTCTTGGTATGCCTTCTCAAAGTCCCATGAACTCAGCTATTGCTTCGTCATTCTCAAAAATGTCTAAGATGGGTGTACCTTGTTGATCCCAATCAATAAGTTGGGGATATATGAGGGGCATGTCATCATCAGAGTTATCAAAGGTGGAAGCTGACAAGGTTAATATAGAGTGATTGACATGGTCACATAAGTTTTGGACTAACTCCTTCTTGTTCTTTTTCCTATGGGTAGGTAAACTCTATTGTGGGACTATTGTAATGGCTAGGTCATTAGAAGATGGTTTGCTAAGTGCCCAAGATGCAGGATCAAGGGTTTCCCAATAATAATGCTTAAGCCATTATTCTTTGGACAAGGGCTTCTTATTACAGGGGCTAGATGGATTTGGTATGGGTTTTATCATTTGGTCCAGTTCTCCAAATAGATTATCTAGGTTCATGGTGTTGGTAGAAGAAAGGGAATTTCATTCATAATCGCTTGAGTTAGGGGATTCATCATAAACTGGGGCAAGTGGTTCATGAGATATCTCAATGTCTTCATAAGCATTTTCTTCCTCTTGAAATGGTGACAAAGTACTAAGAAAGGCAATTCTAAGCAGTTGAAACCCCAGCCCTAGACCTTTGTCATGGTGAGACAATGATTGGTTTTGTCCTTCCATTTTGATAGAGTCCTAACCCACTATGTTCATCATAGCCTTTTATTTTCATTATCTTAAAGCCTTTTTCCATATTGATCCTTAACTATTTGAATAGACTATGAGGGGCATTCCCTATCTTCCTGGTACAACCAGGAGGTAATATCATCTTGGTCCACAACTTCTTCACTTAATTCTCCCCATTTTTTCAATGTCATTGTAGGAGGAACATGAAATGTGACTATTGATTATCTCCTATCTATTGTGGGTAAACCATATGTCTTAGGTGGAGCCAGCTAACTGACACAATAGGATGCCTTTATATGATATTCTCCACAACCCATGTCTTGGATCTTGACCTTAGGAGTGGATGATGGTGGCTTTGATGAAATGGACTTGGTAAGATGTGATGGATCAATGTATAGGGATAAAGTGGATGTTGAAGCTTATTGATTAACTGGCACTTGTCATTATGGAATTTCCCATAGGCTTCTACAATATTAAAAAGGATTTGGATCACCATCAACCATGATCTCAGTGCTATTATATGGGAGTTTAAGACACTGGTGATATGTTAAAGGTACGGATTTCATTGCATGTATCCAAGGTCTACCTAACAAAAGGTTATATGGAAGGGTGAGATCCAAGACTTGGAAGCTGGTGTTCATAACTATCAAGCCAATTCTGATAGGGAGTGTTACATCTCCTTTGGATTATCTTTCCTCATCATCGTAAGCCTTGATGACTATAATCTTAGAGGTTTCCACACATGCCTCTGAGAATCCTAATGCCTTAACCAATTTTAGGGTACAAAGGTTAAAACCCGCTCCTTCGTCTACCAAGACTCGTCTAACTTTGGTTTGATGGACTAGGACTTCAAGATGTAATGGGTCATTATCATCGGTCCTTTTTGTTGAATAATCCTATTGAGAAAATGTGGCATGATGGGATTTGGTTAAGTATCCTATTATTTCTTTGAAACGATTGACATCTAATTTGGTAGGGACATACGTGCTCTATAAGGCTTTCTCGAGAATGGCTCAATGATCTGGTGATAAAGTCAACAGTTCCAAAATGGATATCTGTGTTGGGGTCTTTCTTAGTTGATCAAGAAGATTATAATTAGACTTGGAAGACTGTGTAGGTGGCTCAGAAGAAGGACCTGGAAGAGTTATCTTAGCTCTATGCATGTTTACAACACATTCAGGATGCTTCTTAATGGTTATGGTATGGAAATTTTCATTTACAGCTCAGAAGTGATTTATGATCATACTTGGTTTATAATCGTACTTAGCACTATTATAATTGGCTGAGGTATTATTCTTATTTCCCGAACTAGAGGCCTTTCCTTTCCCATGGTCATGTAATGGATCTGTGAAGACCTTGTGATCACTATTCTTGGTATGTTTCTTCCCATTGACCTCTATAGTTCCATCTTCAACAAAGTCTTGTATGATGTTTTTTACTTGTCGGCATTGTTGTAAGTTATGTCCCTTTGTTTGATGGTATTCACAATAGGCGTTATCATCCCACCAAGAAGGTTTAAACTATCGAGGATCATACTATTTTGGTTCCAGAGATTTTAGGAGATCATGTTTAAGCAACTCTTTGAAAACCACCTCAATTGGTTTCTCTAAGGGTGTAAACCCACATTTAGGAAATCTCCTCTATGGTCATTGTCGTTGTGAATTTTGGACAAAAAAAATCGTTTGATCTGGATTACTCATCATGTCTTGATTGGGGTCGTAACCTCTAAGAGTGATGACGGGTCTTGCATGTAGGGTCTTAGCATCAACAATACCATCATTTGTAACATTTTTGCTTCTAGATCAAAACTTGTTTCTATCATTGGGAGCATTTTGGTGTTGAACAATTGGATTTATGTCGGGTGCTTTAATCTCTCCTTTGTCAATAAGGCCTTTTTCAAGGATAACGCCCCTCTGTACCAAGTCTAGGAGTGAAGTACAATAATGTACTCTTAAGCTAGTTCTCAATTTTGAATGAAGATTTTCAAGGAATATGATGACTTTCTATTTTTCGGGTATCTCAATTGGACATCTACTAGCTAAACTTCTCCACCTCTGGAAGAAAGTGGTGAAATTTTTTCCTTCTTCTTACGTGGTGTGACATAAGGTAGCTATGGTTATTTCATTGTCTATTTTAAAGGATAAGTGTTCAACAAACTTCTCACCTAATTGACCCCATGATTGTATGACATATGGTAGTTTAGAGAACCATTCCAGTGCTATCCCAACAAGGGTTCATAGAAATAGTCTCATCAAGTATGTGGGGTCATATGATATGTCCATGCATGTTGTAGGGAATTCTCTAATGTGTCCTAAAGGATTCCTCCTCCCATTATACTTAAGAAAATTTGGTATAATGTATCTGTGTGGGAAGGGTGTCATGTATAGCACTTTTTCAAAAGGACATGGACATAAATCTTGCACTGAGATAGTTCGTTTGCCTGACATAGACATGTTGTCCTTTTGTTGTTGAAGCATTTGCATTTGATTTTGGAGAACATCTACTTTTGTCAAGGACATGTTTGCATTGTTAGGATCAATGTAGGTGTTCTGGCGAGGGTATATATCCTATTTGAATGTTCTGATTCTATATAGGAATATTTACTTTCTGAATGTTCTGATTTGGAACAAAAATATTTGTGCCAACTTTGGATCTCTTACTAGTAGTGTTTGTGCCAAAGGGGTTTGATGAAGTTTCTCCCGTAGTAAATTGTAAACCTTGTATTATGTTGAAGTTCTTACAATTCACGATGTTTGAGTAGGTATGCCAGTTGGTATTGTTGCGGTAATTTAAGAAATAGAAGCACTTGATCTCATGGTTTGCGTTGGTTGAGTAGATGATGTTTTCAAAGTGTGAATATCAAATCCTGGTGATAGTGTGGTAGCTTCTACTAGAAACTTTGCTAGATATCATTGGGGATCATTCGCCAAACACTCATCCATAAAGGATGCAAACTCAGGATCTTGTATGGCAGCGTCTGTGTCTTCAACATAAATTTATCCATGTGTGCCTCTAGTGACGTGTTTTTCAAGCAAAGTTTTGTGTGGACTCTCTTTCCCTGATGGTTGGTTTCCAAAAGGATTGACAAATTCATTAGGGTCTGACATTGCTTTATGTTTCTTCTTAGACCTTGTTTCAATCATGAAAAGTTGCTCAAAATGAGGTAATGTAGACTATGTCTAAAAATTGATATGTCCTATTTCTATGTTTTTTGATTTTTGAATATAAAGGATATCACTAAAATTTAAGGATTTCTAAAATGACGTATACTAGGATGATGTATGCTAGATGGGCAGTATGCAAAAATTTTGAGTAGATTATGACAGTAAATGATTCTAAGATGGGTATAACCTACCACCTAATGGAATAAATCCAAGCAATGATCTAACTTTACCAAGGAACCTGATTGTAGAACAAAGGCAACTAACAAGGGGAATTTCCCAAACTAGATTTTTGAGCTAGAAAGATTCACTAATAGGATAATAGCAACTAGGTTCAATGATAACGAAAAATTAGAGTAATGAACGTATTCAATGATGCAGAAATTTTTTCTATTCTATGATATGCAACTTCCTATGGGATTTCTAAATGTTTGCAACTTAGGATGACTATGACTAAGACGTAAATGACACCTAATAATGCAAGGGTTTTGAGCAATTTTTCTAGTTTCTATCCAAGGTTGATCGTAAGAAATAGAAGAAAAAAAGATAGTTATGCTTCTAGACCGAGTTTGCAGTTTTTGAATTTCTCTATTGACAACCAATTGTGGTTCACCTTTTCAGATGCATTGCTATTTTTGACAAATGTGTTCCACGTTTTAGATGTGGTGAATTGACCAAACTAGGTTTTGAATGCTGACATGCAATTTGACTTTCTGACAAATGTGGTTTACTTTATGGCAGATGTGACTTGGAAATATGAACTCTGTGAAACTAAACCTGTTGACAGACACTTGCGGCTCGCAACTACACATGCGACTCGAAATATGATAATTGTGGCTCAAAAACTAGACTTTGTGAAACTTAATTTTGTTGATAGACACATGCGATGTTTAGTTGAACAGTTGTGATTCTCTACGACACATGTGGTTTGAAGATGACAGTTGTGACTTAGATTACAGTTGTGGTTTCTTGATGACAATGTTACGAATGACTTAGTTTGATGATCATTTTTTTGATGAATACAATAAAAAACTAATCATAGAATACAAAGTGTTTTCAATTTGATGTGTTGAATCTATTAAAACCAGAAGATAATTAAAACCTAGGCTGTGTTGGATAGTATTTACTGAGTTCTTACTTGGATAAATCCAACTACGCATATTCAAGGTGGATGACTAGTAGCTTGACCCCACTAGCTCCCCTCCGCGACACTCACTTATATGAGGCAGCCAAGCTACTATACCCATGAAACTCCCATGGCATACATTTCATCTCAACACATGAATCGTAAGAATGTAAGATGGCTTCACAGGTCCAACCTGCTGGACCAGCAAATAGATAGAATTTTGGCAAAAACTACAAGTTTTTTAGTAAGGAAATTTCGTTCGTGGGGCATCATCCAGTACATCGAGAGACCATTTATGCCATTCTCATCAAAACAGTGAGCATGATTCTTGGGTTTCCACGAAGAATCCACTTTTATATATCGGTTGGAAGTCGCTTGGCATCTACCATGCTACCAATCTAAGTCATCTTGGGGTGAGTACTTTTTCCCACCAAGACAGGCCCAATTTCTAGAGTCAGTAACTATTTCTCTTACACCCAAGATTGCATGAATGCACAAGGGGAGAGGATACTTCGATATACCGAATCATAAGGGGTTTACAAAAATTTCTTTCACACCACACAAAGAAAACACTAGTTAATTTTAATCCAAATGACAATTATTTAATCTACCAAACACAAAAGTTCATTTAAAAAAAAATTAAAGTCTTCATCAACAGGTCCTACATGCAATTGATCAGTAGTTTATTGGTTGTCTTCGTCATTCATCCTACAGAAAAGAAAGGGTTTTAGTTTTTCAAAGCCTTCTATGCTTTGTCCTGCAAAAAAAATGTTATCCTCCTAAACACAGCTACAAAAAAAACATTAATGAAAACAAAAAACAAAACGAAAAAAAAAGAAAAATTCAAAAACGCAAGAATATGGAAGTTTAAAAAAACTAAAAAATTTTACCAGGCAGATGCATCGTTTCAACTCAAAGATGCATCATGATACTGATAGTCAGATGTGTTGTGGGAGGTCTTGGTTTCGTCTTGTGTTGTCTGATGCATCATGGGATTTGTCATACGCAGTTCGCGAACTCAAATGCGTCATTTCATCAATTAGATGTGGTTTTTTGTACGATAGCTACAAAACAAAAAATGAAAAAACAGAAATGGAGTCATGAAGTTTGAAGTGTGCTTCACGTCGGGCTAACCAAATGTGACATAGATAAAATGGATTTCTACATAATAATATGGTTAAATCTAATCTAACAAGCATAAATCTAAATCAAACAACAAAGAACGAATCAAAAAACTAAAACAATAAAAAATGATAATATGAAATAATCTCACGGAATATTAGTCCACCAATTCAAATTATCTTGATTGTCCTTCTCCATTTTTCCATATTGGCATTCTTGCCCTTAGATTTTTTGTATGTATGCAAGCATAGCCTGGATGTATGTCTAAGAAAAATATCAAAGATTATAAGTTCTTCTCAAAAGTATTGATTTCAGGAGGAGGAATAATGCCAAAGATCTTCCAATTTATAGAAATTGGATTTTCAAACAATCGGCTCAGATTCGAAAGAGAGATCAATGATCGAGATTGATGAATTTCATGCGATGTGAGTTATGTGTCACTTAAAACGTGAGTTGGGAAATTCTACAGGATAAAGATTAAATTAGAATAATAATTTAATCTCTTGTTAAGACTATTTGAAAATATTTAATAACAAGAGTTCAAGATTAAATAAATGATTTAATCTTCAGTTGAAAGTCTTCAAAAATAGAAGAATTAGATTTTCAATGAAAATGATAAAGTTAGAACTCGAAGAATAATTTGTTTGAATGCACACATGAATGAATTAATTAATTAAAGATATTTAATTAATAAATATGTTCATGCATATGAGTTAGAACTATTTAACTAACTGGTTGTGACAAAGACTCCTTTCTCCGAGACAATCAAATATCAAATCTAGAGATAACTGGTGGATTTAAATAGATCTCGAGTCAGATGGTGAGTGAATAATTAGATAACTGGACGATAGAAGAATGTGACAGAAACAATTAACTATGAGTTAAATGTTAATTTAATTCAACATTCAAAATTGAAAGATTTAATTAAATAAATAATGATAATTTCTTTAATTGACTGTTGAAAAGATTAATTGAATAATTAAATAAGTAATGTTTAATTATAGTTGAAATATGACAAAGGGGTTAATTAAATAATAAATTATTTAATTAAGAAAGAGAATTAATTATTTAGCGACATAATTAAAAAAATATGATTTATCTAATTAATCAAAGTTGAATAAGGGTCATAATGAATTAATTAAATAATTAAAAGGTTATTTAATTATTAGAGGAATATGTGTTTAGAAAGTAATTAAATAATAAAAATTATTTAATCATGACCATGGACATTATAAAATTATGTCGAAAGTGGTACTCATAGGCCTAAGCCAATTTTTCGGTGTCTACACATTGAAATTTCAAATTTCCACCAAATAGATTTTTTTTTAAATAAAAAATAAACCTAGTAGTTTAGAAACTACATTCAATTTGGTACAATTTCTATTCTTACATATTTTTGAATTAATATAGATAAATTATTCAAATGTTTACGTCAACTTGTCTAACTCTGATTTTCTGAATTTTATTGCCACTTAAGATCCTATTTTTTCCATGATGATCCTACACATACCCATATTTCAATTTTGAATAAAGTGATCAAGGGTTATTTTGTTCATCTCACTGTTGTGGTGTGTGCAATTCTTTTTTTAGCTTTAATTCAAGGAATTAATTAAAATGCTTAAATGAGATTGTAGGTTGATATGTTATGTAGAAGGATTTGATTAGTATTGAGTTAGGATAAATATTGGTGATATTGTAAGGCAATGTTTTCAAAGATCTTATATGTTATGTGTTGAATTTGTTATAAACCCTTATATGTTTGTGAGTTTCACTTCTCCAATGGAAATAAGGCACTGATCTAAGTTGTACTTGTTTGTGAGATTCAATATTTGTTTGTGTTCACCTAGAGCTTGCTACAAATTGAAAATTAATGAATATCTTTTACTTTGAAGTATTGTTGTGAGTATATCACACTCCAAATGGTTGATATTATTGATGAACAACTAATTCTATTCAATATTATCCCGTTCTATGTAGCTATTAAGTGAGATTGTCTATTATGGTTAATGTTGTTTATAATTAAGCTGCAGAGGTTGTAAACACATTAATGGATCACCCTCCCAGGTCTTGTAGAGCCCAAAGCGCAGGAGGTCTTTAAAATCCTCGTCAGTTGGTCCAAGTCCTTCAAGCTGCCCTTGATTGGAATTGGAAATTCCATAGGTAGATTAGAAGATCAACCTGGTTACAATAAAAACAACCAACAAAATGGCAACTCTTCTGGGGATGTTAATTTAAATATTTCTTGTCAGTGTGTCAATTGTCCATTTTGCATAGATTTTTCATCATATTTCTATGATTTGAAGGTCGAGCCCATGGTTTTGTGTTAATTTTTTCTATATCTTCTATTATTTAAAGTGTTTTGAGTTATTGGTGAAATACATTATACGTTGTCAATACAAAGTTCCAAAGGTCTTTTGAAATCCACCAAGTATTTCTGGATATTTCGTATTCCCAAGATAATTGGGTGGCGACTTTGAAGTCTCTGCAGCAGTGTGCATCTTATTTTGAAGATTTAATATAAGTTGAAGGATCTTTTGGAAAAATAAGTAGAATGAAGAACACCAGGTCGCTCATGAAACATCATCCGGAACAAACATTGGAGAGTGAACTTCCTAAAACTAAGAAGAAGGATTGGATAAAGAAAACACCAGAATCTAGTCATGTTGCTCCAACGTCAAAGAACCCTGTACATCAAGGTACAAGTAAGTCTTTACATCCTATCCTTGAAACTTTTGAAAAGGTGTCTAAAAGTTTAGAGTCGGATAGCTATGGATTTTTTGATGCATTATTTAATATACCAACCAAGAGGATGTAACATGTCAAAATAAAGGACCGGTTAGTGTTCAATATTCTGAAAAGATAAGAAGCAGGAGTAGAAGTCGAAGCCATCATAGAGAAATCACCAGTGATGTGCCTCCTCCTCCTACTGAGGATGATGGAACTCCTTTATTGTTTGGACATGTACTTGAAGAAGTCAACCTTATAGATTTAAGTGATACGTCAAGTTCTGAAATGACCTTGCTTGACCCTAAAGATGTTTTTGGAGACATTGACTCCTTAAGACGGGAGATTCAAAAACAAGATGAGCTCAGGAGGAAAAGAGAAAAGGAGAGAGAAACACAATTGATGCATTTTGTGATTGAAACAAATAGGTTGATTAGATAGTTGGCAACAATGAAATCCCTGAACCAAGAAAAACCTGAGCCAAGTGTTGAGGGTCCTATCGTACGTGAAATATTTGATAAGGAGATAAGCCCTACATCTAAGGTAGGTCCTATAGGTCAAGTTGATACCCAACCAAAACCCTCAAACCAAAAACCATCAGACCTTGTGAAGCCTCAACCAAGTGATCCAAATCATAAACCCATTTTAGACAAGGGAAAACAAAAGGCTAAGGGGATTAAAATAAGTGATAAGGTGATTTCCCACCCTCCAAAATGAGACCTTTCACCACATGTACCATTACAAGCTGAGACTGCCTTAGAAAAGGTTAGAAGGGATGGTGAGGCTCTTGCTGAGGAATTGGAGAGTATAGAAATTGAGGCTACAAATGTAGAAATGGAAAGAAATATATGTTTCCTAAAGAGGTCAAGCATGGATGAGGCTATACAAGCTGCAACCTAATCAAATCACCAAGATGCTTCAAAATCTGGTCCTAAAATAAAACTAGATACCAACACAAACAATTTTGGCCCGAAAACCCATGCTACTAAGTTTGTAAATATAAATCAAGATGACCCTAGGGTACATAATATAGGATCTGGTGTTGACTCTCAGAATATTGAGGGATTATTTCAAAGAATACCTATACAGCTGGAAAGATATAGGAAATTGTACTTTGATGGTATTCCAAGTTATCCAAACCCCATCCCAGATGAATTGAGAGAAAAGATGAGTAAATTTTCTAGCAATAATGTTGTGATAGCAGAAGAACATTTAAAAGCTTTTATGGATATGCTAAATGAATATGAGGTGGAGCATGAAGATGTTGTAATGATTTTTTTTGTACAATCCTTGGTAAAAGATGTGAGGGATTGGTACAGGGGTCTACCTAATGCTAGTATTGGTTCATGGGATGTATTTGAAAATTGTTTCAAGGAAAAGTATGGTGATAAAACCAATGCCAGTTTCATGTTGAATAAGTTCAACAATATCAAGAAGTCACTAAACGAGCCTGTAATAGAGTTTAATTTAAGGTTTCAAAAAGCAATGTATAAATTGTTCCAAGTTTTGAGGCTTGATGAGAATGGATGTCTAACAACATATTCCAATGCTTTTGATGCTAAAATGGCATACCTCCTCAGAGATAAAGACCCTCGAACTATGAGGGAATCTTTTAGGGTGGCTATAAAAATTAAGAGTAATAGGTGAGCTTCTGGAAAATATGGTAGGAGAGAAGAGACCACACTTTTTAAAAATTTCAAGGATAAGGTTGATAAGATTTCTACTTCAAAGCCTAAGGATGATGAGAAATGGGATAAGGTCTTGAGCACTTTGAAAGACATAAAATATATCATTGTTAAGCAAGAAAAGGGTATAGTAAATGAAAAGAAACAATATAATAAGAATGAAAGACCGCCTAGATTGGAAAATTACCTGTATAATAAAAATTGGAAAGATAGAAACCAATCTTGCCTAGCTAGAAGCCCAAACATGATCAACATACACCAGACCCCCTGCAGAAGCATTCAGTAAATATGGTATAGGATAGACCATGGTGTAAGGTTTGTGAACATCCACATGATCAAGATTACTGTGGTGTTTCTCAATTGCTTATTATTGAGGGAACAAAGCAGGAAACTTATGAGAAGACTCTTGAAATTGAGCAAGGTGTTGTGGATGTTGTATGACCAGATCATACATTGATGAGGCAGAATGTTCCTTTGGTGATGAATTATAGGGATTTGGTGTGGATGATTAGAGAAAAATAAGTGAGATGTATCATCAACAGGTTTTCTATGATGAGGAAGGTGATTTTGACCATAATGTTGGCAATATGAAACATGATGAAGATGTAGTGTCCCTAAGAAGACCATCAGAGGAAGAGATTGAAAGGTTGACTCCAGAAATGATTGCTCAAATGAGAAGCTCACTTCAATTAAGGAACAAAACTGTTGGTGGTGAATAGGGTAAACTTGTTGGCTTATTTATTAAAGAAAAAAAGGACAAAAATAAGGGTGTTAAAGTTGATAACAAGAAATATGTTGTCAAAGCTAAAGAGGTTAAAAATTATAAGATTTGGGTGAAAAGGAATGAAACTCCAAAGCCTCAAGAATATATAGCTTCATCATTGGTGAAGACTAAAGTGGTTACAAAGTTTGTTGAACCTGCTTCAGAGGATAGGAGGTAGAAGAAACTTGAGGAAAGCAAGCAACAAGAGAAAAGTGAAAATGGTGAAGGTATGGTGTCTAACTTGCCAAAATATACGCCCATATATATGTTTCAAGTGTTTTCTAAGGTTAAAGTTACTATACCTTTGCTAGAAATGATGAGAATAGATTAATATAAGGAAAAGACAACAGCCTTGATCATAGGTTCTATTGTTACTAGGGTTGAACAAGGTAGTTGTAAAGAAGAAAAGGATGAAGGAGAAAGAAAGGAGAAAGAAGTGGAGGGAATTGTGTCACAAATTCCTATTGTATATTAGGGAATTCTATCAATATGTGCCTTGAGAACATTAACCCCTTTTTCTTGAGCATTGTTATAAATGGGAAGACTTTAAGGAATTGTATGATGGATTCAAGGGCATCAAACAATGTTATGCCAGTCAAGATCATGGAAGAAATGGGCCTAACAGTGGATACTACTCAAGGTAAATGTTATGCAATGGATTCAAGGGAAGTGCCAGTTATTGGGACTATCAAAGCATTACCTTATAAATTGACTCAGTATCTTGAGAAGGACTTAGCCATGACTATAATAGTTGCATACATCCCACCATATTTTGGGATGTTGTTGTCAAGAAAGTGGAGTGTATCAATGGGGGGCACCATGCAGTGTGACCTGTCATTTGTAACTTTCTCCAATGATGGTAAGAATGTCAAGATTGAGAGAGAATCAAAAGTTCCCCATATGACTGAGCATGATCCAAATGAAAATATGACATATTTTATTAACAATGGCATAAATGAGTTCAGAGTTGACGAATTCCCTAGAAATTATGATAAGCCCACAACACTGATTAACACAGAAGTAAAATAATTGTTAGAGTGTGATGACTTGTGGACTATGTACTTTGATGGTGCAAGTTGAAAAGTAGGATCAGGTGCATGTTTTTTATTACGATCACCGAGTGGAAAGATATTTAGGTTCTCTTTCACTTTGTCATTTGATTGCAACAATAATGTGGTGGAATATGAGTCATTTTTATTGGGGTTGAGATTGGCTATAAAGCATGGGATTAAGAAGCTCAAGGTAATTGGAGATTTTGAGCTTGTGATTTCCCAAGTTAGAGCTAGGTATGTATCAAAGAATAAGGGGTTGAAACAATATAGGAATGTTGTTTGGGATGAGTTGGAAAAATTTGATGCATTTGGCATAGATTGGATGGAGATAGGCCACAACAAGGTGACAGATTTTTTAGCAAAAATTGTGTTAAAACGAGATGATATAACCTTTGTTGGGATATCAAAGGTTGAAGTGCAAACCAGGCCATCAGTTCCTGATAATATAAAAAATTGGTAAGTTTTTGATAATGATGATGACATATGAAGATTCTTGAATTGTGTGGATGAATGTGAAAGTCAAGCAATCGAATTTGGAGTTTTTGTAGAAACAATTGATGGTAAAGATACTGTGTTTGGAAATGAGGTAATTCAGTTAAAAACAAATACAATTCCTAAGGGTTTAGTTTTATTAGAAAGAGTATTTAACAATCAAGATAAAACAAAGGCTAATCATACTGCTTCGCATCCTGATGATTTGGAAGAGATAAATCTTGGAACAAAAGCATCACCAAAAAAGGTATATATTGAAAATAAATTATCACCAAAGATGAGAAGAATGTTAATTGACTTATTGAGGAAGTTTAGACATGTATTTGCATGGTCTTATGATGATCTTAAGGAATATAGGGAGGATTTGTTCCAACATGAGATTCCTTTGAGTGATGGTGACAAGCTATTTAGGTAAAAACAAAGGCCTATTAATCCTACCTTAGCCCCCAAAATGCAAGAAGATTTAATGAAGCTAAGGGAAACAGTGATCATTAAGCCAATCAAACATTCATCTTGGGTGTCAAACTTGGTACCGGTAAGAAAGAAAAATGGAGACATCAGATTATGTGTAGACTTCAAGAATTTGAATGTGTCTTCATTAAAAGACAATTAGCCATTACCAAATATGGAAGCCATGTTGCAGAGGGTGATAGGTTTTGAATTGATATCTATGATGGATGGGTTCTCTAGTTACAACCAACTCATGGTCAAGGAATCTGGGCAATATAAGACATCATTCAATGCACCCTGGGGAACATATGTTTATGTGAGAATGCCTTTTGGTCTAACAAATGTAGGGGCTACTTTCCAAAGAGCCATGAATGTGGCATTTTCATATTTCATTAACTTTTGTTTGGTGATATACCAAGATGAATTGACAAAATACTCCAAAAAGGAAGAGGAACATTGTGAGCATTTGGAGAAGGTATTTAGTAGAGCCTTGGAGTATGGTGTCTCTTTGAATCCAAAGAAATGTGCATTTGGGGTAAGAGAGGGAAAATTGTTGGGACATATTGTTTCCAAAGATGGAGTCATAATCGATCCAAAGAGAGTAGTTGCAATAGAAAAAATCCCACAACTTCGCAATGTCAAAGGTATACAATATTTCTTTGGGAAAATAAACTACATAAGGAGGTTTGTGACAAATTTTGTTGAGATAGTTCACCCAATTTCCAAGATGCGTAAGAAGGAAGCTAAGGTTGAATGAGGAGAGAGTATATACAAGCCTTCCAAGCCATTAAGCAAGCAATAAAGGAGGCTCATGTATTGAAAACACCTGATTTTTCTAAACCCTTATAGATCTTTTCATTTGCTTCTTTCCACACAATTGCAGTTGTGTTGTTGCAAAAGAATGCAAAAGGTTTTGAACAACCTATAGCATTTTTCAGTAAATCTTTACAATCTACAGAACTCAAGTATGATATTAATGAGAAATCGGCATATGCATTGGTAAAGGTAGTAAAATCCTTCGGGACTTATTTGATGGGAGCTACTGTGGTTACATATGTACCTAGTGTTGTTGTCAAAGATATCTTCACACAACAGGAAGTATCAGGAAGACGGTGTAGATGGATCAATAGGATCCAAGAATTCAATATTGAGGTCCAAATTACTAAACTTCTAAGAGAATAGGGATTGGCCAAGCTTATGGCCCAAAGTAATTTGGAAGCAAATCAGTTAAATTTTCAAGAAGAGGAGAATAGATCACACATATGTGATATGGAACATTCAAAATGGTATAAAGGTGTGATTTATTATTTGCAAAGGATGAAGTGTCCTGAAAACTTAAGTGAAAATGAGAAAAGGAAACTAAAATTACATGCTATCAAGTATGTTATTATAGTTGGTAAGCTTTGGTGGATAAATGGGGAAGGTGTCATGCTAAAGTGTGTAGATCAAAATCAAGCACAGGAAATTCTGATTGAGATGCACAATGGAGTTTGTGGAGGGCACTACATGGCCAAAAAAAATGCACATAAGATACTGAGGGTTGGATTTTGGTGGCCTACTATTTTTAAATATGAACACCAATTGGTAAAGACATGTGATGCTTGTCAGCATTTCTCTGGTAAGTTAAAATTCTTTGGAAACTTGCCTCTAAAACTAGTTACAGTGCAATCTCCATTTCAGCAATGGGGCATTGACTTTGTGGGAGAGATAGCATGTAATTCTAGTTGAGGCAACTCATGGATATTGGTGGCCACTGATTATTTTACCAAGTGGGTGGAAACAATTCCAACAAAGAGGGAAACCAATAAAGTGGTAATTGACTTCTTGATGAGTAACATATTGACTAGCTTTGGATGTCCAGAAAGGATTGTTTCGAATAATGCAATGTGTTTTAGATCTGAGGAATACATAGAATTTTGCAAAAAGCATGGGATCCAAATTTCCTACTCATCACCATATCACCCACAGGGAAATGGACAAGCAGAATCAAGCAATAAAAGCTTGATGAAAATCATTAAGAGAATCCTAGATAAAAGTAAGAAGGCATGGGATTCTAAGTTGAGATTAGAAGTCTGGGCAGATAGGGTGACTATGAAGAAAGCAATAGGTTGCACCCCATTTGAATTGGTCTATGGGATAAATGCAAGGTTGCCCCAAAATAATTTGATGGAGATGTATAAGTTTGTCCAAACAAATGACAATGAAATTGATGATGAAATGTAATTGAGATTAGAAGCTCTCATAGAATTGGATGAAATTAGAAGGGAGGCTCAAATGAAAAATTCAAAACTAAATTTGCAAGTAAAGAACTTGTATGATGAAAAGGAAACTACAAGGAGATTCCAAGATGGAGATCTAGCCCTAATGTGGAATTCTAGATTAGAAGATAAGGGAAAACATGAAAAATTTGATGCAATCTTATTGGGTCCATTTCTGATCAACAATAAGTGGGGTGAAGATTTATACTTCCTCCAAGAGATGACATGGGATATTCTTGAACTACTAGTTCATGGATAGTTCTTGAAGTTATACTTCACTTAAGTATTTTTTTCCATGAACAATAGTTTAGGTTTGTATATATGTTAGTGGTAGGTTTCTTTCTTGCTAGGTTGTTTGGTTTGGATAACCCATTTTGGTCATCTCTGTAATTGGTCTATTCAACCTGAGATCTCACTTCATTCCAGTGGATTGAACGTCCCCAACTGAAGCCACTGATGGAACTTTAATTTATGTTCTGCAATTTCCATTTGATCTTGCCTATGTCTCTGGTTCTACATGGTGTTTTTGCTATAAGGTGTTTTGGAAGTTCTAGGATTGGGGCTTTACGTTTGTTTCCAAGTATTTGTGTTAACCTTACTTTCTTGTCTTCTACCCTAGCTTGGATCTATTTGGTCATTACTTTTGGAGGATGGTTTTAAAAACAATTTGAATCCCATTGATCCATCTAGGTTTGGTCCCCTTCTAATTCGTCATTATATTTTCCTTTGCTAGACTTTATTTCTTACTATGTCAAGGATGGCCCCATGCTTCCCTTTTAAAAACAACTTCATGTCATCATTTTTCATCAACCTAGTTATGTCCCCTCTTGTTTTAATAAAAAATATATATTTTGCAGAGGGATGAATTTTCATGGTTGTTGATGAGTGGTTGTTTGATCTTAGCCATTCCACGCTATCCCATGATGACCCCACCACATGGTTTTGGTTGATCATGATATCATAGGAAGGTGCCACTTGTCACATCTAAAGAACTTGAAGGAATGTTGGGAGTACTTTAATATATTCAGCCAACTTTAATACATTAATTGGCGAGTTACTAAAACAGGTGTAAGACACGCATGGTTCAAATGGACAGAGATTTTTTAATCTCAGTAGGTAAGATGCTCGATGTTTAAGGTCAGAGTTGGTAGTTGTTTTGAACGAGCAGGATCATTGATAATTAAGATCTACGGTTGTCGGCCATCACATGATCAGAATTTGCATGGTAGTTACTGATTGTGATATCAGGGGAAAGACAACACATGGATTTCTTGGGCAATGCAGAACGTGGTGGGCCATTTTCTAGGATGGTGGTCATGTTAGATTGATTAAAGGGCAGTCGTTCGATGATCTAGCCAAAGTGAAAGATCAATGGGTGATATTTAAATCTGCATCAAATGTGATTGGAACCATTGGTGCAGTGTGCGAGTGAGCTTTAATGGTGGACGAGACATTTTCTGGCGTGATTTGATTGAAATAAAACCATTATTTTTCTTGTTTTATTGTATCACAAAGCATTCGATCAATTTCATAGAGCAGTCTTAAAGCTGAGGATGAATTCATGAGTTGTTGCAATGAAGAATTAGGGTTTCTATGAGCACAAAGCCTTAAGTTGAATTTTGCATCTCCTAGTCAAATTGCAGTCCAAATTTGGTGAATTTTTTTGTATGATTGTTGGGAATTTTATTGAAAATCATTTTAGGTTTATAAGTGAGTTAAATTATTGGAAATTGCAAAGTACATGTTTTGTGAATTTCGTATTCTCGAGAAGCCCTAACTTGTTTAAGGTTTTTAATATAAGGAAGCCCTAGTTTGCTTAGGATGGCACCATTAAAGCATCATTCCAACCAGATTGACTTTTTGAATAGAAACTTGTATGATGATTTCCTAGATCAATTGTCGTTGTCAACAAATGATAGGAAGAGGGGGATGGTCCTAATGTGAGGAAAAACCCTTGGGGAGGAGTTAGTGTATAATTGTTTTAATATAGCCAATGTTAGGGTGCCACTTAAGGGTTTGGAGATGTTCAGACTATGGTTTGGATAAAGAAATTTGCCTCATCATTTTTCAAATGGCTGGATTTATGACATGGGTAAATTGGTAGTTCCAAATGTGTTTCCTGATGCTGATTTGCTCAACGTAGTGGCCACAAGGTATGATCTTGTCACATGGGTGGTTAGGGATAATGATGGAAGGGTTCTACTAAGTATTAATAGAGAGGAGTCTCTACGGGTCTTTGATTTGAGTGAGCCTAGTGAATTCTTGGTCCCTATTGAGCTTGAATGAATGAAATAGGAATATGGGAAGATGAAGTCCATTTTCAAAGCTAAGATGCTCCCACCTCATTTAGATAGGGCAGGAGGTTCATTATTCCATATTAGCCCTAGTGATGAGGAGCCTTTCAGACTGGATTGTTTTTCTAAGCACTTCTTAGCTACTTTCTATTTATTATGCTAGATTTTAGATTTTAGCCCTAATACAGTGATGCATATAGCGTTTATGTTCATGGGGATGCAAATACAACATCCAAATTTCTCTGTGGTATATGATTTTTCTTATTTCTTGGCTGAGAAGATACATGAAGTCTATTGAAAATGCAGCAAAATGATAAAAGAATTCCCTTTTACTGGTACTCTATGCTTATGTACATGTTTTTGCTCAAGAATGTTGAGCTTTTCTCTGAGAAAATGAGATTGAATCAATTTTTCAATGAAGAGAGGTTGTTGGTAGAGGTGTGGATAGCTAACCTTTCATACAATAGAGAGAATGCCAACTATGTACAGTTTGACAACTACTTTGCATCAAGACTGAGAGCTAGATTGATGGTGAATTTACCCAAGGTTCTTGTAGAATTGTATGATTTTCTTAGGTCCAAGAGGAGGAGGCCTGATTTGAAGATTTTCCACAATTGGGGTGACATTATTCCATACCCAGTCAACGCTATTTTGAGGGTATATGGTTTTCAGTGGACCCCACATATATTGCCTTAGAATGTGCCACCAAGGATCAAATTTGTTGAGGTTATGTGGCAAATTGGATGCATTCATGAAGATAACCTCACTAGAAAGGGTAAGGGGACTTTCTACCCTCACTATATAGTGGTGTCTGATTTTGTTATTTTAAAGCGAGATTGGGTGCATTGTTGAAAAAAATTGATTTAAACCATTTAAATTTTGGTCCTAGGAGGTAGTATGATCTTGAGGGTTTCTTTGCTCTATTTAGACAAAGAATAAAAGGTGCTAATTTTTTTCATGAATTCAATTTCCCTGAGGACCTAGTCAGAAAGGAATTTGATTTGAATAAGCAGTAGTTAAATAAAGAGAAATGGGTAGCTTATGATAAGCTATTGGATATAGTACACAAGATGGATCCAAAGTATGAGCCATTGATGGAATTTTAGTCCTTATCATAAAAAGATTTATTTTTTGATGGATAATTTCAAGGAAATCATGGGTATTCTGATGACCAATAAAATAAATTTGGAGATGGACTTGGGTATACATGAACAAGCTGCAAGGAAATTTGAAGAAAGACCAACTTTCCAACCTCCAGATGATAAGCCTCTTTATAGGAGAAGGGATGATAGCAGTGATGAAGAGGAAATAGATAGAAAAGGAAAAAAGGTCATGAAATTGCATGAACAACCAAGCTCACACCTCAAAACACCTGGGGCAATAAAAATAATTGATATGGAGTCATCACCAAAAAGGATTCCCTCAATACCACCATCATCGCCAAGCCCTAAAAGTCAAAGGATTGAATAGTCCTAGGAGGACTTGGTGGATTAAATCATTGTTATTGACCAAACTATGCAAATGGGCATGCCTTCCCCTCCATGACTAGTAGAGTTAATTTTATCAGACCTGGACATGAAAGGAAAATGTATATAGGATGCAAGAATGCAAGCTTGTAAAGAATTTTTGGATGATGATTCTTTTTGTAAAACTGTCAGTCTTCTTGCAGTTCTGGTATGGAGGATGAAGTTGGAAGAATATCAAGAGAAGTGCAAGAAAAGAAGAGAACAGAGGCCTGATAGGTCAGATCAAGAAAATGATGATGAGGTGAAGGCTGAAGTAATGAATGAATTCAAGAACATCACTCTAGAGGAAGGGAGAAAGTTGGTCAATCAAGATGATGTCTTGATTCTACCTATGTGGGATATTGTTGATGCGGTGAATTTTAATGCTATTTTGAATTCCAAGCATCCCCTCTAGAATTCAAAAGAAGAAGTCAAGGCAACATTGCAAGACTTTTCCTTTAGTGAGGAATATGAAACCTTGGCAATATGGACTTTGACCCCACAAGGAAGAAAGCCAAGTATAACTAACATTAACCCAAATTTGAGGGGAGGGTTTATAATAAAAGGAGCTTCAGAGACTTCAACCACAGAGGCTACAAATTAAACTATGAATATGGCCAAACTAGCACAAAAGACTATAGAGAGAGAGGAAGCTGAAAAAAGGAGTCTTATGGAAAAGTATAATTTTATGATTGGGGAGTATAATAAGGTGTAGCAAAGGATTATTGAGTGGAAAACAAAAGTGGAAATATTAAAGTATAGGAAAATTGGGGAAACATAAATTGCTCCATTGATTAAATCATTTACTTCCACATCAGGGTCATTTCTTTTTGTTTCCCCCATTGTTTCCACACAGGGATCTCCCAGTCATACTCCTTCCCTTAGCTCCACATTAGAACCAATTGAGGAGGAACTAGAGTGCTCTATTGAACCAACGAATAAGCAGTTAATGCAAAAAATTGCAGAGCTACAGGACTCTCTGAAGGTAAGTGAGTAGAGGGTATCTTCAAGACAAGGGGAAATTTTAACTACTATTTCATAAGATTTAAATGAAAAGGTTGATGATAGATTGTCAAGTGTATATTTTTCTTGTTCTCTATTATTAGGTGCAATAAATAATATTGACAGGGATCAGAAAGTAGCAATACCATTAATTGAGAAGTGGATCCATAGGGAAAATGATTTGGATGTAATGTTTAAGGCCTCAAGATTTGATATCAATAATAGGCCATAATCGTTAAGACCTACTCAAGTGTTGGTTAAATCATTGCAAGGTTTCCAAGCCTTACCAGATGACTTGAGTAGGAAGATCAAGGAATTGGTAAAAAAAATTGATGATTGGAGTGATACATTATTTCCTAACATAATTGATGAGAAGGGTAATATCAGGTCACTTCAGCAATGGCAGGATCGGGCTAATAGGGTCATCAAGGCTCAAATTACTTTAATTTGTGATGACTTAGATTTTGATCTATTAGTGAGTTGCATGGATAAAATTATCAGCACCAGTTCATTCCTTGATTCTTTTGAACAAGAAGAAAACCAAGTGGCAGTTAAATATACACCTTATATAGTGTCCAAGTAAATGAGGTAATTGGTTTTAATTGGCCAAGTGATGAGGAATGCCAGCAATGGGTGAATACATATTTAATTGAGGAGGAGTAAAAGCGGGAGAAAGTTGCTAATAGTTAATCAATCAACTGTTGTAGTTATAACAATTTCCAGTTTTGTTTTGGTGGTAGTCTAAGCGCAAAGTTCTTGAAGATTTTTTGTTGCTGGAACAAGAAGATTCTTTGGGGGAGGTTGTTGTTGTAACCAAATTTTAAAATGTCACAAAGTAGTCCAAGTGGCTAGTGGAATGTGTGCTTTCTGGCCCAATGCTTGTTTGCTCCATCATTTTCTATAAGAAGGATTTTAAAGCCAAAAGTACGAGTTAGCAAATTAGAATTTTTTGTTCGACTCTAGGTGAAGTTGCAAAGCAATTGTAAAGTCTGATAATTATAGAGAAAATGAAAGTTAGGTTTTGAGTAATTTTGTTGTAGGTTTTGAATTCATGGAGACATAATGTTCTATCACAATACTGCCATTTGAATTAGACTGATAAATTTAAGCTCATGTCTCTCCTATGTACAAGCATATTTGAATTTTGAATTAAATGATCAAGGGTTATTTTGTTCATCTCACTGTTGTGGTGTGTGCAATTCTTGTTTTAGCTTTAATTCAAGGAATTATTTAAAATGCTTAAATGAGATTGTAGGTTGATATGTTTTGTACAAGGATTTGATAAGTAATATTGAGTTAGGATACATATTATTGATATTGTAAGCCAATGTTGTCAAAAGATCTTATATGCTATGTGTTGAATTTGTTATAAACCCTTAGATGTTTTTGAGTTTGACTCCTCCAATGGAAATAAGGCACTGATCTAAGTTGTACCTATTTGTGAGATTCAGTATTTGTTTGTGTTCACCTAGAGCTTGCTACAAATTGAAAATTAATGAATATCTTTTACTTTGAAGTATTGTTGTG
>CM021105.1:497502572-497527943 GCA_007115665.2 Sequoiadendron giganteum
CAATAAAATGATAAAAAAAATTATAATCTTTTAGATATAAGTAGAGGACTCATGTCCCGATGTGTTGCATATTTTTTTATAATTTATTTCCAAGTAAATAATTAATTATGATTTTTTTATTACAACTTTTAAAAAATATAAAAGCTCATCTATCTAACCACCTTAACTTGGTCAAAAATTCATGAAATTCAATTTTATTTTTTTTAATCCTATAGTATGTGAAGCATAGAATGTGACACATGTTTCGGATTAAAAAAATGTGATACCATTTGAAAGTTATAGATGTTTTTCAATTAGCCTATCAATTAGGACTTTATTTGTAATTCTAATAAAAAATGAATAATAATTATTTATTAAATTCAAAGTAAAGCATAATTTATATTGGTGAAAATCTAAGAATCTCCTCTAAAATCCCTTTTCGTTTCATCAATTTTGAGGGAAAAAAAAGTCGTCAGCCACATGGGCCATCATATGGCTTACATATCACCACTTTTTGGCCCATCATGATCCTGCACATACCCTTTAATTTGATTATTATGTTTATTTTTTATTTCTTGTGAATGTAGGGTTTTGACTAAAAATCAAGCTCTTTATTCTGCACATGTGAAACAATAGTAGATTATCAAAATAAAATTTTGAAAAATATGTTTAGGCTAAGTATTGTTGTCCTTGATCCATTAAAAAAAATATTGAATTTTGATACATACATAAAAAATTATGTTGTATGTAGTTCACCTATGTCTGAATTGTAATTCATTTGACTTCGAAACTTGATTAAGGAAAAAATATTTAATAAAACACTATGAAAGCAAATGAACTGGCTAGATATCATAGTTACAAATCTAAATTTGAAAAAAAATAGAATTTTATCCTTCATACAAAATAAGTTATGTTGTATGTAGTGAGCATCACTCTTTGAAAATGATGTTTACTGATAAAAACAAGTTTTTGAAGGAGATGAAAAAAAAGTGCAATCTAATTCCAAAATTTTTGACAAAAATATATTTAGAATCTATAGAAAAAACTTCACAAATCACTAGTTTGCATCATCTTCAAATTTCTCATGCTTTAACCGCTATAGGAGCCCGAAAGTGAAGATTTAGTTAAAAAAAATCAGTTCAGTGTCCAGTTTTCCCAAAAATTGTAAACCAATATTGTGGGATCACCCATTCATTAGAATCATTTTTTACAAGTGACTTATTTAATAAGTAAATATCAATATTGCACTTTTTGAATTACTTGTTTCACCCTTGAAGAAGTGATACATAGCTCATAGTCTATAAGAGAGTGATCAAGCAAAAGAATAACCTAAATTATTTTGTGATTGTGGTTGGGCCATGGTACTTTTTAATAATAAATTTTAGGAATCCTTAAGTCTATATATTAAGCGTTTGGTATGGAGGAGGTAGATTTATTTGTAGATCCTCTCATTATCAAAATTCTATCAAACTAAAGAAGATTGCACATTAGTTTTATTAGTGTACTTGTTTCTGCTTGATTAATACAAGCTTGGTATCTCTACAAATGGTGGATTTTTTCCCCAAAAGTGTTTCTCCATGTATATATTTTTAGTTATATGTATTTTCTAATATATGTGTCTCTTTATGCTTTATATCATATTGAATGGTTAATCACATGTTTATTAAATATTTTTTGAATAATTAGAGTTGAACACTTTATGATTACACAGTCACTATAATTATACAACAATTTATTAACACATAAGATAAGACAATGTGGCATCAATATGAGATACATAGGAAGCTAATGAACTAACACCAAGGTGTAAATAATTTTCATGTAACGTGCTACTTTGTGAAAGAATCATAAATATCCTTAGAGATAACATGAAATGTAGAAAATTGGTCATCATTAATATATCATCATGTATAAAAGAAGGAAACTCATTGAAAGCACATGCATCTATAGATATAGAGTTTTCATGACATAAAAGAGAAGTTCCATCAAAAGGCATAATGATTTCATGAATATATAGGGAAGAAGTAACATCCTAAAAATAAATTATATTGTTGTGCATATTACATGGTAAAACCCTCAGTAGGTATGTGCTCATCACTATCACCAATCATATGATTAATATGATGTAAGTTAATAACTGAAGTGATGGAACTTTAATTTTTGTTCTACAAGTTCCATTTGATCTTGCCTATGTCTATGGTTCTACATGGTTTGTTTTCTATAAGGTGTTTTGGAAAGTCTAGGATTGGGGTTTTACATTTGTTTCCAAGTATTTTTGTTAACCTTAATTTCTTATCTTATACCCTAGCTTGGATCTATTTGGTCCTTACTTTAGGAGGAGGGTTTTAAAAACAACCTAAGTCCCATTGATCTATCTGTGTTTGGTCCCCTTTTGATCCGTCATTATATTTTCCTTTGCTAGAATTTATTTCTTCCTAAGTCTAGGATGGCCCCGCTCTTCCCTTTTAAAAACAAATTCATGTCATCACTTGTCGTCAACCTAGTTATGTCCCCTCTTGTTTTAATAAATGTTTTATATTTTGCAGAGGGATGAATTTTTGTGGTCGTTGATGAATGGTTGTTTGATCTCAACCATTCCCCGTTATCCCATGATGACCCCACCACATGGTTTGGCTAATCACAATATCACGGGCAGGTGCCACTTGTCACATCTGGAGAAGTCGAAGGAATGTTGGGAGTACTTTAATATATTCAGTTAGCTTTAATACATTAATTGATGGGTTACTAAAATAGGTGTAAAACACACATGCTTCAAATGAATGGAGATGTTTTAATCTCGGAAAGTAAGATGCTCGATGTTTAAGGTCAGAGTTGGAAGTTGTTTTGAACAATTAGGATCATTGATAATCAATATCTACGGTTGGCCGCCATCCTGTGATCGGAAGTTGCATGGTAGTTACTCATTGTGATATAAAGGGAAAGGCAACACGTGGATTTCCTGGGTGATGCAGAAGGTGGTGGGTCATTTTCCACGATGGAGGTCATGTCAAATTGATTAAAAGTCAGTTGTTCGATGATCTAGCCAAAGTGAAAGATGAACGGGTGATATTTAAATCGACATCAAATGTGATTGGAACCGTTGGTGCAACATGCGAGTGAGATTTAATGGCAAACAAGACATTTTCTGGTGTGATTTGATTGAAATAAAACCACTATTTTTCTTGTTCTATTGTATCACAAAGCATTCGAGCAATTTCGTGGAGCAGTCTTAAAGCTGGGGATGAATTCACAAGTTGTTGCAGTGAAGAATTAGGGTTTCTGCGAGCACAAAGCCATAAGTTGAATTTTGCATCTCCTGGTCAAATTGTATTCCAAATTTGGGGATTTTTTTTGTTATTGTTGGGAAGTTTATTGATCGTTTTAGGGTTATAAGTGAGTTAAATTATTGGAAATTGCAAAGTACTTGTTTTTTAATTTTGTATTCTTGAGAAGCCCTAGCTTGTTTAAGGTTTGTAATACACGGAAGCCCTAGTTTTCTTAGGATGGCACCATTAAAGCATTATTTCGATCAAATTGAATTTTTGAATAGAAACCTGTATGATGATTTCCTAGAGCAATCGTCATTGTCAACAAATTATAGGAAGAGGGGTTGGTCCTAATGCGAGGAAAAACCCTTTGGGAGGGATAAGTGTATAATTGTTTTAATATAGTCGATGCTAGGGTGCCACTTATGGGTTTGGAGATGTTTATACTATGGTTTGGACAAATAAATTGGCCTCATCCTTTTTCAAATGGTTGGATTTGTGACATGGGGAAATTGGTAGTTCCAAATGTGTTTCCTGATGTTGATTTTCTCAAGGCAGTGGCCGCAAGGTATGATCCTATCACACAGGTGGTTAGGGATAATGATGGAAGGGTTTTGTTAAGTATTAATAGAGAGGAATTTTGATAGGTCTTTGATTTGAGTGAGCCCAGTGAATTCTTGATCCCTATTGAGCTCTAAGGAATTAAATAGGAATATGGGAAGATGAAGTCCCTTTTCAGAGCTAAAATGTTCCCACCTCATTTGGATAGGGTAGGAGGTTCAAGAGTCCATAATAGCCCTAGTGATCAGGATCCTTTCAGAATGAGTTGTTTTTCCAAGCACTTCTTGGCTACTTTCTATTCATTATGTCAAATTTTGGGTTTTAGCCCTAATACAGTGATGCATATAGTTTTTATGTTCATGGGGTTGCAGATACAACACCCGAATTTCTCCTTGGTATATGATTTTGTGTCTTTCCTGTCTGAGAAGATACATGAAGGGTTATTGAAACTACAATAGAATGATACAAGCATTCCCTTTTATTGGTACTCTATGCTTATGCACATGTTTTTGTTCAAGAATGGTGAGTTTTTCTTTGAGAAAAAGAGATTGAATTAATTTTTCAATGAAGAGAGGTTGTCAGTACAGGTGTGGACTTCTGACCTTTCATACAATAGAGAGAATGCAAACTATGTGCAGTTTGACAACTGTTTTGCATCAAGATTGAGACCCAGATTGATGGTGAATTTACCTAGGGTTCCTGTAGAATTGCATGATTTTCTTAGGCCTAAGGGGAGGAGGCCTAATTTGAAGATTTTCCACAATTGGGGTGGCATTATCCCATACCCAGTCAGCACTATTTTGAGGGTATATGGTTTTCAGGTGACCCCACATATATTGCCTTATAATGTGCCACCAAGGATCGGATTTTCTTGAGTTTATGTGGAAAATTGGATGTGTTCATGAAGATAACCTCACTAGAAAGGGTAAGGGTAATTTCTACCTTGACTACATGGTGGTGTTGTATTTATTTTATTTTGAAGGGACGTTGGGTGCATTTTGGAAAATTCTTTGATTTATACCATTTAAGTTTTGATCCTAGGAAGCAATATGATCCTGAGGGTTTCTTTGCTCTGTTTAGACAAAGAATAAAAGGTGCTAAGTTTGTTCATGAATTCAATTTCCTTGAGGACTTGGTCAAAAATGAATTTTATTTGAATAATCAAGAGTTAAATAAAGAGAAATGGGTAGCTTATGATAAGATATTTGCTATAGTACACAAGATGGATCCAAAGTATGATCCATTGATAGAATTCAGTCCTTATCATAAAAAAATTGTTTTTTTGATGGAGAATTTCAAGGAAATTATGGGTATTCTAATGGCCAAGAAAATAAATCTGGAGTTGGACTTGTGTATATAGGAACAAGCTCCAAGTTCATTTGAAGAAAGACCAACTTACCAACCTCCAGATGACAAGCCTATTCACAAGAGAAAAAGGGATGACAATAGTGATGAAGAGGAAATAGATAGAAAAGGAAAACATTTAATGAAACTATATGAACAACCAATCTCACATCTCAAAACACTTGGGGAAATAAAAATAATTTATTTGGAGTCATCACTAGAAAGGACTCCAGGGATAACTTTAAGAAACCGCCCCCCCCTCAGCAAAGGTGTAAAATCCTAGCGAATCTTTCCTTTTATTTGAAAAATATATTAATTTTCCTTGGTGAATCTTATGCACATTATTCAAAAATTTGTAAAATACTGGTGAATCTTAATGGATAATTGGTAAAAAAAAATAATCACATTGGAAAATCCTAGTGAATAATCACTAAAACGGTTCATTAAAATCGTGAATCTCTCCTTTAAAAATTTGCATAGTTCGTCGACACAATTCCCCCATATTTTTTTCTTTTTTGTAATATTGAAGTAGGGGCCCGGGGGCGGCAGCCACTAGTGGGGTCAAGGGGCAAAACCCCTTGTGGGGGTCAAGGGGGAAAAGCCCCCTTGTGGGGGTCGAGAGGGCAACGCCCCCTTGTGGGGTCTGGGGACAACGGCCCCGACGTGCTCTTGTCACGATACAGGCGGGGTCAAGGGGCAAAGCCCCTCGCCACCAAGCATAAATTCACTATCAAAAGTGCATTGGAGAACACATGAATTATGTGTCTTCTAAAAATCTCACTTTAAAATTAAGAATAAATGAAAAGCTTAAATATTACCATCGATTAGAAATTTACCTTTTTAATCCAACAAGTGCAGGTTGATTTCGCGGCCTAATACACACATGACTTTTAAAAGGCTTGTTGAGGCCCAAAATTTGTTTTGGGATTTCGAGCCTCAACAAGCCTTTTAAAAGGCATATGTGTATTAGGCCGTGGAATCAACCTGTAGCCGTTGGATTAAAAACTTAAGTGATGATTTGATGGAAATGATTAAAAGCCCTATTCAAGGCTAAAATATCTATAAAATTAAATGGTCATTTATTATTGTGGCGATATTTCCCTAAAATCAATGGTAGGAGTATAATATTACTGGTGAATATAATCGATATTTTTGATTATAGTATAAATTGTTGGCGAATCAGCTTCAATGATGGGTCGTTTAAAATATAATACATAGGCGAATTAATCGAGACAAAATTTTGTTGTTGTAAAAACCTAGCGATTCAGCATCGTTTTTAGCTTGTACTATTCACCATTTTTGGAGGTCCCGATTTCAATAATTTGCCAATTGGCAAAAATTCACCACTAAATTTTTCCTTGAAAGAGTCCCTCACTACCACCATTGTCGCCAAGACCTAAAAGGAAAAGGATTGAACAGTCCCAGGAGGACTTGGTGGATGAAATCATTGTTACTGACCAAGATATGCAAATGGGCATGCCTTCCCCTCCACAACCAGTTGAGTTAATTTTATTAGACTTGGACATGAAAGGAAAATGTGTATACGATGTAAGAATGGAGGCTTGTAAAGAATTTTTGGATGATGATTATTTTTTAAAAACACCAATCTTCTTGCAACTAGCATGGAGGATGAAGTTGGAAGAATATCAGGAGAAGTACAAGAAAAGAAGAGAATAGAGGCCTGATAGGTCAAATCAGGAAAATGATGATGAGGTGAAGGTTGAAGTAATGAATGAATTCAAGAACATCAGTCCAGAGGAAGGGAGAAAGTTGGTCAATCAAGCTAGTGTCTTGATTCTACCTGAGTGGGATATTGTTGATGTAGTGGCTTTTAATGCTATTTTGAATTCCAAGCATCCCCTCCAGAATTTAGAAGAAGTCAAGGCAGCATTGTAATACTCTGCCTTTAGTGAGGAATATGAAACCTTCGCAATACGGGATTTGGCCCCACAAGGAAGAAAGCCAAGTATAACTAACATTAACCAAAATTTGAGGGGAGGGTTAATAATAGAAAGAGCTTCAGAGAATTCAACCACAGAGGCTACAAATTTAGCTATGAATGTGGCCAAACTGGCACAAAAGACTGTAGAGAGAGAGAGGAAGCTGAAAAAAGGAGTCTTATGGAAAAGTATAATAAGGTGCAACAAAGGAATATTGAGCTGCAAATAGAAGTGGAAAGATTAAAGTATAGGAAGATTGGGAAAACACCAATTTCTCTAGTGATTAAATCATTTCTTTCCACATAGGGGTCATTGCTTCATGTTTCCCCCATTGTTTCCACACCAGGATCTCCTAGTCATACTCCTTCCCTTAGCCCGACATTGAAACCAATTAAGGATGAATTGGATTGCTCTATTGATCCAACAAAGAAGCATTTAATGTAGAAAATTGCAGAGCTACAGGACTCTTTGAAGTTAAGTGAGGAGAGGGTATCTTCAAGACAAGGGGAAATTGTTACTACTATTTTGCAGCATTTAAATGAAAAGGTTGATGATAGATTGTCAAGTGTATATTCTTCTTATTATTTATTATTAGGTGCACTAAAAAATACTGACAGGGATCAAGAAGTAGCAATACAATTAATTGAGAAGTGGATCCCTAGGCAAAATGATTTGGATGTAATGTTTTAGGCCTCAAGATTTGATATCAATAATAGGCCACAGTTGTTAAGACCTCCTCAAGTGTTGGTGAAATCAGTGCAAGGTTTCCAAGCTGTACCAAATGACTTGAGTAGGAAGATCAAGGAATTGGTAAAATGTTTTGATGATTGAAGTGATACATTATTGCTTGACATAATTGATGAGCAAGGTAATGTCAGGTCACTTTAGCAATGGCAGGATCAGGCTAATAGGGTTATAAAGGCTCAAATTACTTTAAATTGTGATGACTCGGATTTTGATCTATTAGTGAGATACATGGATAAAATTATTAGCACTAGTTCATTCCTTGAGTCTTTTGAACGAGAAGCAAACCAAGTAGCAGTTAAATATACACCTCATAGTGTCAAAGTAAATGAGGTAATTGGTTTTGTTTGGCCAAGTGATGAGGAATACCAGTAGTGGGTGAATACATATTTAACTGAGGAGGAGTATAAGTGGGAGAAAGTTGTTAATAGTTAATCAATCAACTATTACAGTTATAACAATTTCCAATTTTTTTTTTTTGGCAGTCTAAGAGCGAAGTTCTTGAAGATTTGTTGTTGCTGGAATAAGAAGATTCTCCAGGGGAGGTTGTTGTTTTAACCAAATTTTGAAATGTCACGAAGTGGCCCAAGTTGATAGTGAAATGTGTGCTTTCTGGCTCAATGCTTTTTTTCTCCTTCATTTTCTATAAGAAGGATTTCAAGGCCATAAGTATGGGTTGGCAAGTTACAAAGTTTTAGTGGTCTGGAATTGATTGCCGAAAACGGTGTAAGTTGATAGTTCAATGGTAGAGATTGATGAATGCCATGTGATGTGAGTTTTGTGTCAGCTAGAACGCGAGTTCGTAAATTATGCAGGATAAAGATTAAATAAGAATAATAATTTAATCTAGTGTTAAGACTGTTCAAAAATATTTAAGAACAAGAGTTCAAGATTAAATAGATGATTTAATCTTCAGTTGAAAGTCTTCAAAAATAGAAGAATTAGACTTTGAATGAAATTGATAAAGTTAGAAGTTGAAGAATAATCTGTTTGAATGCACACATGAATTAATCAATTAAATAAAGATATTTAATTAATAAATATGTTCATGCATATGAGTTAGAACAAGTTAAATGACTAGTTGTGCTAGATAGTCCTTTTGCAGAGATGATCAAATATCGAATCCAGAGATAACTAGCGAATTTAAATAGATCTCGAGTCAGATGGTGAGTGAATAATTAGATAACTAGATAGAAGAATGTGATAGAAACAGTTAATTATGAATTAAATGTTAATTTAATTCAACATTCAAAATTGAAAGATTTAATTAAACAAATAATGATAATTTATTTAATTGACTGTTGAAAAGATTAATTGAATAATTAATTAAGGAATATTTAAAATTATAGTTTTAATATGACAAAGGGGTTAGTTAAATAATAAATTATTTAATTAAGAAAGAGAATTAATTAGTTAGTGACATAATTAAATAAATATGATTTATTTAACTAATCAAAGTTGAATAAGGGTCATAATGAATTAATTAAATAATTAAAAGTCTATTTAATTAATAGAGGAAAGATGTGTTTAGAAAGTAATTAAATAATAAACATTATTTAATCATGACCATGACATTAGAAAATTATGTCGAAAGTGGTACTTGCAAGCCTAAACCAATTTTCGGTGTCTATAGTTTGCCCCTCTTTGATACAATGTTGTTTCAGCATTTTGTCGAAGAAAATTGTTAGAAAATATGCCCCAACCATGCCCCAATATGAAATAGGTTAGGGTATGCCCCCTCGGGAAAATTGAATTTTTTTTGAAAAATTTCAAAATAATCAAGAAATAGTCCCAATTAGTCAATTTGATGGTCAGAAAAGTTATGGAGCTGATGGAATTGAATTTGGAAGTGTTAGGGACATGTACCGGTCAATTGTATTTGGAAATTTACATGGTCAATAGACCAGTTCAGAAGAAATGCCACCCAAAAACTAGGTATAAATAGAAATTAGGGTGAAAACCA
This sequence comes from Sequoiadendron giganteum, assembly GCA_007115665.2. NCBI lineage: Eukaryota > Viridiplantae > Streptophyta > Pinopsida > Cupressales > Cupressaceae > Sequoiadendron > Sequoiadendron giganteum. The sequence goes on from CM021105.1 coordinate 497,512,370, forward strand.
AGTCATTGCACCCTGAAGATTTGAAGAATTAAGAATTTACCTCTGAGCACTTAGCGAAAATGTCTCAAGTTCCCTAAGCCTAGCATCATGGATATCAGATCTGGACTTTTCGACAGCCAACCGATGTAGGACCCCCGGTATGTACCCTAAAATGACCTTTTGAATTTTCATTTTGCACAAAGTTTTAGGCATTAAAAGTTAAATTTGCAGATGTGGTCTTTCTCGTTCAATGCATATGCATTTGTATGCAATGCATCTCCTTGCGGAACGACGTGTTGATGGTGTTTTCTGCACAACAACAACTCAGAAAAAATATGATATCCTATCTCTCTTGAAAGGTAAATCTCTATGGGAAAAGAGATAACCCCAAGGTCTCTAATGTCAAGTCTTGACAATGCAGTGAAACAACTTAGAGATAATGTGAAAATGTTGATAATCACAAGGGGCCTCACAAACAAATTCAGGACTCGAATTTATCAGATCTAGCAATATATTGATACTTCAAAACCTAAATGTAACCTATATAATAAAAGAAATAGAAAAAGATAAGAGTTTAAGAGAGATCTAAGATTAAAATTACTCCTAAAATCAATCACAACAATGATGAATGCTACAAAATGGACAAATCTCCAATAAAACCAATTTTTGCTTAATCAAGGACAAGCCTGTAACTTTGCAAAAATGGTGCAATCTTCTAAGGAAACTGAAGATTTTTAGACTATGAACATTCATCCACATACCCAGTAAATGGTGCAATGTAAACAAGCATTCATAGTTCAACTTAGCACAAAATAAGGCCCAGACTAACTTTACACAACAAATTACAATCAACAAATTGCCAAAAGTATGGACCAGAGATCAATCAATATCATTAACATTTCACCATTATCATGAAAGAGTTGAAAACTAACATCTAACACTGAGAATCAAGAATAAGAAACCATAAAATGTAAAATGTAAACATAAAGTTTGCCAGATCAACAACCCATTTGCATTATCTTCTCCAGCATTACATAACAATTTCTAGTTTCTCTCGTCTCCTACAACTACTAACTTGCAGAATCTAACCTCTAACTTAGCCAATTCTGGCTTTGCAGCCTCTAACTAGCTGTTCTCTAACCTTTTCTACTCCTTACAAATGAGAAGGCATTGGCCTTTTATAGAAAATTACATTTTGAATCAATGGTTGGGATTTAATTCAATCCAATGGCTACAATTAATCCCCAAGAAACCCTAAGAATTCATATTAGGGTCCTTAAAAATGTGGTACATCATCATCCAATAGCATAAAAGTAGTTACATTTAGAAATCAACAATTTGTCACCTCGATTTTAATAAAAAATATGATTAGAGAGTGAAAACAGCATCACACGTCACTCCATGTTTGAAACATATATTCCAGCTATAAACAAGTCGTGGCACAAATTCTTATGCAGGTGCATTTTAAATATTTTCTAGATTTTCCTCCTAGCACGAATCCATATCCAAGTCCTTTTTTTATTTAGTCCTAAAAAACAGATATAATCATTAATAGCACACATGTGAAAATCCAACCAAAAAATATTTAAATTAAGCATAAATAAACCCTTGGAAATTTCAACTCCATCACAAAATTTTCGAAATTTAAACCTTTCGGAGTTCAAGAAAATCGTGATAGGAAGTTTGGAAAAATCTGCCAGGAAGGGAAAATCCTGAAAAATGGCTGAGAAAATCCTACGCCAAAAAGAATTGAGATGGCCCGGAAAATCTAGGTTGAAAAAAAAAAAATCCAAATGGAGTGAATCACAGAAAAAATTTAGGGGAAAAATCTGGACTCAATGAGAAAATCTCAAAAATCTGGAAAGACCATCCCAAATGAAAATCCCGAAAAGAATCAAAAATCCGAACAAGGTGGAAATCCTCGAAAATGGCAAAATTCGCCAAAATCCGCACTAGGTGGAAATCCCCAAAAATGGCAAATTTCACCAAAATCCAAACCGGGTGGAAATTCCTGAAAATGGAAAAATTCGATAAAATCTGGACTAGTTGTAAGTCCCCAAAATGGAAAAATTCACCAAAATCCGGACCGGGTGGAAATCCTCGAAAATGGCAAAAAAATCGGAGGAAAACTTCAAAACCCCATAACTTTTTTTCTCGAATGAATTTTCAAAAAGTTCAAAAAGAAACTTGGCCTAATTTTTCATCCTCTATCCATTGGTGCAAAAATATTTACATATCACATTGAAAATTCACTTGAAAAATCCCCATTTATAAAATCCAAGGCCCCAAAATGCTTCAAAATACCACCCCCATCAAACCAAATCTGGACTTAATCCCAAAATAACCTCCAAGAAGAGAAAAACCAGAAATTGGTAAAGCCTAGGTACAAAAATGTAGAAGAAAAAGAGGGTCCCCAGCTTTGGTGGGGCGTGTGTGCAAAAAGTGCACAACACGATGCATATGTAAAAAGATGTCTAGGCATTTTTAGGTCATTTAGGAATTAGACGCATTAGTCTTTGTATGCACTACATGCGTGTATCTACATCGCACATGAGTTTTTCTTAGGCGCATGTAGGATAGCGAATCGCATTTGATAAGGTGGATCACATATGCATATTAGGTAGGCATAGAATTTAAACCGCATATGAAATTTGTTGCACACATTTGCTTGTTTGTTTGAAATTGAATGATTTTGAAACACATTTGAAATATGGAACGCATATGTCTTGTTTTGTGACACATGTGTAATCTTGCACCGCATTTGATAGAGTGAACCACATTTGACCATCAAATTTTTGAAAGAAAAATTATGATAGAAACTTGAATGATTTATCGTTTGACATCTTGGTTTAATGCACTTTGCAAGCTATCTTAGATCCTATTTATACTCGGGAGTCATTGTCAGATACGTTCGAGTTGAGAGATCGATTAGTGAGTGCAGAGACACGATTGTTATGGAGACTAGGACTGCATCATGTGTTGACTATGCCCGTGATTCAGGAAAATAGAGGTATGCTTATTGCCATGTTTGAGAGATGGCATTCAGAGACCTCATCATTTCATTTTCTTATTGGTGAGGTAATTGTCACCCTAGAGGATGTGTATAGGATTCTTAGATTTCCCATCGGAGGAGAGAGGGTGATGTATGATACACAACATGGATATAGCGCGATTACTAGATTTTATGTTTTTGATGATATTATGAGGTTAGGTATAGAGATTTATGAGATTAGATGGTAGGTATTACCTAATAGATATGAGAGGATAGATTTTATACCATGTACATTGATTGGGGGAATATTTCTTCCTAACCATCGGGGTCATGGATTTCCTGTCGGGTGGGGAGAGATGTTAGTCAGGATGTTAGAGAGGGAGGTTGTATATACTTGGGTTCCCTATCTATTGGGCATGTTATATTTCCATCTGCATGATATAGAATATAGAGATGCATTGTCAATGAGTTGTAGTACTACTCTTCTCATGGTTTGGACATGGGAGCGTATTGCTTTGTTTCGTCCTCCTGTTACTGCGAAGCGGGTAGCCAGATCTCCTTATGTTTTCTAGTATACGGGAAGCATTACATAGAGTCACATAGGAGATACAAGTTTTGGATACATGCACCGGACACATTGGTTCAGTTTACATGGAGGCCATGCATGGATTGTGAGAGATGGTTGGATGAGGACAGGCATTTACCCTATTCTCAGAAACCACAGTACCTAATTGGGAGGATTTTTTCTAGTGTACATATCATAGAGAGACATCTACCAGACTGTGTTTTGAGATAGTTTGGTGAGATGCAGGATGAGCCTAGAGGGCGAGTAGAGTTTTCTTGATCATATAGAGAGGTTCCTTTATGGGGGCCTATGATACCAATGGTTACTATAGAGGCAAAGATTAAGGCTTTACAACCTTTACAGTGGGGATGGAGAGGTAGAGCAGCGGATCCTGGGACTACAGCTACATGTGATACCTGGTGGGCAGAGCATCATCATGTTCCTTACACAGATTTGGATCAGCCGACACCAATATAGAGATGAGGGATAGGGCCAAGAGGGTGGCACAAAGGTAGAGGTGGTGGTGGTAGATGAGGTTAGAGAGGACGGAGAGGTGGTCAAGTAGGTGGATTATCACCTATGTAAGAGGTTGAGGCTAAGGACATGCCGATGTTGGACCTCAAAGGTGGAGCAGAGGCTAAGATTAGAGATGAGCATGTTTCTGATGAGGTAGTAGTAGAGGAACATGCATAGGTCGACATTGACATAGAGGACCAGGTAAAGGAGGAGGAGGCCAAGAGAGAGTACATGGACATTGATCCTCTTGGTATTCTAGTAGGTTATCTGAGGGATGATGTAAGATATAAATTCAAAAATCCAGTAAAATTATTTGCCAAAACTTGATCTTTGTGTAATTGTTTGATGTTTGATGTTTGATGTTTTGACTTGGTGACTATCTGTGTAAGGCATGACAAAGCCTGATTTCAGAAAGGCATGTGTCGTATAAGATGTTTAAGCCTGATGACATTGATGTGACAAGCTACATGAGGCTATGACAATTTGACAATGTTTGTTGACAAGAAAGACATATATTTCTTAAGACATAAGCTGATCACTCTAACAGTGTGTTTGATTTTGACTTGATGACAGTTTTGAGATGTTTTCCTTCTTGATGCATGACTTGTCTTGATTCCTTCACTGTTATAAGTGTGTGTGTTTGTGTTGACAGTGTATAATTTGAGATGATATACCCTAAAGGACTGACCTAATACGGCCTCGGGGGCTCATTGATTGATAGCCTTTCCTACGTTGTACACACAGAGACCTCATAGTTTGACCAGACTTTAACTAAAATAATTGACCAAAATGTGTACTTAAGTTGATGATATGCAACATATGTGACAATTAATGTGATAAACCCTATTGGACTGACCTAGTGTGGTCTTGAGGGCTCATCGATTGATTAGCCTTGCCTATGTTGTACATGTAGATAACTTGTAGTTTGACATGACCAATGACTTTGAATGTACAAAGAGTCATGATTTTAATGTGTGTGAGAAATGAGAAACCTATACAAACAGACCTAATGCCTTGGGGGAACATCAACTGATGGCCTTCTCTACATACATTCGTAGAGGCATGGTAGTTCGACTATGTCTATGACTGACTTGACACAATTGACTCCAACTTTGTTTTTGGAATTTTTGAAATGTTTTTGACTTTTTTGTCTTTTTGAAGTTTTGTAATTTTTAAAAAAATTTCAAGACATTTTCTGATGTTTTTTTATTTTTTCAAGACATTTTCCAATTTTGTAATGCTATGTACAAGGTCCTCATGACATAGAACAAAGATTTTCCCCTAGTCAGGAATAAGACATAAAGGATGGAGTGGGGAATGTGACAGAGTGGACCTAATGTCAATCATTCCAAACAATGGATAAGACAACCATTTATTATGAGTGAAGGTGAAAATTCTGATTGGAATGATGGTAGATGAGGGAGCGAAGTTGACTACACATGACAACTGTTTGCCAGGTTTTCACCATGGTACTTGGCCATAGCACCACCAAAGTGGTTTTCACTGTTGGATGAGTTATTTCTCTTTACTATTTTGTTGATTTTCTAATTTTTTTGGTGTTACAAAGATGCCTATTTGCCAGGTTTTCATCAAGGTAACCATTTTTTTTTCATTTTTTTCATTTTTTGTATTTTTCTGATTAAGACATAGTTCTAAGAAGCTACACATAGAACCTCTTCAGATGAAGGTTGTTGATTGGTGACAAAAGTGGTTCTCCTTCAGGGGTAGAGATTTGATATGCTCCTAATCCAAAAGCTTCAGTGACAATATAGAGCCCTAATCAGTTAAGTTCAAACTTACCTAGTTTTTCTCGTTCAGCTTGATTCTTGGGGTTCTCCATTAAGACCAGGTCACCAATGTCAAATTGTCGATTTAGGACTTTCCTATTATAGCTATGATGAAGATGATTATGATATTCTTGCAAATGATCTAGTGCCATCTGTCTTCATTCGTCTAGTAATTCTAACTCCTGCAATTTGGATACACGATATTCTTCATCGTCAATATGACCTTTCAAGGATACCCTCGGGGAAGGAATTTCAATCTCAATAGGTAAGATAGTTTCAGATTTGAATACTAGGGAGTATGGAGTGATGCTGGTGGGAGTACGAATACTTGTGCAGTAAGCCCATAAGGCAAGACTAAGTTGTAAATGCCAATCATGACCAGTGTCATTGACAGTCTTTTTTAGGATTCTGACAATGGTTTTATTAGATGCCTCGACTTGGTCATTACCTTGTGGGTAATATGGAGTGGAAAAATGATTTTGATATGGAATTCTTCACATAGATGGTGGACTTCCTAGTTTTTGAATGGACGACCATTTTCTATGATAATGGTTTGGGGTACACCACACGAACAAATGATATAGTTTAGGATAAACGTGGATATTTGTGTGTCGGTGATGTAGGTCATGGGAATAGCTTCGATCCATTTGGTGAAGTATTCAATGGTGGTTATGATGAATTTATGGCCATTCGATGATGGAGGGTGTATCTTACCTATGAGTTCAAGTTCCCATTGGGCGAAGGGCCATGCTGAAGTAATCAGACAAAGTTCCTGTGCTAGCGCACGTATCAAATCTCTGTGTATCTGACACTTTCGACATTTCTTTACAAAGATATGTGAGTCATTTTCCATTGTAGGCCAACAATAACCTAATTTCATAGTATTATGGGCTAAGATAGGACCGGTAGAATGGGATCCACATATACCCTCGTGTACCGCTCACAAGGTTTTTTGTGCTTCTTCAACATTGAGACATCTCATTAAGGTGTTATCTAAGGTACATCTATATAGGTTATCTCTGATGATGGTGTATTTGGTAGACTTACAGATAAAGGTTCTATGTTGGTTGTTTGGTAGGCCTAAAGGTAAGGTTTGGGCATTTAGCTAGTCGTATACATCCTTGTACCAAGGGTAATTAGGACCAACAATCATACATACCATTGTAGAACCGGGGACATAATTGACAGGAACCAACAGCTATTCAGCCAAAAACTCAAACTTAGGCACGTTGCTAGGAATATCCAATAAGGAACCCATGGTCACCATACCATTTTCTGCCCTATTCTGAATATGTGGTATTTTTTGAAAGGTAATTTCATCAAAGTATTGTTTGAAACTATCGGCCATGCGCTTATAGGGGGAAAGTTTCTCATCTTTAGTTTCATAATCATCATTTACTTGTTGGACTACTAGCTGAGAATCCCCATAAACATGTAGACTCTTAATCTTCCATTGGGCTACCATTCTTAGTCCTGTCACTAAGAGTTCATACTCTGCTATGTTATTGGTGCAAGGGAAAGCAATTCTAAATGATTTAGAAATAGTATCACCTTGAGGTGTAACAAATAGTATGTCTACTCCTGAACCATGATTAGTATGTGACCTGTCAAAGTATAATTTCCATTTGATTCTAGTGTCAACTTTGAAGATAAATTCATCAGGAAAATCTTCCACTAAAGGATGGTCTGCCTTCATGGGTGCATCTGCTAATTGATCTACAATTACTTGTCCTTTTATAGCTTTCCTCTTTGTGTATGTGCAAGATCATCATGGATAAAACAGGCCCTTAAGTGGCAAAAAAATCAAAAAAATCAGAGTTAGGCAACTTGACATAAAAATTTGAACAAGTTATCTATATTATTTAAAAAATATGTAAGAATAGAATTTGTATAAAATTGAGTGTAGTTTCTAAATTACTAGGTTTATTTACAAAAACATTAAAATCTATTTGGTGAAAATTTTAAATTTCAATATAGTGGCTTAAATTTCATGGAAAAAATAAGAAGTAGGTGTATGTTTGACCACCCTAACCACATTAAAACGATAATATTTTTTTATAGTATTTTAAATATAAGTAGAGGACTCATGTCTCGATGTGATGCATATTTGTTTGTGATTTTTTTTCACGTAAATAATTAATTATAAAAAAATTATGATAAATTTTTAGAAATATAAAGACTCGTATGTCTTACCACCTTAACTTGGTCAAAACTTCATGAAATTCATTTTTTTATTTTTTAATCTTATATTATGTGAAGCATATAATGTCACACATGTTTTGGATTCAAAAAATATGATACCATTTGAAAGCTATAGATGTTTTTCAATTAGCCTAAAAATCGAGACTTTAGTCATAATTCAATAGAAAATGAATAATAATAATTTAATAAATTCAAAGTAAAGAATAATTTATATTGGTGGAAAGCTGAGAATATCCTTTAAAAACCATTTTCGTTTCATCAATTTTGGGCAAAAAAAAGTTGTCAGCCACATACCCATCATATTGCCACTTTTTGGCCCATCATGATCCTACACATACCCCTCTACATATTGGATGTCATATTCACTATGTATCATCACCCATTTAGCCAATCAATTTGTTAATGTTTCTTTACTTAGGAGATATTTAAGGGGATCAATCTTTGTGAACAACATGGTTTGGCAGTTTAGCATACAGTGTCGAAGGTTTTGAGTACCAAAGACTACCGCAAGATAGGCACATTCTATGTTATTGTAATTTAATTCATATCCCACTAAGGTACGACTGATGTATTACACTACCCTTTCATGACCTTGATCATTAGTTTGTGTGAGAAGGGCTCTTAATGTTGATTGAGTTGCTGAAATGTATAGTATCAAATGTTTTCCATCTATAGGTGACATTAACACAGGTGGAGCATGTAGATAATCCTTGATCTATTGGAAAGATTCTTGACATTTAGATTTCCACACAAATGGTGCTCCTCTCTAGAGAAAATGTTGAAATGGATGTATTTTGTTTGCTAGTTCTAGTATGAAATGCCTGATGGACTATAATCTTCCCTGTAGTGTTCTTATTTGACCAATGCTAGTTGGAGGAGGCATTTCTATGATAGCTTTTACCTTTGCAGGGTCTACTTAAATGCCTCTTCTAGAAATGATATATCCTAGGAGTTTCCCTAATTTCACTCCAAAGACACATTTCTTTGGATTTAGTCTAACGTTGTAATTTTCTAGCCTCTGGAATATCTTGTCTAGAACCTTCAAATGATCTACCCGTGTTACTGATTTAGCTATTATGTCATCGTCATAGTCTTACATGAGAGTATGTACAAAGACATGAAAAATAGTCATCATTGCACATTGATACGTAGCTCCTGTGGTTTTGAGCCCGAAAGGCATAAAATTCTAATAGTATGTTCCCAAGGACACGTGAAAGTTGTCTTGTGTTGATCTTGAGTTGCAATTTTGATTTGGTTATACCCGAAGAAACCATCCATGAGGGATAGCATCTCGTATACTACTGTAAGTTCCACTATCATGTCAATGTTTGGCAAAGGGAAGTCATCATTAGGACATGCCTTGTTGATATCTCTAAAGTCTATACAAATGCGAATTCCCCTAATTGGTTTAGTCATTGGCACAAGATTTTAAATCCAGTCTGCATAGTCTATGGATCCTATGAATCTGACATCCAATAGTTTCTTATGTTCTACTTTGACCAGTAGAGCAATTTGTGGATGCATTTTCCTTAACTTTTGTTTGACGGGCTTAATACTTCGTTGTAATGGTAGATGATGCAATATAAGGTCTAGATCCAGCCCAGGCATGTCAGCATATGACCATGCAAAGTTTATATGTCTCTTTATGAAGAATTCTCGAAACTCTTGTTGTTTTGTCTTTGTCAAAGAGGCTGCAAAGTATATTACCCAAGGGTTTTCTTTTGTGTTTATGTTGACTTCAACGAACTCCTCTACTAACATCGGTGACTTTTCCTAAGCAACGGAGAGAATATTCAAACCTCCATCCTTGGGTGCCTCAGAGAGGTTTTCACCCTCAGATACGTCCTCTATTTTTACTATCTCTTCATCCAAAGGCGCCTTTCGGTTTTCACCTAGGGACTTGTCATTTTTCTCATTTTTACTATTTTTCTTTTTATTTTATTTTTTACGACTAGAGATGTAAATATACTCCCCAAAATATTCTTTTTCATCCAAGTCTATGGTAAAGCCATCTTTATGATCCCCTCTTGGTATTCCTTCTCAAATTCCCATGAACTCAGCTATTGCTTCGTCATTCTCAAAAATGTCTAAGATGGGTGTACCTTGTTGATCCCAATCAATAAGCTGGGGATATATGAGGGGCATGTCATCATCAGAGTTATCAAAGGTGGAAGCTGACAAGGTTAATATAGAGTGATTGACATGGTCACAGAAGTTTTGGACTAACTCCTTCTTGTTCTTTTTCCTATGGGTAGGTAAACTCTAATGTGGGACTATTGTAACGGCTAGGTCATTAGAAGACGGTTTGCTAAGTGCCTAATATGCAGGATCAAGGGTTTCCCAATAATAATGCTTAAGACATTATTCTTTGGACAAGGGCTTCTTATTACAGGGGCTAGATGGATTTGGTATGGGTTTTATCATTTGGTCCAGTTCTCCAAATAGATTATCTAGGTTCATGGTGTTGGTAGAAGAAAGGGAATTTCATTCATAATCACTTGAGTTAGGGGATTCATCATAAACTGGGGCAAGTGGTTCATGAGATATCTTAATGTCTTCATAAGCATTTTCTTCCTCTTGAAATGGTGACAAAGTACTAAGAAAGGCAATTCTAAGCAGTTGAAACCCCATCCCTAGACCTTTGTCATGGTGAGACAATGATTGGTTTTGTCCTTCCATTTTGATAGAGTCCTAACCCACTATGTTCATCATAGCCTTTTATTTTCATTATCTTAAAGCCTTTTCCCATATTGATCCTTAGCTATTTGAATAGACTATGAGGGGCATTCCCTATCTTCTTGGTACAACCAGGAGGTAATATCATCTTGGTCCACAACTTCTTCACTTAATTCTCCCCATTTTTTCAATGTCATTGTAGGAGGAACATGAAATGTGACTACTGATTATCTCCTATCTATTGTGGGTAAACCATATGTCTTAGGTGGAGCCAGCTGACTGACACAATAGGATGCCTTTATATGATATTCTCCACAACCCATGTCTTGGATCTCGACCTTAGGAGTGTATGATGGTGGCTTTGATGAAATTGACTTGGTAAGATGTGATGGATCAATGTATAGGGATAAAGTGGATGTTGAAGCTTCTTGATTAACTGGCACTTGTCATTATGGAATTTCCCATAGGCTTGTGCAATATTAAAAAGGATTTGGATCACCATCAACCATGATCTCAGTGCTATTATATGGGAGTTTAAGACACTAGTGATATGTTAAAGGTATGGATTTCATTGCATGTATCCAAGGTTTACCTAACAAAAGGTTATATGGAAGGGTGAGATCCAAGACTTGGAAGTTGGTGTTCATAACTGTCGAGCCAATTCTGATAGGGAGTGTTACATCTCCTTTGGATTATCTTTCCTCATCATCGTAAGCCTTGATGACTATAATCTTAGAGGTTTCCACACATGCCTCTGAGAATCCTAATTCCTTAACCAATTTTAGGGTACAAAGGTTAAAACCTGCTCCTTCGTCTACCAAGACTCGTCTAACTTTGGTTTGATGGACTAGGACTTCAAGATGTAATGGGTCATTATCATCAGTCCTTTTTGTTGAATAATCCTGTTGAGAAAATATGGCATGATGGGATTTGGTTAAGTATCCTACTATTTCTTTGAAATGATTGACATCTAATTTGGTAGGGACATACGTGCTCTATAAGGCTTTCTCGAGAATGGCTCAATGATTTGGTGATAAAGTCAGTAGTTCCAAAATGGATATCTGTGTTGGGGTCTTTCTTAGTTGATCAAGAAGATTATAATTAGACTTGGAAGACTGTGTAGGTGGCTCAGAAGAATGACCTGGAAGAGTTATCTTAGCTCTATGTGTGTTTCCAACACATTCAAGATGCTTCTTAATGGTTATGGTATGGAAATTTTCATTTACAACTCGGAAGTGATTTATGATCATACCTGGTTTATAATCGTACTTAGCACTATTATAATTGGCTGAGGTATTATTCTTATTTCCCGAACTAGAGGCCTTTCCTTTCCCATGGTCATGTAATGGATCTGTGAAGACCTTGTGATCACTGTTCTTGGTATGTTTCTGCCCATTGACCTCTATAGTTCCATCTTCAACAAAGTCTTGTATGATGTTTTCTACTTGTCGGCATTGTTGTAAGTTATGTCCCTTTGTTTGATGGTATTCACAATAGGCATTATCATCCCACCAAGAAGGTTTAAACTATCGAGGATCATACTATTTTGGCTCAAGAGATTTTAGGAGATCATGTTTAAGCAACTCTTTGAAAACCACCTCAATTGGTTTCTCTAAGGGTGTAAACCCACATTTAGGAAATCTCCTCTGTGGTCATTGTCGTTGTGAATTTTGGACAAAAAAAATCATTTGATCTGGATTACTCATCATGTCTTGATTGGGGTCATAACCTCTAAGAGTGATGATGAGTCTTGCATGTAGGGTCTTAGCATCAACAATATCGTCATTTGTAACATTTTTGTTTCTAGACCAAAACTTGTTTCTATTGTTGGGAGCATTTTGATGTTGAACAATTGGATTTATGTCGGGTGCTTTAATCTCTCCTTTGTCAATAAGGCCTTTTTCAAGGATAATGCCCCTCTGTACCAAGTCTAGGAGTGAAGTACAATAATGTACTCTTAAGCTAGTTCTCAATTTTGGATGAAGATTTTCAAGGAATATCATGACTTTCTATTTTTCTGGTATCTCAATTAGACATCTACTAGCTAGACTTCTCCACCTATGGAAGAAAGTGGTGAAATTTTCGCCTTCTTCTTACGTGGTGTGACATAAGGTAGCTATGGTTATTTCATTGTCTATTTTAAAGGAAAAGTGTTCAACAAACTTCTCACCTAATTGACCCCATGATTATACGACATATGGTAGTTTAGAGAACCATTCTAGTGCTATCCCAACAAGGGTTCGTAGAAATAGTCTCATCAAGTATGTGGGGTCATATGATATGTCCATGCATGTTGTAGAGAATTCTCTAATGTGTCCTAAAGGATTCCTCCTCCCATTATACTTAAGAAAATTTGGTATAATGTATCTGTGTGGGAAGGGTGTCATGTATAGCGCTTTTTCAAAAGGACATGGACATAAATCTTGCACTAAGATAGTTCATTTGCCTGACATAGACATGTTGTCCTTTTGTTGTTGAAGCATTTGCATTTGATTTTGGAGAACATCTACTTGTGTCAAGGACATGTTTGCATTGTTAGGATCAATGTAGGTGTTCTTATGAGGGTATATATCCTATTTGAATGTTCTGATTCTATATAGGAATATTTACTTTCTGAATGTTCTGATTTGGAACAAGAATATTTGTCCCAACTTTAGATCTCTTACTAGTAGTGTTTGTGCCAAAGGGGTTTGATGAAGTTTCTCCCGCAGTAAATTGTAAACCTTGTATTATGTTGAAGTTCTTAAAATTCATGATGTTTGAGTAGGTATGCCAGTTGGTATTGTTGCGGTAATTTAAGGAATAGAAACACTTGACGTCATGGTTTGCGTTGGTTGAGTAGATGATGTTTTCAAAGTGTGAATATCAAATCCTGGTGGTAGTGTGGCACCTTCTACTAGAAACTTTGCTAGATATCATTGGGGATCATTCACCAAACACTCATCCATAAAGGATGCAAACTTAGGATCTTGTACGGCGGCATCTATGTCTTCAACATAAATTTATCCATGTGTGCCTCTAGTGATGTGTTTTTCAAGCAAAGTTTTGTGTGGACTCTCTTTCCCTAATGGTTGGTTTGCAAAAGGATTGAAAAATTCATTAGGGTCTGACATTGCTTTATGTTTCTTCTTAGACCTTGTTTCAATCATGAAAAGTTGCTCAAAATGAGGTAATGCAGACTATGTCTAAAAATTGATATGTCCTATTTCTATGTTTTTGGATTTTTGAATATAAAGGATGTCACTAAAATTTAAGGATTTCTAAAATGACATATACTAGGATGACGTATGCTAGATGGGTAGTATGCAAAAATTTTGAGTAGATTATGATAGTAAATGATTCTAAGATGGGTATAACCTACCACCTAATGGAATAAATCCAAGCAATGATCTAACTTTACCAAGGAACCTGATTGTAGAACAAAGGCAACTAACAAGGGGAATTTCCCAAACTAGATTTTTGAGCTAGAAAGATTCACTAATAGGATAATAGCAACTAGGTTCAATGATAATGAAAAATTAGAGTAATGAACGTATTCAATGATGCGGAAATTTTTTCTATTCTATGATATGCAACTTCCTATGGGATTTCTAAATGTTTGCAACTTAGGATGACTATGACTAAGATGTAAATGACACCTAATAATGCGAGGGTTTTGAGCAATTTTTCTAGTTTCTATCCAAGGTTGATTGTAAGAAATAGAAGAAAAAAAGATAGTTATGCTTCTAGATCGAGTTTGCAGTTTTTGAATTTCTCTATTGACAGCCAATTGTGGTTCACCTTTTCAGATGCATTGCTATTTTTGACAAATGTGTTCCACGTTTTAGATGTGGTGAATTGACCAAACTAGGTTTTGAATGCTGACATGCAATTTGACTTTCTGACAAATGTGGTTTACTTTATGGCAGATGTGACTTGGAAATATGAACTCTGTGAAACTAAACCTATTGACAGACACTTGTGGTTTTTCATTTGATAGTTGCAGCTCGCAACTACACATGCGACTTGAAATATGATAATTGTGGCTTAGAAACTAGACTTTGTGAAACTTAATTTTCTTGATAGACACATGCGATGTTTGGATGAATAGTTGTGATTCTCTACGACACATGTGGTTTGAAGATGATAGTTGTGACTTAGATTACAGTTGTGGTTTCTTGATGACAATGTTATGAATGACTTAGTTTGATGACCATTTTTTTGACGAATACAATAAAAAACTAATCATAGAATACAAAGTGTTTTCAATTTGATTTGTTGAATCTGTTAAAACCATAATACAATTAAAACCTAGGTTGTGTTGGATAGTATTTACTGAGTTCTTACTTGGATAAATCCAACTACGCATATTCAAGGTGGATGACTAGTAGCTTGACCCCACTAGCTCCCCTCCATGACACTCACTTATATGAGGCAGCCAAGCTACTATACCCATGAAACTCCCATGGCATACATTTCATCTCAACACATGAATTGTAAGAATGTAAGATGGCTTCACAGGTCCAACCCGTTGCACCAGCAAATAGATAGAATTTTGGCAAAAACTACAAGTTTTTTAGTAAGGGAATTTCGTTCGTGGGGCATCATCCAGTACATCGATAGACCATTTATGCAATTCTCATCAAAACAATGAGCATGATTCTTGGGTTTCCACAAAGAATCCACTTTTATATATTTGTTGGAAGTCGCTTAGCATCTACAATGCTACCAGTCTGAGTCATCTTGGGGTGAGTATTTTTTCCCACCAAGATAGGCCCAATTTCTAGAGTCAGTAACTGTTTCTCTTACACCCAAGATTGCATGAATGCACAAGGGGAGAGGATACTTCGATATACTAAATCGTAAGGGGTTTATAAA
>CM021105.1:497528043-497579175 GCA_007115665.2 Sequoiadendron giganteum
GTAGAGATAAGTAGAGAGGGAATGAGAGTTGGAGGGAGAGATAGGGATGGAGAGAAAGAGAGAGGTAGGTAGAGAGAGTAAAGGGAGATATAGAGAAGTGGAGAGGTAGGGATCAAGGGAGAGATAAGGATTTAGAGAAAGGTGAGAGAGTGAAATAGAGAGAGAGAGGTAGGTAGGGAGAGGGAGGGGGAGATAAAGGGAAGTAGAGAATGGAGGAGAGAGAGAATAATAGGTAGGGAGGGAGACATAGGTGATATAGAGAGAGAGGAGGGAGGGAGGGATATTTAAGGAGAGAGAGGTGAGATAGAGAGAAAGAAAGTAAAGAGGGAAGGGGGAGAGAGATATGTGATAGAGAGAAGTAGAGGCATAATGAGGAAGGTAGAGAGATTGAGAGAGGGAAAGAAAAAGAGGTATATAGGGGTAGGCTAGACAGAGAGATGTAGAGTGAATTTTGGTGGAAGAGAGAGAGGAGGGAGGGATAGGTAAAGATGGATAGTTGAGATAGATAGAAGGAGAAAGATATAGGTAGAGAGAGGGAAAAGAGAGATAGAAAGAGGGAGAGGGAGAGAGGAGAGATAGAAAGAGGGGAAGGGAAGGAGAGATAGTGAGAGTAGAGAGGGAGGAGAGAGATAGAGAGAGAATTAGAGAGAGTTAGAAGGTGGAAACATTGAGAGAGAGGAAGCAAGGAGGGAGAGAGAAATAGGTATAGAGGGACAACTAGGTAGAGAGAAGTATATATGAAAGGAGAGATATAGGGAGGGGTAGGGATGGAGAGAGAGGTCTAGGTACATAGAGGGAGGAGGAGATAAAGATAAGTATAGAGGGTAGGAGAGAGGGAGGAAGAGGTAGGGATGGAGAGAGAGAGGTGGGAGAGATAAGAGAGAGGAGGGAGGGATAGGTAGGGAGAAAGGGGTGAGATAGAGAGAAATAGAGTAGAGAGGGAAGAGGAAAGAGAGAAGTTAGATAGGTGATAGATTTGTGTGATGGAGCTCAAAAGTACAAAGATAAGGGGTAAGGTGGAGAGATCGAGAGGCAAGGAGGGGGGAGAGAGAAAGATGTATAGAGGGATAGGTTAGATAGCGAGAAGTAGAGAGCAAAGGTGGGTGAAAGGAAAAGAGAGGGGGAGAGAGAGAGAGAGGGGGAGAAATAGAGGTGATATAGAGAGAAGTAGAAAGGGAAGGAGAGAGAGTGGGAGATAGAGAAAATTAGAGAGGGAGGGAGGGAAGGAGAGAGAAGTGAGATAGAGAGAACCAGAGAGGGAAGGAGAGAGAGAATGGCAAGATAGAGAGTAGAGAGGGAAGGAGAGAGAGAGGGAAGTAGAGAGTGAGAGAGAAAGAGGGGAGAGAGAGGGAGAGAGGGATATGTAGGTATAGAGAGAGGTGATATAGAGAGTAGAGACATATATATAGACATAAGGAGAGGGGTGGGAGATAGAGAAATGTAGAGAGGGAAGGAGGGAGGGAGATAGATATTGGAGAGGGAAGGAGAGAGAGATGGACATATAGAGACATAGTTCTTGAGCTCAAGGAAGATATTGTTAGATAAAGGGATGGAGATAGTGAGAGAGAGAGAGGTCTAGAGAATAAGAGATGAAAATGAGTGAGATAGAGAGAGAAAGATGAAATTTGACCTCCTGATTATTGAAATTTGACATGCTGATTACTGAAATTTGACTAAGTCTAAATTTTTTAAGATCTTCCAAAAAGTAGAATTTGCATTATAACTCCTAGAGATCTGAAACCACTCTCAAACATCCTGCCTATATATACATGAAACATAACTTGAAGTATAAGAAAGTAAATGTCCATAAGTAAATGTCAACTTATACTTAAATGTTTATTTTATGTATATAGTTTCCTTGACAGAGAAAGTGAAAATCAAAGAGTTTACAAAAATGCATTCCAAAAGTCATGAGTGACATTTGGCACTTGCCAAATTCGGTGTACGCCAAATGAAGCAGCCCATTTGGCATGCGCCAAATAAGTTGCATTGGGAAATACCAACCCTATGGGTTGGATTTTGTATTGGGCATCTGACCTAATGGACAACCATTTCATGAAAATGACATGATTTTGTGAAAGGGTGCAAAATTTCTTCATATTTTTTGTCTGTGCTCCCCATCTCATTTGCACATCTTTCAATACAAGTTTATAAAAAAATTGTGATAGTGTTAACCTCTCTCTTAGATATATACATACATAATTATTTTTTCATTTTGATTTAGTTAAGGTTTTGATCCATGGTTTCTATTGTAAATTCCTTCATTTTTGGTCAAAAACCAACATGTTCTAGGTCTAGGATAGATTTTTACTCGTTCATCAGACTGTAAAAAAAATTACATTTTTTGAAACTAGACTCCATTCTACACATGATGAAAAAAAATACAAATCAATTTTCAATTAGTTTGCAATTTTTTTGTGGGGGAGCATACTCAAATTTCAGCTTTTCAAGATGTGTCCACTTTGAAAATTCATAAAATATTATATATTCATTAAAAAATTATCCGAAAGAATGTGGATAAACTAAATAGTGTTAGCTAATTTCTCATCGTTGGGATTTTTGAAATTCTAAAAAAAAATTAATCAAAAAGGGGGGAGCCCTCAGGCACTATGCTATTTTTTTTTAAAAAATAGGACTTGTTTTGTACCCCCTCCCCTTTTTGAGACCTTTAATCTTCATTAATTTCAAAAAAAAATAGCAGCTTAGAAACTAGACTCGGAGCACTTCAACTTTTGTTCTTGTTGCATCTTGAAATTTTGAGCGTAACTATCTTCATTTTCTCGTGCAAATCAGATTTTTCCAATTGCAGAAAAAAGGTGGCATGTTAAGAGCCAAAATTGTGTCACAGATTGGTGCACTTACCCAACTACTAACAATTGGCTGCAAGGTTAAATCTAGTTGTCATTTTCCTTTGGTTAAGTTAGGAATCTTGCATAACTAGGAAGGATAAATTTACACCATGCTTGTTGTGTTTGGAGTGGTAGGCGAGTATGCTCTCCCCTAAACAGGGCGATCAAAAAGCTAGATGCATTCATTTTATTTTCATTTTCAACCTTAGAGGGTCTGCCTCCTTGCTTTGAAAGGAGGGAACGACCCAACCAGGAACACGCTAAATCTAAGAGAATTCCACCTGGGATATTAATGTGGGTGCTCAAGAGAAGTTAGAGTATCAAAATGATCGTTCTGACAAGAAGGGCAGTAGTAGTCTCTTTCTGCATGGATGGTCCCCTACGAATGGAAAGTCCGTACGAAAACCCCTTTGTTGTAGTAAGCCCAAAATTACCTTTCTATTCTTTGGTGCAACAATGGTCATTGTCAAGGCATCCACATTCTCATATATTTTAGTAGAGGTGAAAAAATTGCCATAGGAGATTCATGGGAGTTTGAAGCTTGGTTGGCTCGAGAAGTGAGTGCACTATAAGGGGGAGCCTATGCGGCCAAGCTTCTAAATCATCTGCTAAGAATAAGTGCGGTTGGAGTAAAATCCATGCGGAATCCAAAAGAATATTGTCTTACATAGCTTAGGATTGTGCTTGTTTGATGTGTTTTACCAATGTGTTTTTAAACCAATATCAAAAAAACCAAACATCACACAAACATATTCAATCATTGGTTCAGAAGATAATTCAACCAAACAGTTTAAATTCACTATAAAAAAATAGAAAAATCTACCAAACTCTCGAAAACCAAAAAATATCTTTCTAGTTCGGTGCATCTACTGACTACCCCAGCAAATCCCTGTCATATTTCATCACATCCATTGACTACCTTAGCATTCACATCATATTCTAGCGCATTGATTTTCTATTTTGGTGCATCTCACTTATATTTCGGAATATAATCTTTCAGCGCATCCGTTGAATCCCACAACACATCCAAACCTTTCCCCAACACATCCATACTCTGTTATGGAGCATCCATAACTTTCTGCAGCGCATCCAAACCATCCCATAGCGCATCTGAGTTTCGGTGCATTTGGGTACTATTTCAGTGCATCTAGTAAATCTGCAAAATAAAAAATCAAAATTTGATCTCTTGCATGTCGGTTAACCTCTAGTTTGGATATTCCTTCTCAAGCAAAATATTTTTCCTTGTCCTAAATTTTATGTTGTTGATCTATGGTTGTATTTATAAAGTTTCAAGGGCAATGTGAGATCATTGATCTTGGCCTCTAGAGGTTGATCTATGGTGAAATTTTCAAATTTTCCAATGGCTAAGCACACTATTTCATGGGATCTCTTACAGCAATGGCACAACTGCATTTTCAATAACCAAATCAAATATAATCAACTTTGAGTGGATTTTTCTACATTTCTCCCCATGTTGTATTAATGGCAAGGGTGGTTCCCTTACTCCTTTACATGTTGTAGGTGTCAAATCTTCTTTGAGACTATGCTTGCTTAGGTTTTGATGTGGATTTTACATAAATTTTCTTCATGTTTTGTGTGCTCATAGATATGAAGGCATAGCATGGATGTCAAGATAATTTATGGTGGGATTTCCTCTCAGATCTGCATGCTCAAGTGTTGGCACAAATTTTATTAGGGTTTGATCTTGGGATTTCTATCCATCTGTGTGCCCTCTTTTATTCTCATGACCTGTGAGGTATGAAGGACACTAGGTGTATGATTTTAGGAACATTCCATCTCTTTGGTTCTAGGTGAATTAATGCATTTGATCAATTTATTTTGCATGATGGATTTTGGTTAGATTATGATCATATTTTGTAAACTGATCAAATATTTTGGTAAACCTTAGTTGGGTTAGGGTTTCTTCCTAATCATTTTTCTCAATTATGCCTAAACTAAAAATGAAACTTATGTGGTTCTTCAAAAGTTTATGATTCTTAGTATTTTAAAATCTTTGGATGCATTCAAGTTGTATAGATAAGTCCTCTAAAATTGAGAGAAGGAATTTTGTAATTTTTCTCTGTAATAATAAAAGATGATCTAAATACTCATTTTATGGTCTCAAGTTTTATTACTAGTCTATCATACTCTCCAGTATTGTACACATTATCTTTTAAATCAATATATTCAAGTGTTATGTTTGGTTCTCATATCATGTTTTGTGTTATGGGTGTTTGAATTGTTGGCTTCTTTTTCAAGGAATAGAAACATTTTTTCTTGCAGTTCATTCATCAAAGGTTGTGTGGGTATAATAGGGGTTTGTAAGTAGTGTGATAACATTGATATCTTTTTGGTTTATCATTGTAAGGAAATGAGGTTGTAAGAAGCCAAGGGTTGGTCTGTTGCAGGTATTTACTTAATTTCTAAACTTTGTTGTGGATAAGGCATTGGTCAAAGTGACTCACATAGTTTGAGGCTGGGACAAAACTAAACATAAAATCAAATCAAAAAATTTACTTTCTTGTATTTTTACTATTTTGTGCCCATTATCACACTACAAATAACTTCAAAAAATATAGAGGGTTTTAAAGATGATTTGTCCCATCAAACTACCTTCTTCCATATTAGTGTGAAGAATTTGTTATCAAAGGAATCATTTCCTATAACTGCTATATTTTATAATGATGTTATAGGGGAATCCACGTTGGTTTTGCAGAGCCTAAACTATAGAGGAGAAGATTGTAAAACCTATCTCCTATTCATTGGCCACTGACCTAGGGTTTATGATCATAAGAATTAGCTAATCTTTAGGAAAACCTAGACAATCAATTGGAAACACCAATAGATTGGCAACTCTATTGGGGACTAGAAGTATTTTTTCTCTAGCAAGTCTATGTTTGGGAGGATTGAGTCAAAATTTTAATTCTAAGACATCTGTTGAAAGAATTCCCAAGAATTTTTCAAGTCTATAGTTTTTGTCAAGGTGCATTGAAGAAGAATATCATCCCCATTAAGTTGGGTGGTGACTCCGATACTATGGTACACATCAAAAGGACCAGTTGAAAAGGGAAATATTAGAAGATTTCCATCATGCACATAAGAAGATCCCTCCAAAAAGCTGACCCTACAAGGAAACTTGAGGGAGAACTCCTAAGGAACGAGACAACATGACGACACAAAGATATAGATCCTACTTATGATAAAAATACTGATTATATATTGCATAGTGAGGATAGTTTCGATAATTCACAAAGTAGATATTCTCTTTCAAATGGGGAAGAGGCATTGGATACACAATTTTTTGGGCCTACACACTCACAAAGAAGAGTGAGATAAGAAAGTAATACATAGCCAACCCGAAAGAAGGGTTGATCCTCCACAAGAACTCTTAGACCAGAACCATCCCCTCAAAAACTCTATGATACAACAACTTTATAATAATATTGCAGCTTTAAAAGGCCATGATTTTTCCTTTGAAACTCCTGTTAATCCCTAGTTTACAGCTAGTATTCCTTCTGAAGCACCTACTCAAGCCCCCTCAATTGCTCAACAAGCTCCTACCCCTAGCAATGCATTCCAAACTAAAGAAGAATTGTCAAGGGGAATTAATGATATGCACTTAGAAATGAACAAACTAGAACAAGAGAAAATTAGGGAAGCTACAAAAAGAAGGGATGATATAAAGAGAATGCTTGAAAGTGTTACACCTCATTTCTAAGTTACTAGATTACTTTTACCTTTATGAGTAAATATGATTTTAAATGAAAGATAATATTTTGATGGAATTCAATGGATGAATGAAATGTATGAATATGCATTATGATGAGTTACTTTTAAATGCTTTAAAGATTCTTATGATATATGATGAATATGATTTATATGTATCAGCTGACTATGTACATATTGCACTAATTTGGATGCAAGAAAGATTTGGACCCTCCAGAGGGGGAGGGAGAGTATCACCCAACAGAGGAGGTTGACATGGAAACCATTAGAATACCTATTTCAGTAGACACACACAATCACTGCATAGGTTAGAAAACCTTGTTGATTAAGTAAAATATTTGTGTTGGTAAGTGTTAGAACATGTTGATAGCTTTTTGGGTTGATACGAAAGTTAGGACGATTGTCTTTAATTCTCTTTGATTGTTTAATCAATTTGAGTTATAGTGCTAAAATCCTTTGATTAGAATGAGATATATATTGTGTATTGAATACATATATATATATGGATATGCATGTATATTGAATATATGTATGAATGTATATATGTGATGGAACACACATATGTATGTACATGGGTATGAGCATACATAGAAAGTAATGTCTATGTATGCCCATACGTAGATACATAATATGTATGCAAAAATTCACATATATATATACTATATATACATGGAAATATATAAATACATTTTTATGTTAAAATTATGGTAATATATATATACATGTGTATGTGTATAATTGATTGAAATATATACATTCTAATAGAAAGTATTATAATTTATATATAAAAATATATGTATACATACTTGTTATTATAAATACATATTATTGTTGTTTGAAATATGTGATGGAAGCCATAGTTGATGGCAAGATAGCCACACATATGGTGGTAAGT
The DNA here is from genome assembly GCA_007115665.2 of Sequoiadendron giganteum. NCBI lineage: Eukaryota > Viridiplantae > Streptophyta > Pinopsida > Cupressales > Cupressaceae > Sequoiadendron > Sequoiadendron giganteum. The sequence continues at coordinate 497,535,514 of CM021105.1, forward strand.
ATACGACACACGATGGTGAGTTATAAAGCTATTTGTAATGGTTGTTTTAAGACATTTAAGGAAGCCAACAAAGGAGCCGAATATTGCATAGGAATAGTGGCAAGAATTCCACGATAAAGGAAAAGGTAAAATAGAGTTCTAAAGAACCATTATGCAGCCTTTAAAAGAGGTTCTTTGACCAAGTAAAGGTAGCAGGTGTAAATCCCACACTTGGGTGATGAAAAGAGAGATACAGTTTAAATTTTATTTAACTCCAATGTGAATTTTTAAAATAGTTCTCTTCTAAAATAATGTATAGCCAATAGTAAGTGTGTAATCACCAGCCATGTAATGGAATTATGGGAAAGCGATTGAGTTGTATTCAAAAACATGTTTAAAACTATATTATGCACAACAACATCCACGCCTAGCAAGGAATTGAGAAGTGGCATAAAATGTAGCTTACTTATAGCAACAAATCTCCATTCATTTTTTTATAAATAAAGAGAAGTTGCACAATATTTGATTTCCCATTCATTGTGTTCATTATGAAATCATGTTTCTGAGTTTGAGAAAAACATTTTTGTGAGTTTGAGAGCGTAGAGTTTTTTTTTATTGGAAGCATTAAGGAGAGTTGGGAATAGAGGAGGTAGCAGGTAGAGCCATTGTACATTGAGCAAGGAGTTTCAGGATACTTATTGGGAGCTATTTTATACCAAGCATGCTTGAAATATCTTCTTCTCTTTCTCTTTTTAATTTTGAAACTAAGTGTTGTTACTTTCTGAAAGTGATTGTGCTATTATTGTGTGTATAGTATAGATATTGAATAGCTTATGAGTGCTTGTGCATTTAGCTAGATTATATATAAGTTGGATTAGGGAATATAAATAGTATGATAAGCAAATATCTTGATTATATTTCTTGATTAACATAGAAAAGAGAAGCTAAATAGGGTAATAGGTTAATATCCCAGTAATATAAGGTTATATTTGTATTATTTATATAAGTTATGTTGCTTTGCAATCAAAGGGATTGGAATCCCAATAGAAGTATTATTTCATTACTATATAGGGAATGAAGTTATTTATGGATACCTTTATTTGGTAGTTTAACCATGGGTGGAGAACTTACATTCTTGATTTCTTATAACCCTTGAAAGTAGGAGATTAGTTTATTCCCTAGGGTTAGGGTATACACTTGAATAAGATTTTATATGTTTTTTTCAATGAGAGGGTTCAAACACATATTAGAAATAAATACATCCTCACTATCTTTGAATGATATTATCCTATATTTTGACCAAAATGCTATATCAATTTACCTATTCACGGTATTAGATAATCTTAGAGAAGAGGACTATACACCTCAACAAACCAAAGCCATAATGTAAGGAGATTTTAAGATGTAGAAGCATAGACTCCTCTCAAGTAGAAAACATTCTCCAAATTGGATACCAATTATCACACATTTTAAACATGAGAAAATATGTGTTATAATGAAAGAAAAAATATATGATTGTTTATGTATATGTACAAATGTAGGTACCTTATATAAATGATGCAAAGGATAACTTGGAAAGAACCATGAGGAAATTGGAGATTAGTCGAATGGTTCTTAGTTGGATTATTAGAAGTTAAATATCTTATTATGATAACTTATTATTGACATTACTATGAACATACATTTTATATGATATTTAATATCAAGAATAACCAGATTGGTTATGGCATCCTAGAAGGATAGATTCATACTAGGTATGACAATAAAGAGTCTAAAACTCAATACAGAGAAGTAATCTTCAAATCAAGTTTAATTCTGTATTTAGATTGAGACCATGTGTGTCTAGTCAGTGACATGGTGTCATCCGTATTATTTGGATGTGTATAAAGCAAGAGAGTATTTACTCCCATGACTAAAAAGACTTGAATAAAAGGAGGTTTCTAGTGCTAGATTCTTATAGATATGTAACAAGGTATTCAAAAGGTTGGATCCAACCTAATTGATCAATTAAATCATTATTTGTATGTCAAATTTTGAATGAAGTCTTTTTTATGATATTTGAACCTTGGGATCAAACCAAAGGAAGATTTATTAACATGTCAATAGAGCTTCCAAGTCAAGTAAGGGGGTGGGTTAACATAGGACACTACTTCATAGAAAGTTGATTTATTATATATATGAAAACATTCTCCAAAGTAAGTGTATATTTCATTGCATACACTTAGTCAATTCACTATGCGCTAGGATTGCATATCTAGTTAGGAGTGTCATACATAGTTGGTGGGTATCCATAGTTGTATGACCATACTAGTTATGTAGGACATGACACTATACTTAGGTGGGAATCATTAGAGGTTTTCATACCAAAATCTCTGTTGAAGGTGCCTAGGGTCATTTTCATGTTAGGAAGATGTGCGAGGGACTTCTATGTCTGTGTTTGGAGGAAAATATCATGGGTGATGCTCTCCCTCTTGCACCCAACAACTGGGACTTGTGGAATAGAAGAAGTTTGATCCAGATGAGGACACCTTGACCACTAAAATCTTGTAAGTTATGAATTTTGGTATGAACATGATTGTGGATTAATTATAATATGTATTTGAAAAGATGAGTTTTATCTACTTGGGATTATTTAATGTATTTCATTAATGTAATGAGATGTGGAAATTATATATGTGATATATAATTATAGTGTTCAAAAGGAAAAATTTCATTCTTTTCTTTTGGAAACTTGTGTTATTCAGTTTCTGAGTTAAAATTTAGGTGAAAACTGTAAAGTAAACTTTGGGTATGTTTCATAAAGTATGATAATTTCTCAAAATGTTACTATCACCTCTATACTTACATCTCAAAATCAAGATGGAACTATCCATCAAATCAATATTCCTTTGAGTACTTCTCATGTGAATACATGGATTAATCCATAGCCAAGTGTTGTATCAAAAAATGTGCCTAATACAACTAATGTGGGAAATGTTTCATTAGGAAATGCAAACCTATCTACCTCACAATATAATTTTGGTCCAAGATCCATACCTATTAATTATTGTGTTTTAGCAGGTCCTCAGTTTAACCCTACACATAATCATCAATTGCAACAAAATATTGGCATGGTAGGAGTATCTCAACCACAATATGTGGGAGAAAGTATAGGGACTGGAGGTTTTGTACTAGCCACTCAAGGATAATACCTAATAGGTCCTCAAGTGCAATATAGTTCCCAACCAAACCCAAGGGATCAATATATCCCTTCACAACAACATAAACATGTACAACAAAATAACCCTTTGAATCAAGGTGGTCAAAAAACTCTTAGAGTAGGAAATTTTCTAGGTAGGAGACCCCTTTAGATGGATAGATATAGAAAACTTGATTTTGGAGGTATCCCTAGACATCCAAATTAGGCTCCTAATGAGGTGAGGTCATAACTTGCTAAGTTTTTAGGAAGTGATGCAGTAAGTGGTGAAGAAAATTTGAGAACCTTTTTCAACTTCCATGATGATTTTGAGGTGGAGCATGAAGATGTTATCATGAAGTTGTATATGCAATCTCTGACTAGTGAAGCTAGAGATTGGTATAGAAACTTGCTTGATGCAAGAATTAGATCTTGGGATGATTTCAAGATGGTATTTAAAGAAAAATATGTCACTAACACTCACCCTAGATTTATGATTAATGAGTTCACACGCATCAAGAAGGGATTAAATGAGTTTGTTTCTAAATTCAATGTAAGGTTTAATAGGATTTTTAACAAGATCGAAAATGATATGAAGCCTAGTGAGTCCATGTGTTTGTTCTTATATTGCAACTCTTATGACTCCAAAATGGGCTATGTATTAAGAGATAAAAACCCTCACTCCTTGAGGGATGCATTTAGGATTACAACCCATATTGAAAATAATAGGAAATCTTCAAGAAAAGTGAACAATAGGGATGATATTAAAAACTATAAAACCCTAGAGGACATCAAAGAAAAACAATGCCCATTGAGGATAAACAAGACAAACTGATGAATGCTTTGAAAGACCTTTATTACAAGGTATCCAAAAATGATAAGGGTTTACCTCATGATAGGTCAAGATATGAGAAACAAGAGAAAATTCCCAACCTTTCAGATCAATCTCATAGTTCACTAATTGGAAAAATGGTAGGCCTATCCCAAACAGTCAGAGAACTATGTAAAATAAGGAAACCCTTGATCCATTGAAGAGGAATATTGCAAATTTTTCAAAGGAAACATCTTGGTGTGATCCTTGTCAGTTGCCACATTCTCCTCAGCAATGCATGGTTGCTCAACATTGGAGGAACATCACATCTCATATGAGGGTATGTGCAGGATCATGACGGGCCAAAAAGTCGCGATATGTAAGTGATATGATGGCCAATGTGGCCGAGGACTTTATTTTTACCCGAAATTGATGAAATATGCTTTACTTTGAATTTAATAAATAATTATTATTCATTTTTTATTTCAATTATGACTAAAGTCTTGATTGATAAGCTGATTAAAAAACATATATTTCTTTCAAACGGTCTCACATTTTTTGAATTTGAAACATGTGTCACATTATATGATTTGCATACTATAGTATTAAAAGAAAAAGGATTGAATTTCATGAACTTTTGACCAAGTTAAGGTGGTCAGATATATTAATTTTTATATTTTTTAAAATTTGTAATAAAAAATTCATAATTAATTATTTACTTGGAAAAAAATTACAAAAAACTATGCATCACATCAGGACATAAGTCCTCTGCTTATATTTAAAATATTAAAAAAAAAAAATTAACATTTTATTGTGGTTAGGGTGGTCAGACAGACAACTACTTCTTATTTTTTCCCTGAAATTGAAGTACTACTTCACAAAAAATTTAAATTTTCACCAAATAGATTTATTTATTTTTAAAATAAACCTAGTAGTTTAGAAACTGCATCCTATTTTCTATATATTCTATTCTTAAATATTTTTGAAATAATATAGATAACTTATTCAAATTTTTACGTTATGTTTTCTAACTCTAATTTTCTGATTTTTTATCGCCACTTAAGGGCCTATTTTTTCCATGATGATCATGCACATACCCATGATGACTAGGATAGTTCACATATTGAAGATAAAGGAATAATTTTTTTGTTTGAGACAATTGATGACCATGCTTCATAGAAATGAATGTTTAGGATAAAAGACGTCAAAATCCTACCACCAATAGGTGTTTTCTGATGATGAAAATGAACTTCATGTTGATATGAGTAATTTCTAATTAGATTCAAAGGTCAAGCTAAGAAGACCTTGAAATGAAGAAATCAGATCATTGACTGTTACAGTTCTGGCCTAAGTAAAAAGTAATTACAATATCAAAAATAGAATAATGAACATGATAAAGGAAAGCATGGTAGAATTTTCATAAAAGAAGATAATAGTGGTATGAAAAATAAGACCCTTATAAATAATAAGCATATCAAGGGGAAATATGTTAAGAAACCTAAAAACCAGGTTGCATCCCCCTCATCAAAGCTAAATATCAAAAAAAAAATGATGATCAAGGAAAAAGGAAGATATGCCTATTCAAGAGGATAAACTTGCAAATAAGTAAGAAAAGAGGAATGAGAAAATTGCTTCAAGTTGTTTATCCCAAAGTACACTATAGTGGATAAGAATCAAATATTGTCACAAATCAAGATATATGCTCCTTTATTGGAAATGATGAGGTTAGATGAGCACAAGGAAAAGGTAGGTGCACTTATCAATGGTGCAACGACTGCCTATAATGAAGGAAAGAAACTACTCCTTTTGACAAGGGTAAAGAGAAGGTGAATGAAGTTGAGCCTCAAGGGATTCATATTGAGATGCGTAAATTATTTTTAGGCACCATCCTAACTATTTCACCTAATCAAATACACCCCTTTCTATGTGACTTTATAAGTAAATGATAGGTTAATTAGAAATTGCATGATTGATTCATGAGCATCCACCAATGTCATGCCTCTAACAGTCATGAGAGAATTGGGATTATAAGTAAGTTAGACATATGGGAAGTGTTTTTCTATGGACTCAAGGGACATTTTAGTAATTGGAATTATAAAGGAAATGTATTTTAAATTAGCAGCTTTCCCTGAAAAAGGACTATGAAATGAGTATAATTGTTGTTGACATTCTAGCCCAATATGGAATGCTTTTATCAAGAAGATAGGCAAAAAAATTTGGAGGAAGCATGAAGTTGGATCTCTCTTATGGACAATAATTCAAATTAATCAGAGAAAAGACAACTCCTAACACCATAGAAGATGTTTACCCAAAAGAAAATATGCATTTTATTGATATAAATATGGATAAATTCAAAGTTGTAGATACATAGTTGATAGAAGACAAATATGCACCAATAATTAAAAATTAAAGCAACATATGGAGCATATTCAAATGAAGGCTCAGGTGTAGGGGTGATCCTTATATCACTAGGAGGTAAGTCCAAAAAGTATTCATTCTAATTCAAATTTGAATGTACTAAACCACCAAAAATGAAATAGGGAAAGAGGATTCCCCAATAGTTCCCTTAGGGTTTTTGACCTAGGAGATTGGTTGGTATAATGCCTCTTTCACACTTATGTATTATTAGTGTTTCATTCAAATATTAGGCATTGAATAGGGGTGTGTTGTGTGTGATAGTGTGTATAAATGTTGCTAACTACTGAAATGAAATTAACCATGAAATTTAAACTAATAAAATGCAAGTGTATTGAAAGCACTATGTAACATAACCAAAAAATGACGTAATATGTATGCAAACTATAACAGAACTAAAGAAGGTAGATATGGTGCACCTGGAAACTGAAGGTTGATGAAGATGAGCTCTAGAATCTTCTAGATTTTGTTGTTGATGCTCACTAGGACACTTATTCCAGGTTGGGTGACTTAGTCCTCCTATCGAGAAACTTTGCTAGAAAAGATTTCTGGTACATGGGTACAGAAAAACACATAAACCACTTTTTATGCTCAGTACAGGGACTAATTCGCCAATGATGGTGTCTTAGTCCACCTGGGGCTTTCGAGAGTCTCAAGGTTGGAATCTGTAGGCTCCCACTTGTACTTATATATTTGACAAAGACCTATGTTCAAATCTTCAAAATATGACCTGCAAGTTGTCTTCAATATCCTTTAAGGGTTTTTTGACTTTGGATGATGTGGATGGAATGATGGCACCTTTAACACCTTGTTATTTGAATAATCTACATACAAACCTGCAAAGCACACATACAAAGAGGGGGAAAAGGGTTAGGGTTCGAGAATAGGAGTTTTCCTTAGTCAAACCCCTTGTTGCTAATCAAACCCTAAAATGATGAAATAGAATGTAAAGGGAAAGATGAATGGAAAACATGAAAATGTAAAACCTCACCAAGCCCTTGTTGAAGAAGTTTGAAGATATGCAAGAACCAACTCCAATGGATGATGTCTAAAGTGCTTAGTGCTTGAATACTTGATGCTTTCTTGAGAAGATAGATTATAAATGTTGAATGAGTTGGGGGGTCAAATGAAGATAAAAACCATTATTTATACATGTAATGCCCTAACCCAAAAATAACACATCACAGGCCGATCTTAGGGTTTTGGAGACAAAATATTGCTCGAAATTTAATTTAATTTTTATTTTTTATGTCAAATGGGACTAAGTCGCCCAAGGTTGCAACTTAGTCCACTTGGAAAAATTCAAGTGGTATTCGGGGTTTAAAAGGTGATTAATGATGATTAATGGGCTTGTCTCCTAAAACACACTCATGTTAGGCCTATAAGTACATTAAGGGGTCGATTTGTCATAATAAAGGGTTGATTTAGTGATGACAAGCCTAAGAAAGTCTGAATATGTGTTACAACACCTTACAAAACTTTGAAATAGGGCTTGGTAAAGGGTAACAAGGGGTTGTTTAGATGAATTATGATGAAAAGGTCTTAGGAAAATTGGGAAGATGTGTTACAACACTTCACAACATATTTACAAGACAATGTTAGGTTGTTATTGATTTGCAAATGTTCAAGGCCTAATGTGAATGTGTTGGCCACATTACAACATTAGATCTAAGCAAAACCAAGCCAAAATCCAAGGGAAAAGGACCAAATGAGTGAAAGTGTCAAGGCTACACTTTTTTGTGACACATTTAGCCCCCACTTTAGTGAGAGGATAAACTTGCTTCAAACTCACACTAAAGTAGCCAAGAAATGAATATCGAGAGGGATCCAAATGCACCCACATTGGTAAGATGAGAAAAATATAATAAAGAGGGATGATCAAGCCCTCAGGATCAAGATCCCTTGGCAAACCAAACATAAGTACAAAAGATCACACAAGAAAGTGATGTGAAAGAGCGAAGAGAGAGGGAAAGCCAGATCGAGCTTCGACCATTTGTCCAACTAATTATGGATCAGATCTAGGTTGTTTGTCTGGAAAGAAGTGTAATCACTCTAGGGCGATGAGACTTTTGGTTTCCCACTAGGTGAGAAGGCCCCAAAGGTGAGAAACATACACTCAAATGGTATGCACTCACACACAAAAAGGTGGCTTATGGGGAAAGTCATGCCACTAGTTGGGCTTCTCGATCAACCATACCAAAATTATATCTTATTATAACTTTGATAAGGTGCCACAAAAGACAAGGGTTCATGCTTCATGAGGAAAGAAAGGTTGTGTATGCTTGGAGCTCATGAACAAGTGAAAGATGGCACTGCATACATGCGAGTTGTGTTATGCAAGGTGGCCATATATGCAAAATGTAAAAATGCAAGATGTAAAATAAAAAATGTAAAAGAGTGTTCAAAGGAGTCTTATTTAGTTCATGCGAGGTCTTTAACTTAGGGAAAATTGTGTCTAATGTCTCCAAGAGAGGACCAATCAAAGAATAGAAAATTAACAACTTAGGGGATGTAGTGTGTCACATTAGGCCACTAAGAGGAATTTAATATGCTAAGATAGATCACACTTATGAAGTACATTACACCCAATGCCATCCACAAAGTGAGAAACACATCATATGAAATAACAAGGCTGCACTAGGAACCAAGAAAAATAAAAATTCAAAAGAAATAATGCCAATGTATGCCTCCACTTTAAGGAATTGCTACACACCATTTTGTGAGGAATTGCTTTAAAGCAGAGAAATGAAAAATGCAAAAAAGAAAGAAAAGGACAAGAGATCCAACTTGGAAAGCCCAATGGCAAGTCATATGTTTCCAAGAGAGGGTATGTCATGAAAAGGAAAATAAATAAATAAATAAAAGAGAAGGGGTTGCCTCCAAAAGTGAAAAATACCAAACACATAAGGGATCTATGTATTTGGGGTCAGTATGTTCATTTCTAAAATGTTTGTTTAGAGAGTATGAAACTATCATCATTCACCCAAATACATAGAACTGGAAAGACACAGAGAGAGAAAAAACAAAGAAAAAGAAAGAGTCATTTTGGGTCAACATGGAAGAGACATAGGGTGTCTTGACGCTTTGCATTATCTCCAAAAAGAAAACAAAAGCAAAGGAAAATGACAAAAAAAGGATCCTTTTTGAGTCAACATGAAGGATAAATTGTGGTCCCAATGCCTTGCATCATCCCCAAAAGGAAGGAAAAGAGAAAAATAAAAATAAAAGAGGTCGTTTGGGTCAACATGAAGGAGACATTGTTATATCAATTCCTTGCATCATCCCCAAAAGGAAGGAAAAGAGAAAAAAATGAAAGGAAAAAAAGCCTTTTAGGTCAACATGAAGGAGACATTGTGGTCTCAACACCTTGCATTATCTCCAAAAGGAAGGAAAAAAAAAAATGAAAAGCGAAAATGAAAAAAAAAAGTCACGAAAGATAGAAGAATGTGACAAATATCTAGAAAACATCAAACATAATAGTACGAGGGAACACATTACAACACAAACAAACACACACAAAAAAATAAAGAGACTAGTAAGTAAAATGCTCATCAACCATCAAACAAGTCATCTTCATCCCAATCTTGTTAAGTGTAAAGTTTGGGTGGGTGACTAACTAGAGGGATAGTAGAAATTGTGAAACTAGTGTCAAGATGAATTCTTGTACGAGGAGAGCTTTCATACAAGCTCATGGAATAAGAGAAAAATTTGTTCAAATTGTTACGCACTTCTTCATCTATTCTAGCAATCTCCTCATCATCATCATCCAAATTTATGATGATAGGAGGGAAAATGACAATTTTCAGTTACAGTGTGCAACTCAGGTCGGGAGAAAGGAATAGGATCATGTTGTGGTGGTAAGGGAGGAGGGTCATCATGCATTGCTTCTATCAAGGGTGGGTTATGATTTTCATCATTTTCTACATTACATGACTTGTGAGAAAGAGCACGATGGCGACGCCTATGATCTCTAACTCCTTTATTTATTTTTATTATTTTGTCAAGTCACACCTAAGAAGGAGTGGGTTGGTCAACCATAGGTTGATTGTCATTCCTAGGCAGAGGAATGGGAGGAACCATAGGTGGGTCCGCAAATTTCTCCTTGGATTTATAAACTTGTTTGATGTGAGGAGGCAAGATGGAATTATGGTCATGATCTCTAGGCCTCTTGGATGATGTAGATGAGGTTTCAGGCGTTGTCTAGTTAGGCATGTTTGATTCGGGTTGCAAGATATTTTTTTCAAGGATGGGAGTTTCAAATGTAGATGGAGGCATGTTATAAAGAGATAATTCAGATACTTTCTTTGATTTAAAATTCTGATAGGTAATGAAAAATAAATCTCTTTGGGGAGTAATGGGTTCCATTGGCTTAGGCGAAAAGGATTTTAAAGAAAAGTTTCCTTTGGTAGATAAATGATTGAAGCCACTATGGTGGGCAGTGAATATGTTAGTGTCAAAGGGAAACTTCAAACATTTTTGAGTAACCTAAGTGACCACTTTCATTGAGCGAAGATATGGATAGCCTAGTCGTAAACAAACTTGGTCCGACTGTGGGATGATAGAGAATGTAATGTCCAATGTCTTATGGACTATTTGCAATGGGAGGGAGATCGATCTAATCATAGGGAAAGCGAAACTATTATGCATTTTAATCTATGCATTAGGTTTATCATAAACATCTTGATGAAGATCATGTAGTACCAAAAATTCTTTCGTGATCACATTTTTTCCACACGCGGGATCTATTAGCATCCCATTAGTGGGCTTATCAAAGATTATGCCAGCTATGTAGAGAGGACCATTGGGCAGATTTTTGAGTATGTCTTGAGGTGAACAAGTAATATCAAGAGATTTTTTGGTTTGGCCCCTACGAGGAATAATTTTTATCATGCCAACCATTTCATCCATAGGTGTGACATGGGTTACATTTGGAAGAGGATCAAAATGTTCACCATTTGTATCAACATTCATAACATCATTCTATGAAGTTTCACTAGCTTTGACAAATGATACATTATGTTTAGGCATGGGATTGGTGAATATTTTCAAATTTTGGTTTGGGGGTGCAATAGACTTATTTCCTTTATCATTAATACCAGCAACAAATAGACGACCTGAATCAATCAGGTCTTCAACAAGGTGTTGAAGATGCTTACATTATTCAGTGTCATTTCCATTTTGTCAATGAATATAGCAATAAGAGGTGGAGTTAAAGGATGGACATAGGGGCTTATTAGGATTAGGTGCATGGACAATAGGTAAAGTAATCATTTGTTGTTGTAGAAGTTGGGTCATTGTATTATGGAGGGTATCAGGTAAAGGCATGAAGGCTCATTTGGGATCTCCATAATTGAAAGCCATTGTGGTCTTAACAGTTTCTATTTGACTATTGACAAGTGGAGGGGTTGGTTGAGGAGGGTTGAATTGCAAAAAATCTTTATTTTTCTTTTAGAATGGCTAAGATTTGGTTTGGTTGGTAGTGTCAGATTTCTCAATTCTACTAGAAGTGGATCGTGTATCTCGACTACTAGTGGAATTGTGATAATCACAGAGCATTGTGCATACATGCATAAATGAATGGAAATTCATCATGGTGATTTTGTCTTGAAGGTGTTTAGCAAGTTTTCAATAAACACATTTTGTAGATGTGGGTAAGGAATCTTAACGTCGATTTGAGAATAAATTAATTGGTATCGTGAGATAAAGTTTGTTATATTTTTTTCATTGTTTTGTTTACATATCATCAAATTGACCAAGGTATTTTTTGAAGCCATGTGCACTTGGAAATGGTTGATGAATGCATCCATAATTTCATTGAATGAACGAATGGAATTATTCGGCAAGGAAGAAACCCAATCCAAGGCGGTGTCCTTTAAGGTCCTAGGAAATAGTTTAGCTAATAATTTATCATCAAGAGAAAAATCACTGCACAAGGTGGTATATGCATTAATGTGATCAGAAGGATCACCTTTCCCTCCATACTTCTCAAACCTAGGTATTTCTATTCCTTGTGGAATAGGTGTGCGTAAGATCTCCAAAGACAAGGGATTGATGTGAATGTAGTATGTGGGTGAACTATGCTAGTTTTGGTTGATAGTGGAAATTTGTTGTTGCATGGATTAGACAGTGTGGATCATTTAGGTGATGAGAGGATTTGTAGAAGGGGTATTAGGTGGAAGAGAAAGTGGTGATGGGGCGAATGTAGTTGTGGGACAAGTGAATGGAATGCTAATGGAGGGTATATTGGAAGAGGATAAAGGATGTGATGCCACATAGGAGGTAGGAATACTAGTGGGACTACCAAGGGAATGTATCACATTGCTAACCTATTGCACTTTTGTTGTCACATTAGGAGAGGCATAGGTAGGAATGGAAGCTATTGTCGAGGTTGGAGGAGTTTGAGGTCCTCCTTGGCTAACCACCATGTTTGTTGGGTGGGAGACACTAGAAGTGGAAGGGACATGTTTTTGGTATATCTCAACAATTTTCTTTGAAATATCTATACCTTTATCACTGTCAAGCATGCGAGGGATATTTTCTATGGTAGGGATGGCAGTAAAAAAAATATTCTCCAAACTCACTTGATGTTTGAGGTCTGCTAAGTCTGCATTAAAGGTGAAATATCTTATTGTGAGGTATGTCATCATGTTTATGTTTGGAAGGCAAGGAGTTTCTAAGGGTGGTTTTCAATCCTAGTGCACTATTATCGATACTAGGAGTAGAAGTTCGAGAGAACCCAAGATCTACAACAAGAGTATTTTCATGAGATGCCATGAGTCTTGAGCTTTGTATCACTACGGTATCAACAATAGGACACCAAATTATTATACAAAGTTTCCTAAAGGTGGGGTGGATGCAAATGTAATGCAAACAAAAGACAATAAAATGCTTAAAACTAGGATTCTGGAAAACAATGTAGAGATGTAGAACCAAAAAACAAAAGTGCAGAAAATGCTTTGAAAATGCCAAAAATTATAGTGTAAATGGTGCAAGTGGACTAAGTCGCCTAGTTTGGCGATTTAGTCCCAATCGTGATATTTTTGACACTTTGCAGAATTCTTGACTAGTTTTTATGCGTTTTATGCTTTTCTGATGCAAATATAGAATGAAAATGCAATGCAAATTGCAAGCTAAGATGAAATTTTCACTAATATAAAATTGTTTTGATAAAGCCTAGAATTCCCTATAATGCAAAACCCTAATGCAATGCAAATTTTTCTAGGATGTAAATGCAAAATCAAAAGTGTTCTCAGGATGGGTTCACCAAAATGAACCACCAAAAATGAAATAGGGAAAGAGGATTCCCCAATAGGCCCCTTAGGGTTTTTCACCTAGGAGCTTGGTTGGTACAATGCCTCTTTCACACTTATGTATTCTTGGTGTTTCATTCAAACATTAGGGGTTGAATAGGGGTGTGTTGTATTAGATAGAGTGTGTCTAAATGCTGGTAACTATTGAAATGAAATTAACTATGAAATGTAAACTAATAAAATGCAAGTGTATTGAAAGGACTATGTAACATAACCTAGAAATGACCTAACATGTATGCAAACTATAATAGAACTAAAGAAGGTACAAATGGTGCACCTTGAAACTAAATTTTGATGAAGAGGAGCCCTAGAATCTTCTAGATTTTGTTGTTGATGCTCACTGGGACACTTATGCTAGGTTGGGCGACTTAGTCCTCCTACCAGGAAACTTTGTCAGAACAGGTTTTTGGTAAATGGGTATCCAGAAACATAGAAACCACTTTTCAGGCCTTGTACAGGGACTAATTCACCATTGATGGGGACTTAGTCCACCTGGGGCTTTCAGGAGTCTCGAGGCTAGAATCTATAGGTGCCCACTTGTACTTTTGTTTTTGACAAACACCCATGTTTGAATCTTCAAAATATAACCTGCAAGTTGTCTTGAAGCTCCTTTTAGGGTTCGTTAACTTTGGATGATGTTGATGAAATGATGAAACCTTTTAGCACACATATAAAGAGTGGGAAAATCGTTAGGGTTAGAAAATAAGGGTTTGCCTTAGTCAAACCCCTTGTTGGTAATCAAACCCTAAAATGATGAAATAGAATGTAAAGGGAAAGATGAATGTACAACATGCAAATATAAACACACACCAAGCCCTTGTTGAAGAAGTGTGAAGATATGCAAGAACTAGCTCCAATGGATGTTGTCTGAAGTGCGTAGTGCTTGAATGATTGATGCTTTCTTGAGAAGATAGATTGAAAATGTTGAATGGGTTGGGGGTGAAATGAAGAGAAAAACTCGTATTTATACATGTAATACCCTAATTCCCCAAAAACAACACATCATAGGCCGACCTTAGGGTTTTGAAGACAAAATCCTGCTAGAAATTTGATTAAATTTTGATTTTTATGTCAATGAACTAACTCACCCAAGGTGGTGACTTAGTCCACATGGAAAAATTCAAGTAGTCGTTAGGATTTAAAAGGTTATTAGTGATGATTAGCAGGCTTATCTCCTGAAACATACTTAATTCGTGCCTATAAGTACATTAAGGGGCCAATTTGTCATAATAAAGGGTTGATTTAGTGATGATAATCCAAGGAAAGTGTGAAGATGTGTTACAACAGCTTACAAAACTTTGAAATAAGGCTTGGTAAAGGGTAAAAAGGGGTTGTTTAGATGAATTATGATGACAAGGTCTTAGAAAAGTTGGAAGATGTGTTACAACACTTAACAACACATTTGCAAGACATTGTTAGGTTGTTTTTTATTTTTCAAGAATTCAAGGCCTAATGTGAATGTGTTGGCCACATTACAACATTAGATCTAAGGAAAACTAGGCAAAAATCCAAGGGAAAATGCCTAAATGAGTGAAAAGTTTTAAGGTTACACTATTTTGTGACACATGTACAAACAATGTTGTCAAGTATGAGGCCTTAATGTTAGGACTGAAATTTGTTGTCTAACATGGTATTAAAATTATTAGGGTTTTAGGGGACTCTGAGTTAATTTTATCCCAAGTAAGAGCTAAATATGTATCCAAACACAAAAGATTAAAACAATACAAGGTCATTGTATGAGATACCATTTAAATGTTTGATGCATTTTCAATTGACTAGATAGAAATATCAAAGAATACAATAACAGATCTTCTTGCCAATATTACCTTGAGACTTGATGACAAATTTTTCTATAATATCAAAACTTGAAGTTCAAGTGAGGCCTTTTATCCCTAACAACATTCAGAACTAGAAGGTATTCAATAATGATATAATTTTTTTGAAATTTTACATTGTGTGGATGAATACCATGGCTAGGAAAATGATTTCCAAATTTTTTTGGAAAATCTTGTTGGGAAGGATACCAGTTTTGGAAATGAGGTGATTCAACTCAAGACCACAAAATACCTAAAGGATTGGCATCCCTGGAATGTGTTTTTGATAACTCTAACAAATGTAACATTAAGAAAAAATCCTACACATGAACATCATCTAGAGGAGATCAATTTGGAAACTAAGTATGGACCTGAAAAGGTTTATATTGGCAAGAAGCTCAATCCCAAAATTAGAACAATGCTAATTTCCCTACTCATGAAATATAAGGATATCGTTTCTTGTTCATATGATGACCTAATGGCTTATAGACACTATTTGTTTCAACACAAAATCTCCTTAAAGACAAATGCTAAGCCTTTTAGACATAAGCAAAGACCAATAAATCCTACCTTGGAACCCAAAATGTAACACGAGTTAATGAAGATTAGAGATGGTGGAATAATAAAGCCTATCACATATTACACCTAGGTGTCAAACTTAGTGAAAGTTAGCAAAAATGAATGGAGATATCAGACAGTGGGTGTATGGGTTTTTCTGGTTGCAACCAAGTAAAAGTAAGGAAATCATAGCGGTATAAAACTACCTTCACCACACCATGGGGGACATATGTCTATATCATGATTCCTTTCGATTTGACCAATGCAGGAGCAACAATTTCAAAGAGCCATAGATGTTTATTTTTCAAATTTCATAGATATATTCATGGTGGTATATCAAGATGATAGGTGACAACCTATTCCAAGAAAGAAAAAGAGAATTGTATTCACTTAGAAATGATATTTACAAGGGCCTTGGAGTATGGTATTTCATTACACCCTGAGAAATATACATTTGGGGTTATAGAAGGAAATTTTTTGGGACATAGAGTTTCAAAAGATGCAATCAAGATTGATCCAAAAAGGGTTGCAACAATTGATAGAATTCCAATTCCTAAGATAGTAAAGGGTATTCAATAATTTTTTGGTCGGATCAGTTTTGCTAGAAGTTCTGTCACAATTTTTTTTTAGACAATGAAATCCATCTCCAATATGTTGAAGAAGAAAGAGTTATTTAAATGGGGTGATGAGGTTGTTAAATCGTTTAACAACATCAACAAGGCTATCAAAGAAGCACCAATTCTCAAGTCATCAATTTTTTTCTAAACCATTTCATTTTTTTCTTTTGCATCCTATCATACTATAGCTACTATTCTATTACAAAAAAATGATGAGGGTTATGAAAAACCCATAGTTTTCTTCAATAAATCACTTCAAGAAGAAAAATTAAAGTATGACATAATGGAAAAGAAAGCTTATGCTTTGGTAAAGGTTGTGAAAAAATTAAAACCTTACTTAGTGGGTGCCAAGATAGTGGCTTATGTACCTAATGCTATAGTAAAAGACATATTCACTCATTAGGAAGTCATTGGGAGAAGGTGTAGATGGATGAAAAAGATCCAATAATTTAATATTGATGTTCAAATAACTACACTTGTTAGAGGATGAGGTTTAGAAAATTTGATGGTTGAGTCTAACCTTGATGCCAACCTGATAAATTAGATAGAGGGGGATATTCATGTAAAAGAATGTAATATTTAATGTTTCCCTTGGTATAAGGATATCTTATACTACTTGAGAAACATGTCTTGTCTTGATCACATGAACGATATCTAGAAGAGGACCTTGAAGTTGAAAGATATAAAATATGTCATAATTCAAGAATATTTATATTGGAGAGACAAGGTTGGTGTCATGCTCAAATGTGAATGAGGAATAGGCTACAAGGATCCTTGAGAAAATGCATAGTGGTGTCTATGGAGGTCACTACATGGCTAAGACAACTGCCCATAAGATCTTGAGATGTGGATACTGGTGGCTTTCCCTATTCTCTCATACACATCAAAAGGTGAAGAAATGTGATGCTTGCTAGATATTTTCTAGTAAGTTAAAATTATCTCATTCTTTTCCCCTTAGGACTCAAAATGTAGAAGATCCTTTTTAGCAATGGGGCATATATTTCATTGATGAATTCAATGAGAAATATAGTGGTGGCCACAGTTGGATATTGGTAGCCATATAATATTTCAAAAAGTGGATGGAAGCAATCCCCACAAGAATAAAAACTAGTAAGGTTGTCATAAGTTTTATCGTGGACAACATTTTGATCTAGTTTGACACTCATGTAAACCTAATGATGGATATTGCAATGTGTTTTAGGTCAGAAGAGTTTGCACATTTTTGTAGAAGTTATGGAATTTCTATATCATGTAATCCTCACCTTACCTTATGCAGAGCATTTTTTCTCAAAGTGTTTATTTCTTTTTCTTTGATATTGGTTCCAAGGCACACATATCTCTTTCAACCTGAAGGCCCTTTTCTCTTTTGATTCACATTTCTATCCCACCACTTGTGATGTCAACACATGTTTTTGGAAGTTGTGGAAGGACTTTATGTGAAAAGGTGCACAATGATGCCATGTAGTGGATGCACTACCTTTTTGGGATCTTCCTTCTCTTTGAGCCCGACGATATACATGTGGATCCCCCATGAGTTTTTTCCTCCAAATTGCTCTCTCATTTAATGAACAAAGCCCGCCTGCTCACCATGTTGCCCTTTTTTTGTCCGGGAGTTCTCTTCACTGTCGAGGTAGGTATTTTTACGAATATTTTCAAGTGGCAACTCTTTTTATTTGCCCGCAACTCTTGGAGTTAGCCTCTTTTGACATCGCCATTTTTGCCAACATCAGATCGGATTGGATTGAGGCAAGCATTTAAGTCCGTACATTCCTTTTGAAAAAGAAATTTACATGCAGTCTGGTGAGGATTTGAAGCATCGAGCTATTACACACATTATCATTATGGAATCAACTCAATTTTTATTATCAGATAAGGTCTAATTTTTTAACATATTTGAGGTTGTCATGTGGCGACACCTATTAGGGTTTTCAACTTTGGTGGAAAAGAGTGTTTGGTGCCTATGCACTTCCCTTTTCCTATAAAAGAGAATTTTCCCTACAAGGATCACATCATCAAGTGATCATATAGATGGTTAGATAGATAGATATAGATAGATTATTAGTATCAGTAGGATAGGAAATAGCATATTTCTTGTAGAGCTTTAATCACTCTTTTGTAATTGATGTCAAGATGCATATTTTGTTGTTGAACTTTAGCATTTTTCAGTAATAAAAATAACAAAGTTGTATCAAATTGTGCTCATGTGGCCTTTATTTTATGCTTTATTCTCAGTCATATATATATTGAATGCTTTGTGTTCTAGTTATTTCTATGTATAAGTATTGATCATCACTTCTTAATTTTTTAGCTTCTATGATCTCTAAACTTTAACTTTTAGAAAATTGAACCACGTTTTAATACATTTTAAATCTCTTGTTAAAGTTTTTGCTGGTTTCATATTATGTTGTTAAGTGAATAAATCTATAAGAATCTAAAGTATCCTATTTCAATTTGGGTTTCCTTTTTTTTGCTTGAACCTTAATGGGTGCTTCCCATCAGGGGGATTTTGAATGTCTACTTTGTGCCTACATTGGCCTTAGTTATTATTTATCCTTCCAACAATGAAGGGTATGTGTTATTCTATGTTCACTTTATTAGAAAAATGGAGCTATTAAGAAGATTTGAAATGTTGTAAGAACTTTGGTGCATTGCCACCTTTAGTTTTTATTTTCTGCATTTTATCCTCACATTTCCCATATCTGGAGGAGAACCGGATTATTTAACAATCCCATAGGTTATTGAGTGAGGTACAAGCAGGTCCCCCACTCACTGAATTTCCTATAAGGTTATTTGTGAGAAGTGCAAGCTTTTAAGATCAATAGTTATTTTTTTGGCACACTCAGTCAGACCAAGTTATTTCATAGTGTTTGATACTTAGCCTTGAAGAGGCACACCAATCAAATTAGTAGGAGAGATTTTTAAACTCATGCCTAGAGTCCGAGGAAATTTTTAGTATTCTGAATTACCCTCTTCGGCCCCTAGGAGAAGATGAGTCATAGGTTCCATATCACCTATCAGAAGAAATGAAGTTAGGAGTACTAATCGAGAGTCTAGAGCCTTATCTACCCCTCCAAATGGCCAAACCTTTCAAATCAGAATACATGTTTACTCAATCCATAGGGGTATGTTTTTGATGGCTCTCTAAGGAGGTCCTGCTCCTAGAAATTTTATAACTTGGGATAGTGGCAGTCCACTAGTTCCACCTACACCTCCAAATGTGTGGCCCACCATACCCACCAATGCCCTCAAAGCAATTTTGAAGTTCACTGGGGAGCATTTAAAACACCTTCTGAGCACCTTCAGGACATATAAGAGGTTTATAGGGCTCACAACATCATAGAGAAAAATGTGACCCTCAGATTATTAGTTGTCTTTCAAAGGGAAGGCTCTGGACTAGTATAGATCCCTGACTCCCAATACCATCCATTCTTGGGATGACCTTAGAGATAAGATTTTTCATCGCTTTTGGGAGAAAGGAGAATGCTCGTCCTTACTGCAATAATTGATCACAATCAAGAGAACCCTACAAGAGGCAATGATTGAATTCAACACCAGGCTCCATAAAACTTGGCAAAGGATTTCCATGATAGTTGTAGTGTAGTAAAATGGACACCCTTGCATTTTCATACTTGTTTGGGACCACCTTGTTTTTTTATATTGTATGCACATTATTTTGTATGATGCCAATGCTATGATGAAAATTCTATCGTCTAATGTTTATGTCATGTATTTAGGTGATTGATGAAGTTATCAAACTTACAAATGTAGCACACTTTATGTTTAGAACTATGACAAAGGATACAAATTTCAATGGTATTTTATTTTTTCTCAAAAATATGCAAAAAAATAATGTTGGATATTCTCAATAGATAAGTAAACTAAGTGGTAGATTAAATAGGTTACGAGATTCCAAAAGGTTGGAAAGTAAAATTTTGGTTACATTATATTCATGTTCTATTCATGAGAGGTTGTTGTGTGCAATAGGTATCTTGGAACTCCCAATGAATATGTATGTCCAGGAGTGACTAAGTTGAGAGAGTGGCATGCCTATCCTCAATGGAAGCATCGAGATTTAAGCCTCATTGTTCCTGATTTGGAACCCAATGGTGTGGATTTTGTTTGTAAGTGCCTTCCATCTATTTTCATTTCATTTCTATTTTGGATGCTCTTTCTTTTTCTTCTTTTACTTTGTCTATTTGTAAGTAACCTACTAAAAATTTATTGGTATCCCCTTGCAAAAACTGTCGATTTATGAGCCATCCAATAGAATCTTAACCAAAAAAGCAATGCAACATCCTTATTTTGATGATCTTGACAAATCCCCATTCTTATTTGAAGCCATTATAAAAGAGTGTGTGAAACTTAGTGAGGGAATCTAAATTTATTCATTTGAAGTTAACCTCATCATAAGCACCTATGATGTAGACATTATAAAATAATCTTGAATGTATGAGTGACATTGTAAAAAATCTTTGAGAACAGAGTACCTAAGGCATTTGGCCTACAAGTACAAGCACTTGGGTTTCAGAATAGTGTATGAAGCATATTAGATATTTGTAGCACAAAAAAAAGAATTAAGATAACCAAATAAATCGCATTTTATTGTAAACATCATATTATCAATATAGTGAGTATAATAACCATTGATGGTTACTAATCATTTTCTTTCTTCTTGTATTCTCTCCCTATTATAATTAGCACCAATTGACTAATTTATTATAAATACATTTATTAAAACAAATCAACATAATGATTATATATCAATATCAAAATCAATATAGCATACAATAAATTCAAATAAACACTTGTACTGATATTTACTCAAATTTTGAAATATATTTCTGCCCCGAAACATTTGTAATTCATGCAACATAATCCCTTAACAGTTCAAATTGAAAAAGGGAAACAATATTTGATGACATGTTATCCAGAAACCATGTTAGTTATGTGCATCTCATCTGAGGCATTAGGATCATGTAGGGCACCTCTATAATAAACTCTCTCAGTTTTTGTTATCTCAAAGTCATTTTTTCATGGTGTCTTGTTTTGACTTGATGGAAAAAGTGACAATTGTAAGTAGTGTAAAGTTGCAAAGTGGTTCACCTTTCATTCTATAACTTGAGTGAACAAATAGACTATTCCAATGTGTCTAGATAGGTGGTTTTATGCTAGGCATGGTCCTCTTTCATACCCAAACACATCGAATCTCTCTGAGCTACGTTCAATTGACTTGATCCCTTAAGGGTCCAAAGTGCAAAAGGGCAACAATCTTCGACGAGCTATTACTCAGAAACCATGACACTTATGAAATCTTTGTCTGAGACTATGGGATTGTGTTGGGACCCTCTACAATAAAATCTCTTGGTTTTTGTTATCTCAGAGTCATTTTCACATGGTGTCCAGTTTTTACTTGATGGAAAAAGTGTCAAATGCAAGTAGAGTAAAGATGCAAAGTGGTGCAACTTTCATTCTCTAACTCGAGTGCCCAAATGAATTGTTCCAACACATCCAGGTGGGTTATTTTACACTAGGAATGGTCCTCTTTCCCACCCAAACATGCTGAATCGCTCCGAGCTATATTCAATCGGTAGAATCCCTTATGAGTCCAAAGTGCAAAATGGTTGTAATATTCAACATGTTGTTACTCAAACACCGTGATAGTTAGAAACTTCTCGTCTAAGCCTATAGGATTGCATTAAGCCCCTCTAAGATAACCTATCTTGGTTTTCTTTATCTCAGAGGTTTCTTTCCATGGTGGTGACTTTTTACTTAGGGGAAAAGATGTCAAATGGAAGTTGCATAAAAATGCAAAGTGGTGCAACTTTCATTATGCAACTCGAGTGACCAAACAAACTAATCCAATGCATCTGGGTGAGTATTTTTATGCTAGGAATGGTCCTCTTTTTCACCCTAACATGTCGAATCGCTTTGAGCTACGTTCAACCAACTTGATCCCTTAAGGGTCCAAAGTGCAAAAGTGAAGAAATCTTTGACATACTATTACTCAAAAACCGTGATTCTTATAAATTCTTCATCTGAGCCTACAAGATCAAGTTGGACCCCTCTACAATAACCTCTCTCAATTTTTCTTATCTCAAAGTCATTTCCCGTGGTACCCAGTTTTCACTTGATGGAAAAAGTGTCAAATGCAATCAGTGTAAATATGCAAAGTGGTGCAACTTTCATTCTGCAACTTGAGTGACCAAATGAATTATTCCAACATATTTGAGTGGGTAAATTTATGCTAGGAATGGTCCTCTTTCACACCCAAGCATGCCAAATTTCTTCGAGCTACATTCAACCAACAGAATCCCTTATGAGTCCAAAGTGCAAAATGAATGCAACCTTCAACATGTTGTTATTCAGACACTATGACACTCAAAAAAAAAAAAATTGAGCCTATGGGATCAAGTTGGGCCCCTCTAAAATTACCTCTCTTGGTTTTCGCTATCTCATAGTAGTTTTCCCGTGGTGGTGACTTTTCACTTGGGGAAAAAGATGTCAAATGCAAGTTGTGCAAAGTTACAAAGTGGTGCATCTTTCGTTCTACAACTCGAGTAACCAAATGAACTATTCCAATGCATCCAGGTGGGTATTTTGATGCTAGGAATGGTCCTCTTTTGCACCCAAATATGTTGAATCGCTCTGAGCTAGTTTCAACCGACTCAATCCCTTAAGGGTTCAAAGTGCAAAAAGACAACAATATTTGACGGGCTATTATTCAGAAACCGCGATGCTTACAAAATCTTCATCTAAACCTATAAGATTACATTGGTCCCCTCTACAATAACCTCTCTCAATTTTTGTTATCTAGGAGTCATTTTCCTGTGGTGTCTAGTATTCACTTGATGGAAAAAGTGTCAAATACAAGTAGTATAAAGACACAAAGTGGTGCAACTTTCATTCTGCAACTTGAGTTACCAAACAAACTATTCCAACACATATTAGTGGTTACATTTACACTATGCATGGTCCTCCTTTGTAGTCAAACACGTCGAATCGCTTTGAGCTACACTCAACCAACAAAATCTCTTATGAATCCAAAGTGCAAAATGGATGCAATATTCAGCATGTTGTTACTCGGACACCGTGATGCTTAGAAAATTCATGTTCGAGCCTATGGTATCATGTTGGGCCCCTCTACAATAACCTCCCTGGGTTTTTTCTATCTCAGAGGTGTTTTCCCATGATGGCGAATTTTCGCTTGGGAAAAAAGTTGTCAAATGCAAGTTGTGCAAACTTGCAAAGTCATGCAAATTTTTTTCTACAAATCGAGTGACCAAATAGACTATTCCAATTTATCCAAGTGGGTACGTTTATGCTATCCATGGTCCTCTTTCACACCCAAACATACCAAATCGCTCAGAGCTACATTTAATCGATTCAATCCCTTAAGGGTCCAAAGTGAAAAAGGGTAGGAATAACACTTACAAACTCTTCGTCTGAGCCTAAAAGATTGTGTTGGGCCCCTCTACAATAACCTCTCTTGTGGTGTCCAGTTTTCACTCAAGATGGAAAAAGTGTCATGCATGAAATGTAAAGTTGCAAAGTGGTGCAACTTTTGTTATGCAATTCATGTGACTAGACGGACTATTCCAACACATACCAATAGGTACCTCTACGCTAGGCATGGTCCTCTTTTGCACCAAAACATGTTAAATATCTCCTAGCTATATCCAACCAGCTTGATCCCTTATGATGGCATGCAAAACAATCGAAAAGAGAAACATTCACACAACAGTTGAGAATTCTGAGTTTTCCACACAAAAAGCATATGATCGTCCAATTTTTACAAGTTTTGTGAATATTATGTATCCTTTGCTTAATTGAGTTTTTCCAATCAAAATATTAAATATACTGGAATATTTTTATGAAACATCTCATGGAATACCAATTGAAAACATGTTTTTTTCTTTTAGATAAAGCATTTTGATGGAACTCTTTGGCTTAAACTGAATTGAGATCTGTAAGAAAAAGGGAGCATTAAGAAATTCATTTCTCAAGGATTTTAAATAAGCCTTCTCTCTCATTTGAATTTTGGGTGGATTATTGCTTTCAAAGTATTGAGAATGCTTTGCCTAATTTCTAGTTGGTAGTTTCCATTATAGAAGGCTCGCCTCTTGATATATATTATACTCATTCTTAATCAATTATCAAGATAATAATCAGTTCATTTATTTAGAGTTAATCTTTTCTTTTAAATTTATGCAATTTTGTAATTTATGGAAGTGAACTGTTTGGCAAAATGCTTTCATAGACATGTATGGAAAATGTGGTAGCATAAAAAAGGTGGTGAGTTGTTTGAAAAAATGCCTCAAAGAAATTGGGTCTCATGGCTTGATGGACATCACCATGAGATCACATTTCTTTGAGGCATTTTTTCAAACAAATAATTGCCTTGTCTATGATATATCTTACTATTATTTTTTCATATATATATTCCAAGCATCCATAGCATAGACAAGGTAGTAAACTATTTGAAAATGTTCCTTAATAAAAAGTGGTCTCATGGAATGCCATGACAAGCAAATGTAATTGGTAGCTACTCCTAGTTATTACTTATGTGAAGTAATTGTATCACTACTTATGTTGACTTCCTAAACTTGACTATATTTTAGTTGAAATTTTGTCATCTATCAACATCTAGTTATTAGTTATGGAATGTGAAGTAATGCTTTGACTTTGAAAGATATGCAATGTAATGTAATCAACGATATGAATATGAGCTACACAAATCCATTAAGTACAATTCATTATCTAAAATCTTCATTCTATTACTCGCATGAAGGTTTGCCCAACTCCACTGGCACTCAGAGGTGTTCCCATGAAACCTCCAATATTAGCCTATTCAACATCCAAAATCAGATATTAAAATACCATTCATATAACAATTTTATTAACATTGTATAAATTTATAATTTTTTACTAGTTGCATACCTCAACGATAGATGCAGTGGAGTAATAAGCAGGTGCAACACCGGTGTATCCAACATCAATACTATGACCCTGAAATTTTATTACAATAATAAAAATATATTAGTTAATCTTGTATTTCAAAAATTAAATTTAATAAATTAAATTTAATGAACATGCTAACATTTACATCAATATCGATGCCATAAGCTTGATCATTGAAAATTCTAGGTGCCCTTTCCATCTTTGTAGTCACAGACATATCCTATGTAGTAGCCTCCTTAGTGTCGGTGGGGTCATATGTACAAGTCACCTCGCAAACCTGAAATGAATTGGGTGGAAGTGCAACATTCAAAGACTCCCCTCGATGGCGATGTACTATAGGATTGGCATGTTGAATGACACTCTGGGTCAAAGAGGTGATAGATTGCAAATTTTCTACCTCAACACTCTCTTTCATGATGAAAGGGATAATGATTTGCTCATGATGCAGCTTAGCGAGAGCTCATCTTGCTTTTCACCTAGGATCTAGTTGTGCACTAGGTCTATCTTGAGCCGACCACCCACCTCTCACCTAGAAGTCCCTCATATCAAAATAAGTCACGATTTTGTTCAAGATGAACTCATGCCTCCTGCCAAAAACTCTAACATGAGAAATTGATGGTCGTTTACCTGTCCATACCTCATTGGGAGTTTTATTAGCAAGAGAAGAAGTAGGTGACATATTAACCAGATAACAAGTAGTGTGAACTACTTCAGCCCAAAAGTGTTGTTCAAGCTTTACACTACTCAACATGCTTCTAGCTCTATCCATTAAAGTCAGATGAACATCCTTTCTGCCACTCCATTTTGTTGTGGATTATATGGAGTTTTTTTCTGCCTAACAATTCCTACATGCTTACAATAGTCATCAAAGTCCCTAGAGAAAAATTCACCACCATTATCCATTCTTAAAACCTTTCCTTTTTTATCTATCTATTTTTCAACTAGTGTTTTAAATTCTTTAGATATAGAAAAAATAGTAGATTTCTCCTTCAAAAAGTAAACCCATGAATATCTAGAATAATCATCAATAAAGGAAACATAGTAGTGATACTTTCCAATAGATGGTGTATCCATAGGACCAAATTCATCACTATGAGTTACCTTCAAAAAACATTTAGCTCTATTACTTCCAGAATTAAATGACACTCTATGTTGTTTTCCATACACTTACTGTTCGCAAAAATCAAAATCAGCATAGTAACCTGGCAAACCATCAACCATATTTTTATTTATGATAGTTTTGAGACCCTTTTCACCAATATGACCCATCCTATGGTGTCATAACTTACATGAGACAAAAATTATCAATTACATTAATAGAGTTACAAAAAGTAGAAGCATCAAGTCTAAATAGGGTGCCACACCTATTACCCTTAGCTAAAACCAAATTCCCTCTGATTAACTTACAACCACTCTTTTAAAAAGTAACATGCATTCTTGAATCATTCATTTTAGATATAGAAAATAAATTTCTAGCTAAACTAGGAATGTGCAATACATCTTTAAGGGTTTTAACCTTTCCATCATTGAAGATCAATTTTACCTCCCCTCGGCCTAAAATTTCTCATGTGCTATTATCCCCGAGGAAACAATTTCCACCATCATAAGTTGAATATGCTGAAAACCATTCCTTGTGAGGATTCATGTGGTAGGATGCACTTGAATCTATTAACCAAGATTCATCATAAGTCATATTAGCAAAAATAATAAAACCATCAATAGCTTCACCATCAAAGGATTTATCTGTAGAAGAATCGTCATTTTTTTCCTTTTTATTCTTACATTCCCTTTTGAGATGCCCCCATTTACCACAGTTCCAACACCTCAATCTACTCTTACCAAGTGATTTTGACCTCCCCTTAGACTTAGAATGATCCTTAGACTTGTCATTTTCACCTTTCTTTTTGTCCTTACCTTTCTCCTTAGATCTACCTAATACATACAATGCATCTTTAGACCCCTCTGAAGTCTTTCTCCTCATTTCCTCTAAAAGTAGAGTGGCAACAAGGGTATCCAACTTCAAATCATCTGAAAAAGAACCACTGATTGTAATAATAAGATTATCCTAGGATTTAGGTGTTGGACATAATAATAAAATACATTTATCCTCTTTATCTATCTTTAAATTAATTGACTATAGCTGACTCGAGATTAGATTAAATGAATTCAAGTGTTCTACAATCGAGTCTCCATTATTCATTTTAAGAGAATATAACTTTATTTTTAGAAATAAATTGTTAATGAGACTCTTAGTTTGGTATATCTCTCCTATTCTATTCCATAATTTATATGTTGTAGTCTCATTAGATACATTCAATAGAACGAAATCAGATAAACACAAACGAATAGTGCTACAAGCCTTTTTATCTAACTTAATCTAGTCTTCATTTGACATAGTATATTGTAGAAAAAAGTATCCCTTTTTCCCACTTAATTTGGGAATAGTTAATATTAAAATGAGCCTAATGTTGCATTGATTTAGTGTTGTAATTTGTTTTAAACATTCACATTAAATTTAGGTCCCTTTTTCAACTAAATGGACCTAATTGTGCTTTATTTAGGGTGTTGTAAAGTGTATCTTTACACTTTCACATTGATCTAGGGCTTTATTAATTAATTGAGCTTCTTTATGCCTTATTTGGTCCTATTTTGCATCCACAAGCCTGATTAATTGCATCTTTTCATGGATAATCCTGACACTTATCAAATAACCAATCATGATTCAATTTTTTGGGTCATGTGTTCCAGATCTAGTGATCTGGGACTCATACACCACCTTAGGCATATGAGTCCCACCTAGGTCTTGGGACTTGATTTCAAATTTCACATTAAACAAGACATTTATTGGATTTTGTGTCCCATGTTTAAGCCACTGTGACTCACATGCCCCAACTTGTGTATGAGTCTTGCTTAAATCGAGACCTATTTTGAATTCAATACTTGGAAGGAATTTATTCTCCTAGATCTAATGTCAACTTGTAGTGTTGTAATTTTGGGAAATTTGGCATAAACAAGTACAAATACAAACTTATTTCACATAATTTATCCTAACAAGATCTAGCCATTTTGAGTCAATCAATCCTAGAATTTCATAAGCAATCAAGAGAATTATAGAGTATTCAAGAGCATTCAAGAAGGAATTCAAGGGCAGATTTGTAGAATACTATTGCACCAATCAAGATCCATTATCATGTCAAAGGCTTGATGCACCATGCATGTTGTTTTGAGCTAATGTTGTGATGTATTGATTCAAGATCAATTCAAGTATTCAAAGGCATTATCTTTTATCAAGAATCATGATCAAGATCTACATCCATTGAGGTTGCTTCATGCTTGTTTGTAGATCTACAAGGTTTTAAACAAGGTTCTATTGTTTTACCTTATGTTTCATGTTTCATTTCACTCATGCTTCATTTCTCATTAAGGTTTGATTACCAAAGCGGGGTTTTACCAAGGCAAACCCCCATTCCCTAAGAAAACAACATTTTTTCCCTCTCTTTGTGTGATTGCAAGTTTATAGGTTGAAGAAAAAGTGGGTTTGAAGCCCTCAAAAGTACCAAAATGACAAAGTTGTCAAAGTTGTCATGAACATTTTCAAGGCTCACAAAAACTCAAATCTAGAGCAAGATATCCAACCTATTTACATGAAACTAGTGGGAAAGTACTTATTTAATCCATCTTCAGAGGCTCACAAAGTTTTAGTTCAAAATTTTTCCCTTGGGACACTTTACAAAAATCTGGGCATATGAGTCCCCGTACAACCATTTTACCAATTTTCAAAAGATTATGACCAATCACCTAGAGATTGCAGATCCTACCCAAAAGCCTATACTAGGACTAAATCACCTAGTCTAGCGTATGATTTATAGTACACCTCAAAAGTATCATTTTCAAGGTTTTCAAGCCTTGTTTAATCATCTCTGATCTTCTAGGTACCTTTCTGTTTCTCTCAATTTATTATTCTGATTTCAAGTTCTATTTTCTAGGTCACATAGCTAGATTTGCATATATCTTTCATTTCTTTATTTCTAAGAATTTGCTTAGTGGTGAACCCCTTCTTTTAATCACACCCAAGGAGACCTTACATAGTCATATTTTTTCCTAATTGTATCATTAGGTTGAGATCTCTAGTGTTTCCTTGAATGAACCAAGAGTCAAATAGGGTCCCCTAAGTTGTCCATCTCCTAAAAGGTGGACACACCCTATTTCCTTCAATTCACATAGTTTTTGGTTTATTCTCTTTATTAACAACAACCCATTGATCTTTTTATTCCTAGAGATCCTCCATCTTTAACTTCCAAAGCTCATACCCAGTATCGTTGAACTTCTCAATGTCCAGCCGAGATGAGCTAGCCATGATCTCTTATCACACTGAATTTGAAACTACAAGAAAAAACAACACACTCCCATTTCAACAAAAAATCCAATCAAACACTTCAAGAAAGGCATCCCCTTCTCTAATCAAGCCAACATGACTTTGATACCAAATGTTGAAAGATAGGATAAATTATTATAGTGAAAATATGTAGATAAATTCATGTATCCAAATTAACAGACTAATAAAAAACAACTAAAAATAGATTACAAAAGGTGCAACCATAAATCAATAATTGTGCAAGGAGAAACCCTTGCAAAAAAAACTCCACACCCAATGAGATCCAAGACTTGTATTAATCCTTCAAATGAGTTACATCAATACAACTTCTCTCTCTAAATCACTGCACCACTTCATGGCTTCAACAACGTGCAACTTAACTTATTTTCTCTTCAACTCAAGCACTAAATAAATAGGCATGAGAGAAAACATAAATCAAGAATGGTTTCCAAAACCATTTAGTCATAAATCACAAAGAAAAGAAACTTTCTGTTCCAACTTGTGTTTTTATCCATTTTTTAGTAATGTGCACATACAACTTAAAAATATGTTTTTGTCTTTTACCAAACTCACATTTATCTTTCAATTTTTCTCATGTTCTTTCTAATTTGACAATTAAAACACTTTGCAAGCTGTCCTAGTTTCATTTAGCAACTTTCATGACAACTAAAAGATAATAACAAATTTACAATTAATAATTAAAAAAAAAGCAAGGTTGAGACACTTCTCAACAGAATGGGGGCAAGGACCTACACATTTCGATGACCATGCAATGAATAGAAGTGGGGACTATGGGAGGAGGAACTCAATTGGAATCACAGGTGGCATGCTTGAACATGCTTGGAGTGAAAGGAGAAAACAAAGCATCCCCTAGTGTGAATTCTCAAAACTTGGCGAGAGTAGTGGTAGCTATATTTATGGCAGGAGAGTTGTCTCTCATGTCTGGTCTTGTTGTTGAACAACTCGTCAAGAACCACATGAAGTACAATCGATTGACCAAAGATGTCAAAGTAGCCTAAACATAATGGTGGGTAAACCCACATAAGTGGTGAACACTTTTGTGGAGGAAGGAAAAAGTCATTTTTTCCCTTTACACAAAGTGAAGGGGTTCAGCTAAACCCAATTGTTCGTTCGAACCCCTTTTTCATGTGAGCGGAAATATTAAAATAAAGGGGTTCGAGGGAACTGGGGTTCGATCAAACCCCCTTAATAGGGATTTTTTTAAAACAAAACCCATCATTTTCTTGGACCCCGTGAATTTTTTTCACTATTTTTAATTGTCTAGGTTCAGCCGAAACCCTTAAAGTAGGTTCGGCCGAACCCCTTAAGGGATGTTCGGTCGAACAACCCCCCTTTTACCCTGGCTTCTCAAAAAATAGTTTTTTTTGGTAAAAAATTGTCGTTCGAAGCTCAATTTGAATTTGAAAATGCAGAAAACTTCAGAAATCCAACTAGATAATGATAGTCCTCGGAATGAGCTATCCGTCGAATATAGTTTTAATATGATTTTCTTTTATTATGTATTTTATTTTTTAGTTTTATTAAACATAGGTTTTTCATTGAAAATTAAAATCTCTGGTCTGCACATGTGGAAAAATAATAGATTATCAAAATAAAAATTTTAAAAATATGATGAGGCTGGGTATTGATCTGCTTGATCCATTAAAAAAAATAAAAATTGAATTTCGATTTATATAGAAAAAGTTATGTTGTATACAGTCCACATATGTCTGAATTGCAATTGGTTTGAATTTGAAACTTGATTAAGGAAAAAATATTGAATAAAAAATTATGAGACCAAATGCAAGTGCTAGATATTGTAGTTACAAATCTAAATTCGAAAACATTAGAATTTTATCCTTCATACAAAAAAAGTTATGTTGTATACGGTGAGCGTCACTTTTTAAAAATGTTGATTTCTGAAAAAACTAGTTTTCGTGGGAGATGGAAAAAAAAGTGCAATTTGATTCCAAAAATTTTCAAAAAAATAATTTTAGAATCTACAGACAAAATGTGATGAGACTCTAGTTTGCATCATTTTCAAATTCCTCACGGTTTAGCCGCTACAAGAGCCTGAAAGTGAAGATTTAGTTAAAAATAATAATTGCAGTGTCCAGTTTGCCCAAAAATTGTAAACCACTATTGTGGGATAACCCTGGTTTAAACTTATGCTACTACAAGTATTTAGGCGTTCACATCATTCTATGAAAATCTCCATTTCTTGTACTCGTCCAAAACATAGGATTGCTCTACCCCATATCATGTACACAATGTTGAGGGAAACCAAATTGAGAGAATTTAAAACATGGATCGCTCTTGGAGTTTGTTACTATAGCCCTCATACATTAAGGATATGTTTAAAATATGCATAGGCAAGATTTCCTACATAAAATTATTCAAGATTTTATCATTGTTATTTTAATTACTCCCATCAAATAAAATTTTCAAAACCATTCAATTAAATATATATAAAATCATATAATAATTAATTATAATAATATTAACAATTAAAATTTATTAATAATTAAATATATTTAGTTGATAAGCTACTTATAGTGTGATATTTGAGCCTTAAACAAGTCTCATGCCTGCAAACTATTGTTGAGATGTTGAAAAACAAAATTTAGTTTTCATTTAATGGTAAATTAGTTGTCGTTTAATGGTAAAAGCCTCCAAAATCTCACTTATCACATAAAATTCAAATAAATATTTCTTTGAAAACTAAATGGGAACATTCTATTTACTTTTATAGTGTTTTTTATCAATTTGATGATAATTCTTTTATGTTTTAAATATGTATGCAAATAGTTCATAATTTTTTGCATTTCATGTTAGCTCTATGGATATTCATGAGTCTTTCACATAGTGGCACATTACCTACAAATAATATACACCTTTCAATGTTAGTTCATTAACTTATTATGTATCTCATATTGATACCACATTATCTTATCTTATGCATTAATATTTATTTTTGTATAATTATAGTGATTGTGCAATCATAGAGTTCAACTCTAATTATTCAAAAAATATTTTATAAACATACATGATTAACCATTCAAAATTATATAAAACATTTAGAGACACATATATTAGCAAATACACATATCACCAAATATAAATGGAGAAACTCTTTTAGGGAAAAACTCCACCATTTTTAAAGATACTAAGCTCGTATTAATCAAGTGAAAACAAGTACACACTAATAAAACTCATACAATCTATTTTAGTTTGATAGTATTTTAATAATGAGTGCATCTACAAATAGCTCGACCTCCTCCATACCAAGCCCTCAATATATAGACTTAAGGAGGCCTAAAAATTATTATTAAAAAATATCATGGGCCAAAACACAATCACAAAATATCATGGTAAAATTTTTCACAACTCACTATATGAAACTGGTCCTCGAAATAGAAAATAAATCCTCTTACATAATGGTGCATCATAGATCGAGTCATAAGACATTGCCAATAAGCCCACTTTTTCTCTCTTAGGTGCTATGTGAGTGCTATAATTACATTGCCATGTTTATCTTGAAAAAAATGCTTCACAACTCTATATATTTGACCTTTTTTGTAACTATCCTTATTCAGTGTTATTACAACAATATTTCAAGTAATCTAAAGAAAAATAGTAATAAAACATCTCACAACCCCTCATTGTTGTCCAAGTTACTCATTGCAATAAATTTGTAGACATAAAAAATATACATTAGAATTGTAATTAGATATCACACTTTATAAACATTCTACAACTTGAGATTTACATCGCAATAACATAAAAATAAACATGAAATAAATTTAACTTATAGAAGTAACTTGGCCCATAGCCTCCCTACATTAATAAAATGTATATGTTCTCATTGGATTTGTTAAAGAATCTAAAATAAATTGATATTGCATATATATATGCTTACTATGAGCATGGTACATGGGGTCCTTAGCCAAGAAGATAGAACTTTGATTGTCTAAATTGATTTTCACTTTTTGTAGTTCAAACCAAAACTCCTAAGCACAACCTATGTAAGAAAATTACCTCTTTAAACTTGCATGTGTAACATCCATATACTCTACTTTTATCATAGATAACACAACCATTGGTTGTCTTTTACTTATATAATTGAAAACACCTAGACACAAAGTGAACACATTGTAGACATGCAAAATTAACATTATTGATTAACATCATATTTGATCATTTTCTTCTTAATTAATTAAATCAAATTGATTAATTAACCTCCTAAAGTCTCTTCATTTAGTTAAATCAAATATATTTAATTAAATGGCTAATATTCATTTTCCTCTCATTTGATTTAAAACAAATCCAAAAATTTAAATTAAATGTCACACCAACTAATCACTAGCTTAATTAATCAAATCCCTGATTAATGCTAAGCCTAACCCATGTCCCATTCTCTAGCTTTTCCCACTTGCACAATAAATCATTTAGTTTGATTTATTAAAAAGCTCTATTTTCCTCACAAGGCATATTCCCAAGGAATATGCCCTCATTAACTCCCCTTGTTTGAATTTTTTGTCCAAACAAATTTCCCCCCAAATCCTTGAACCATATTCATTTAATGCCATTCTCAAATTTCAAATGGGCACATTGGCCAAAAATTGCACAACCATGGCCCATTCACATGGTGACAAGTGGCTTCTTCCTATTGGTTGAGGATTAGTCCCACATTCCTCAATCTTGCCTCTTCTCTCCTCAATCTCACCTATAAATCCAATACCTTCTTTCATTGTTTACACAACACACAATCTCATGCAAAGTTACTCTCTTCATTTGAGAACTAAATTTGTCCATTATCACAACATTATATCTTCATCATTTAGCTTGGCAAGGATTGGGAAAGAGCTCCTTCACATACTAAAGGTTGCACCAATCCAATATGGAATAGGTATCCTTCATGGTTTTTATGTTTTCAATCAGTTTATTGGATCTTTTGATGGCTTTGTTTAGCATGTTGGTTTATTTCATAAGAGTGGTTGATTTGCTAAGGTTTAAAACAAACCATACTAATGTGGGAATAGATTAAGCTTTGGAGATTTTCATACTCACACACATAACCCCTCATGGACCTCATGTTGTCAAAATCACTAGCCTAATTTGAATTAATAAATCTTTATATGGGTAATTGCAAGAAGTTGGGTCCACTCTTTGGCCAAAAAGTGGAAGTCTTTTTCTTGAAAATCAAAATTTTTCATAGTTTGACTAAAAACTTGAAGCACATACACATAGAATCCTACCATGGTCTAGAAATATGAAATGTAGAATTTTGTGTCTTTTTTTCAAATATATAATTTATTCTAATACCCAAATAAAAAAAGTTATTTTTTATAAGATGTACAAAAATGACTTATTTAAATTCTTGCATTTTGAGCCAAAACATGCATGTGTACGACAAACATAATTTGACCTAAATAAAATTATTTTTTTCAATTCCTTTTGAGAAAATATGTGCATTATGGTAACTTGGTTAGGATGTTTTTTATAATTTTTAAAAAATAATCTTAATATTAATTTTCTATTGGCCCTATTTTTGAAAACCTCTCATGTGTAACTAACATAATTTGAGCTAAAAATATCATAAAAGGATTTTACTTTTCATTGTGCAGAGAATAATGTCTAGATTAGTCACTTTTTTTTTCAAAAAGTTTAAAATCAAAAGTTATTAAAAAATACTAATACCTATCATTTCAATTTTTTGAACCACTTTCTACACAAAAATTAATTAATAAATATAAAATTATGTCTAATCATAAAAAATATAAATTTGAAAACTAGACATCAAAAAAAATGAATAAAATTTGTCAACCATATTGCTAGAGTCAAATTTTCTCTTGTTGTTTTCATGGCATTGTACTTGAAGGTCCAAGGCAAAGGGTTGGGTTTTCAAGCCTAAAAAATTAAAAATACGGGCTTCAAATTTCAAATTTAATGAAATGTATACCTACTCAAAATATGTACATATTCTAAAAAGGAATGGACATATGATGTAAATAAAAACAAGCATCTATTTCATTTTAAAATATGTACCTTTTTTTAAATGTGTAACCATTTCTATTTATAATGGGTTCCCATTTTAAAACTTATAATGGGTTCCTATTTTAAAACATAAATTGGGTACTCATTCCATACAAGTAGAATTTTAGATTCAAGAGCTTGATCCTAAATAGGCACCCATATTTTACCAAATGGGTACTCATCCTTATTTGTATTTTCTACTCATAACACTTCCACTAAAATTGGACTCATTATATTGCTTTTACCCTTCTTCAAAATATTTTAATGGCTTCACTTCTTTGCATACCTATGTTGAGGCTTGATTCCTTCATTTTCTTTTTTTTCATTCCTATTGGTGAAGGGATTAATATGCATATTATTCCTAATAGGTTAGTACCACATTCATCTAGGGAAGGTTCATTTAATTCACTTCTAAAATATTCCTCCTTCCTACTTACCTTCGTAAGATGTTCCAAAAATTAGAGGCTTCCTACCTTAGGGCTCTATAACATGAATGAAATTTCTAGATCTTTCTCTACTTCTTTAGACCATGCCATATCATATTTTTCTGAAGGGAAATCTTATCCTTAATAAGGACTTAAATTTGGAAATTATATACTTCCAATATAGCTCTAAATATCACACTCAACATCTTGCTTTTCCAATTCCTATCTTATCACTTTATCCTTTAGCTAATTTGAGGCAATCATCCCTTTCTATTCTTAAGGACATCTTAGCTCATTATTTTCCTTCTTTCTCTAGAACTTGAAAATAATCCCTTATGACTAGGATTTTTTTGGAAAAAGTGCTTGATTTATGGCACCTTTGAGAAGAAATAAAGGAGTCCTTATATTTGATCTATTGAATGCAAGCACCATATTTTGGGGACAAGATGACAAAATATTGAAGATCCTTATCCATATAAGTAATTGGTAACCACATCAAAAGTTATAAGCCAATTAAATGATTCATCTATTTCAATTACAAATTCATCTTCCTAGTACTCTAATAGGAGACCTAGAAGCCTAACTCAATTTAGGAAAATTATAATGTTATCCTTCTCAAGATCAAAACTTAGTTTCTATTTTTTTGAGGAATAACCTTATTTTTTCCAAAAACCAAGGACTATTAAAGGCTTAGTCTAGACACAATCATTCATGATTTAAAAAAGAGATCAACAAAAAACTATTAAGCTAGACGAAGATCTCAACTTGGACAAATGGTTTATGTTTTCTTTGAGTCCATCAGCTAACAAAATCTATGCTTGGTTTTGACCCTATTGGATTCCCCATAAAATTATTTTTTAATATTTTAGAGGATCTTTCCAATACAATTGTAGGAACCCTAAGATGGATGTCATCATTGTCAAAACTAGTTAGAAAATGAAAGATAATGATGATTTAGATTTTTCTTACCTTTGGTCACCTCCACTAAAGATTTTAAGCCTCTCTTATAATTTATAGGTCAATCTCTATTAGTATCATTAGCTTTCTAGTTTAAGGATGACGCATGAGAGTCCTCATGACAAACATCATCCCTTGCCTCCTTACATGAAATATTAGGAATTCTATATCCATCTTTCTCAAAATAAACACCAATGTATTTTTTCACCTACTTGAAAAAATATTTAGGTTTAACATGCTTAATGTCAAAAGCCTTTTGTAGGACATGGACATTGTCCTTAAACTTTAGTAGCTAAGATAAATTGAATTTGTTACAAGCATGAAAAATATTATATTTTTTTAATTACTACATAAATCAATCTAGAATCTAAAACTAAAACTTGCTAGTCTTGGATGACATACTCCTTTGAATTTCTATCACTACTCACAAAGACTCCTTCAAGTTGACTAGCCTCTTTAGGAACAACACAAACTAGCTTGTAAGAAGTCCGATGAAGAAGTTGTGCCTCAAACCCTTTCTTTGAACATCCAATACTTTACGTGCCTCGTCTAGATCTTTATATCTACATGCAATTATATGAGCTAAAAAAATATTTGACTTCAATTTTCTTTACAATATGAGCATTTCTCTATAAATAGGGAATATCATGTAGCAAGCTAAAGTACCCCATTTAAAACATCTTCTTAGTGCATTCTTGAAATCCCTAAACACCATATGAAAATTTGTCTCTACCTATTGCCTTGTTTTGCAAGCTCTTAATCATAACATTCACTAGTACCATAGCTTTAACTAGGTTGAGCTATCTTCTTTTACTTTCCTAAAGATCTACATTTATTTTGCGAGAAAGTAGCCTCTACCAAAAGATCATATAAGCTTATTATCCTCCTACATACCACATTAAAAAAAAATTGTAATATATTCAATATAAAACATTAAATGTAAAATATTATTTATACTTTTCAATTACTAATCCCTTTGATAAAATTATAAATTATTTAGATAGGAAATATAATCAAAATCAATACTTTTTGGGTCGTTGTAGCGATTCCAATGAAATTATTTTTAATTCCTGCGCGCTTCTTCAAAACTAGTTATCACCATGGGAGAGGTGATTTCCTTCGTTAAAAGCGAGTGAAATTAAGTTTTGAATGTTTCCAATTTAGATAACAAAGTCATTTTCATCTTGTCTGCAATCGATCGACGCTATCAAGAGTTCAAATTGCATGAGAGAAAACGTGCGCAGAAAGTTTGGTCTGGGCTCGTGCTAGTTACCGTTGAATTTATTTCCTTTGAATTGGATTTCATTCAGCAAAATTCGTTACAACAAAATTTATGGTATTTTGCACGAGAATTGCGCACAACCCAGCCAATTCTTCAAGAGTTGGTTTAAAATGCAATTTTAAGATCATAGATTTTTTTATTTTGTCAGAGTTTTGTATATTTTATAAATTGGCATTGCTTCATCCTATTTCGCTGAATGCAAGTTAGTTCTTTATATGGGGCATCTAAACTTCCATATTAACATAATGAACAGACTGTTTAAATTTTCTCTCACCATTTATCATCAAAACTAAGCTAATCTTATGTCTGGATTGCATACGTGTTGTTTGCATAGCTAACTTCAATAAGATAGTTATGTCTCACTATTGAAGTTAAAAACAATAAATACTGGAAGAGGATATTGAGGAAAGCTAATAGAGTTTGCATTAAAGTGTAAATGATTAATCTATTTTTTAATTATAGTTGTGTAATTATCTATATTTGTTAGAATGTTATGTTTTTAATTATAGATGTGTAATTATCCACACTTAGTTAGAATGCTATATTTTTCATTGTATAGTATGTATTGTAGATGTAGTGAATATTGTATAGTATGTACTGTAGATGTAGTGAATATTTGGTTTGAAGATATGTTTCATCTTGAAGAGCAATATAAATAGTAGTTATAAGGTTTGAGCTAAATGTGATAGTCTTTATGCATTTGGAAAGACTTTCTTATGCCATCTCAAGCTTATTGACTTGATTTTGTATCAATTGCATTTGTTGGGTGATTTGTTGCTTGGATTAGAGAGTATCCTATATCGAACAATTTTTTCATCAAAAAATTGATATTGGTGTAAAATTTTTAAAAGAAAAGTCCCAAAAGAGAACACAAGTTATTAAAGTTAGCAATATTACACCATTCTTTCAATAACTTAATTTGGCAATTACTTGTTTATCAAAATCAAAGATCATGTTGACATTAATAAAAATCCTTTTTTAGAGCATTTTCTAGTAGGGTTTAAGCCCAAAATGATGACAATGTCTTTGTGAATAGAAATTCAAATATGCTTAATAGTCAAAATCTTAAAAGATTTTCTCAGTTCATGTTTAGGTCCAAAACAACAATGGTATATATGATGGTTTGGGCTAGATGAAATAGAGTTTGTCACAAACAAAGATCTTGAAGTGTAAAAACTCTTAAGCTAAAGCTTGGTTAATGGAATCTCCCTTTAGAACGTCAAAGAAAAGCATTGAGCTTGGATTGATTGGTATTAGTAAACTTATAGTTTCATTCGGTATTTAGTTGGGGGACAAGAAGGGATTTGGAAGGAGTTGCAAGTAAGTAGATTTGAGGGGTAACATAGCTAGATGATTGAATCAAGAATATTATGAAAGGATTTTGAGAGAAAAAAACTTCCTACATTGATCAAGGAGGACATTGTATGTAAAATATATCTAACAATTTCAAAAGAAATATATAAAAAAAAATAAGATACCACAATAATACAATGTTTATTCAGGGAAAGCCCTTTCAAAAAAGACCCGTTCTCCAACTGTTAAACTAATTTATTCACAATACCAATTTGGTTAAAATGCATCAACAAGTTCAAGCCTTCACATGAGAGAAACCAATACAAGTTTGGAGAAATTTTAGCAGCATAACCCTTTGTAAAAATTACATCATCCACATATAAAGTGATAAGAAGGAAATAACCACTATCCTATTTAAAGTATACACAATGATATGATTTGGACCTTGTAAACCCTATCTTTAAAACATATGAAATTATCTTCTAGTACCTTATTTTTGGTGACTATAGATTTGAGACCATACAAATATTTCTTCAATCTACAAATTAGTAACTCTTGAGAGTGAAAGTTTAAAGTCATTTTACTATGTTAAGCCAACTTATGAGTACAACTAAATTTATGTATTTTTTATTGAAAGTCAATTTTGATCAAAAATATGTTCTAGATAGATTCATTTTAGCTAACATAGATCTAGGCCATAACTTTTCTAGTTGGAAGTGTCTAGTAGATACACATGTAGCATGTTACTTTGGTGTTAATTTATTAAAAAATGGTTATTAAATAAAAAAATTGATATTCTCACAACTCCCACTCACATTAATATTTTAAAATACCTTTTTGTAGATCTATAAGTGCATTTTTTTAATATATTATATTTTCAATATTTTAATCAATGCTTATACTTTCTCTTTTATTTTACTAAAACTAGATCATTAGTAGTGAAATATAAAGTTGATTGTCTTCTCAAGAAAAATATCAATGCTTATTTATTTTTACTTTTAATATGATGCACTAGAGGAGGGATTCTATGTTGAGATGATATAATCATTTTCTATTTTGAATATATAATTTTAAGACAATTTTTTTGAAAGTGTGTTGTACACCTTGCATAATAATAAAGATAATAATGCTAATAATAAACTATCCTTTGCTTCCTATATATACTATACTTACACCAAGGGTGCCACCTAGGCCAAATTAACTACCAATATAAAACTATATTAATAATCATATAATGTAATTAGAAGCTATTGTAGCAATTACCTAACTACTCATATCCCAATAGAATCGATAAATTAAGGTTGTATCAATATGTTCCTTATGTTACCTTTCATACCTATGATTACTTATGTTTCATTCTTTGATTTTATGCTTGTTCAAGTATTTTATTTTTATGTCCCTAAATGTGATATTATGATTCACTATGCCTCTTATGTATATATTTTTCTCATAATTCTTGTTTACCTATCACATGTTTATCACGGTTATCTCCTTAAAATTCGATGTTTATCACTTTATGTTTATTTTTTTGAACTTGTGTTTTAATGCTTATGTTACCAAGTCTTATAATTGTTATCATATTTCACTTGTGATCACATATTGGAGACCCATGTCATCCTTTTATCTTCTACAAACCATTCATTTGTGCTTCATTTTATCATTTCCCCTAATGTGGGGACAATCATCTTTACATGTGCTTATATGATTGTATCTTACCTATTTATGATTACACACTTATCTTCTAACTTGATTTCATATTTTATATGCTTGCATGGTTCTTATCTAGCTTGTAGGGCCATCTTTTCTTTATGATTTTCCTATACTGGGAACAACATTATATTATGGTGCTTATATATTCAATTTTGTGAGCAAGTACATACCTATTATTTGATGATACATGTTTACATTTTATTTGATTATTTTAATCATTATCATGTATCATTTTATGCTCCTCTATTTCATTGCATACTATGTATACAACTAATTGGAGGGGAACATATATTGTTGCTAATGATCTTCATGGCTAATACTTTAGGTAGTGACCTATGCTACATAGAGACTCGTCATTATACCTAGATGGATCTTGATCATACTACATGCTTACATCAAGAAAATATCTATTGTATTTTCTATATTGAGTGGATTCATGTTACATGACCATATTGAACATACAAGCAAATTCCAAGAACAATATATTACTTAATATAAATCAATATCCGTTTTTGTGTGAATAAATTTAATTTTATGTTCATTAAGAATTTTCATGTAATTTTAAATTCATGCTCATGTTAGATTTGCGCACACCTCAAAGTGGGAGAAAAATATAATAGTGAAATTATTATACCCATGTCATTTCTCATTTAGTTTTTTATCTATTTTTATGTGAATGTATTAATGCGATTACATGTCAACAAGTGACACACTCTTGTGTTAATTTTGGTTCAGATCATGTTCCCTATCTATCTCCATTTACTCCCACTTTCACTTATTTTCATGCATCCACCACTCACCCCTCATTCTCACACCTTGTTTTCACTTACCTTAAAAAATTAGC
Organism: Sequoiadendron giganteum; assembly: GCA_007115665.2. NCBI lineage: Eukaryota > Viridiplantae > Streptophyta > Pinopsida > Cupressales > Cupressaceae > Sequoiadendron > Sequoiadendron giganteum. The sequence goes on from CM021105.1 coordinate 497,578,073, forward strand.
TTCATGCCTTGAGATTATCATCTCACTACTTAGGTTCATTTCTACACTACTTAGAATTTATCTCATTACATGTGGGAATGAGCCTCTAAATCTAAATATTTAAACTTAAATTTTATCTTTCTTGTCATTTTCTTCTAGCCATTATGAACCTAATTGGTACACATTTTTGTAACATGTATTTTGGTATTTAAATATGTTTAAATTGCAATAAATTCATATGAGACTACATGAAGAAAAATATTAGTACACACTTCAATTTCTAAAGGGATAAATGAATCATTATTAATAGATCATCTACAAATAAGCCACTTGCATGTATGTGTATTTTGTGTTCAAATATTTTCTTAATCATAAAGTTGGTGGATCTAGGGGTTTGACCTAGGAGAGCTTGACCCTAGTGATTAACGCATTCCCTTAAGATGTTTAACAACACCATAATCATTACAAGCATATATGCGATATCAAAGATCAAAGTGAATAGATTTCAAAAGTCCATAATTTCTAAGTTCAAATTTGCATGTCAAAGTTTAGATTTGTGATAGTTGAGATTGAATCTACAATGTCCAAGATTGAATCTCAAATTTTTATGCATCTGTTTAGATTCTAAGATATATTAACTTTATAAAAGAGATGAATCAATTCTATGCATCATCATTATCATTCCTACATCATCGATTATAAAGCTAAGTACACATATACTCTCATTTAATTACTTCATTTATTAGTATACATTTATTAACCTAACTTTAACTTAATGTATGCTAATTTTATTGATTTTATTTATTTAATTAATCTATATTTATGTAAAAAGGAATTTTAATTCAAACTATTTTTAGTATTAAAAAATGTATAATCTTTTTTCACTAATAAGTATGTAATTATAATTTATACCCATGACTATATTTTTTGATATAAGTAGGGGCTTTAATTTTTTATGATATACTATTTTAATAGTTATTTTTTTAGGATTTAACTATGTAATTTTTGAGTTAAATTTATTGATTCATATTTAATGAGTAGTGGTTCACCTAAACCTTTCTCTCATGAATATTAATGGTCCACATAACACTCATTACATCTAGGTGATACTCATAGGGTTGAAG
>CM021105.1:497579275-497639910 GCA_007115665.2 Sequoiadendron giganteum
CATGTACCATTACAAGCTGAGACTGCCTTAGAAAAGGTTAGAAGGGATGGTGAGGCTCTTGCTGAGGAATTGGAGAGTATAGAAATTGAGGCTACAAATGTAGAAATGGAAAGAAATATATGTTTCCTAAAGAGGTCAAGCATGGATGAGGCTATACAAGCTGCAACCTAATCAAATCACCAAGATGCTTCAAAATCTGGTCCTAAAATAAAACTAGATACCAACACAAACAATTTTGGCCCGAAAACCCATGCTACTAAGTTTGTAAATATAAATCAAGATGACCCTAGGGTACATAATATAGGATCTGGTGTTGACTCTCAGAATATTGAGGGATTATTTCAAAGAATACCTATACAGCTGGAAAGATATAGGAAATTGTACTTTGATGGTATTCCAAGTTATCCAAACCCCATCCCAGATGAATTGAGAGAAAAGATGAGTAAATTTTCGAGCAATAATGTTGTGATAGCAGAAGAACATTTAAAAGCTTTTATGGATATGCTAAATGAATATGAGGTGGAGCATGAAGATGTTGTAATGATTTTTTTTGTACAATCCTTGGTAAAAGATGTGAGGGATTGGTACAGGGGTCTACCTAATGCTAGTATTGGTTCATGGGATGTATTTGAAAATTGTTTCAAGGAAAAGTATGGTGATAAAACCAATGCCAGTTTCATGTTGAATAAGTTCAACAATATCAAGAAGTCACTAAACGAGCCTGTAATAGAGTTTAATTTAAGGTTTCAAAAAGCAATGTATAAATTGTTCCAAGTTTTGAGGCTTGATGAGAATGGATGTCTAACAACATATTCCAATGCTTTTGATGCTAAAATGGCATACCTCCTCAGAGATAAAGACCCTCGAACTATGAGGGAATCTTTTAGGGTGGCTATAAAAATTAAGAGTAATAGGTGAGCTTCTGGAAAATATGGTAGGAGAGAAGAGACCACACTTTTTAAAAATTTCAAGGATAAGGTTGATAAGATTTCTACTTCAAAGCCTAAGGATGATGAGAAATGGGATAAGGTCTTGAGCACTTTGAAAGACATAAAATATATCATTGTTAAGCAAGAAAAGGGTATAGTAAATGAAAAGAAACAATATAATAAGAATGAAAGACCGCCTAGATTGGAAAATTACCTGTATAATAAAAATTGGAAAGATAGAAACCAATCTTGCCTAGCTAGAAGCCCAAACATGATCAACATACACCAGACCCCCTGCAGAAGCATTCAGTAAATATGGTATAGGATAGACCATGGTGTAAGGTTTGTGAACATCCACATGATCAAGATTACTGTGGTGTTTCTCAATTGCTTATTATTGAGGGAACAAAGCAGGAAACTTATGAGAAGACTCTTGAAATTGAGCAAGGTGTTGTGGATGTTGTATGACCAGATCATACATTGATGAGGCAGAATGTTCCTTTGGTGATGAATTATAGGGATTTGGTGTGGATGATTAGAGAAAAATAAGTGAGATGTATCATCAACAGGTTTTCTATGATGAGGAAGGTGATTTTGACCATAATGTTGGCAATATGAAACATGATGAAGATGTAGTGTCCCTAAGAAGACCATCAGAGGAAGAGATTGAAAGGTTGACTCCAGAAATGATTGCTCAAATGAGAAGCTCACTTCAATTAAGGAACAAAACTGTTGGTGGTGAATAGGGTAAACTTGTTGGCTTATTTATTAAAGAAAAAAAGGACAAAAATAAGGGTGTTAAAGTTGATAACAAGAAATATGTTGTCAAAGCTAAAGAGGTTAAAAATTATAAGATTTGGGTGAAAAGGAATGAAACTCCAAAGCCTCAAGAATATATAGCTTCATCATTGGTGAAGACTAAAGTGGTTACAAAGTTTGTTGAACCTGCTTCAGAGGATAGGAGGTAGAAGAAACTTGAGGAAAGCAAGCAACAAGAGAAAAGTGAAAATGGTGAAGGTATGGTGTCTAACTTGCCAAAATATACGCCCATATATATGTTTCAAGTGTTTTCTAAGGTTAAAGTTACTATACCTTTGCTAGAAATGATGAGAATAGATTAATATAAGGAAAAGACAACAGCCTTGATCATAGGTTCTATTGTTACTAGGGTTGAACAAGGTAGTTGTAAAGAAGAAAAGGATGAAGGAGAAAGAAAGGAGAAAGAAGTGGAGGGAATTGTGTCACAAATTCCTATTGTATATTAGGGAATTCTATCAATATGTGCCTTGAGAACATTAACCCCTTTTTCTTGAGCATTGTTATAAATGGGAAGACTTTAAGGAATTGTATGATGGATTCAAGGGCATCAAACAATGTTATGCCAGTCAAGATCATGGAAGAAATGGGCCTAACAGTGGATACTACTCAAGGTAAATGTTATGCAATGGATTCAAGGGAAGTGCCAGTTATTGGGACTATCAAAGCATTACCTTATAAATTGACTCAGTATCTTGAGAAGGACTTAGCCATGACTATAATAGTTGCATACATCCCACCATATTTTGGGATGTTGTTGTCAAGAAAGTGGAGTGTATCAATGGGGGGCACCATGCAGTGTGACCTGTCATTTGTAACTTTCTCCAATGATGGTAAGAATGTCAAGATTGAGAGAGAATCAAAAGTTCCCCATATGACTGAGCATGATCCAAATGAAAATATGACATATTTTATTAACAATGGCATAAATGAGTTCAGAGTTGACGAATTCCCTAGAAATTATGATAAGCCCACAACACTGATTAACACAGAAGTAAAATAATTGTTAGAGTGTGATGACTTATGGACTATGTACTTTGATGGTGCAAGTTGAAAAGTAGGATCAGGTGCATGTTTTTTATTACGATCACCGAGTGGAAAGATATTTAGGTTCTCTTTCACTTTGTCATTTGATTGCAACAATAATGTGGTGGAATATGAGTCATTTTTATTGGGGTTGAGATTGGCTATAAAGCATGGGATTAAGAAGCTCAAGGTAATTGGAGATTTTGAGCTTGTGATTTCCCAAGTTAGAGCTAGGTATGTATCAAAGAATAAGGGGTTGAAACAATATAGGAATGTTGTTTGGGATGAGTTGGAAAAATTTGATGCATTTGGCATAGATTGGATGGAGATAGGCCACAACAAGGTGACAGATTTTTTAGCAAAAATTGTGTTAAAACGAGATGATATAACCTTTGTTGGGATATCAAAGGTTGAAGTGCAAACCAGGCCATCAGTTCCTGATAATATAAAAAATTGGTAAGTTTTTGATAATGATGATGACATATGAAGATTCTTGAATTGTGTGGATGAATGTGAAAGTCAAGCAATCGAATTTGGAGTTTTTGTAGAAACAATTGATGGTAAAGATACTGTGTTTGGAAATGAGGTAATTCAGTTAAAAACAAATACAATTCCTAAGGGTTTAGTTTTATTAGAAAGAGTATTTAACAATCAAGATAAAACAAAGGCTAATCATACTGCTTCGCATCCTGATGATTTGGAAGAGATAAATCTTGGAACAAAAGCATCACCAAAAAAGGTATATATTGAAAATAAATTATCACCAAAGATGAGAAGAATGTTAATTGACTTATTGAGGAAGTTTAGACATGTATTTGCATGGTCTTATGATGATCTTAAGGAATATAGGGAGGATTTGTTCCAACATGAGATTCCTTTGAGTGATGGTGACAAGCTATTTAGGTAAAAACAAAGGCCTATTAATCCTACCTTAGCCCCCAAAATGCAAGAAGATTTAATGAAGCTAAGGGAAACAGTGATCATTAAGCCAATCAAACATTCATCTTGGGTGTCAAACTTGGTACCGGTAAGAAAGAAAAATGGAGACATCAGATTATGTGTAGACTTCAAGAATTTGAATGTGTCTTCATTAAAAGACAATTAGCCATTACCAAATATGGAAGCCATGTTGCAGAGGGTGATAGGTTTTGAATTGATATCTATGATGGATGGGTTCTCTAGTTACAACCAACTCATGGTCAAGGAATCTGGGCAATATAAGACATCATTCAATTCACCCTGGGGAACATATGTTTATGTGAGAATGCCTTTTGGTCTAACAAATGTAGGGGCTACTTTCCAAAGAGCCATGAATGTGGCATTTTCATATTTCATTAACTTTTGTTTGGTGATATACCAAGATGAATTGACAAAATACTCCAAAAAGGAAGAGGAACATTGTGAGCATTTGGAGAAGGTATTTAGTAGAGCCTTGGAGTATGGTGTCTCTTTGAATCCAAAGAAATGTGCATTTGGGGTAAGAGAGGGAAAATTGTTGGGACATATTGTTTCCAAAGATGGAGTCATAATCGATCCAAAGAGAGTAGTTGCAATAGAAAAAATCCCACAACTTCGCAATGTCAAAGGTATACAATATTTCTTTGGGAAAATAAACTACATAAGGAGGTTTGTGATAAATTTTGTTGAGATAGTTCACCCAATTTCCAAGATGCGTAAGAAGGAAGCTAAGGTTGAATGAGGAGAGAGTATATACAAGCCTTCCAAGCCATTAAGCAAGCAATAAAGGAGGCTCATGTATTGAAAACACCTGATTTTTCTAAACCCTTATAGATCTTTTCATTTGCTTCTTTCCACACAATTGCAGTTGTGTTGTTGCAAAAGAATGCAAAAGGTTTTGAACAACCTATAGCATTTTTCAGTAAATCTTTACAATCTACAGAACTCAAGTATGATATTAATGAGAAATCGGCATATGCATTGGTAAAGGTAGTAAAATCCTTCGGGACTTATTTGATGGGAGCTACTGTGGTTACATATGTACCTAGTGTTGTTGTCAAAGATATCTTCACACAGCAGGAAGTATCAGGAAGACGGTGTAGATGGATCAATAGGATCCAAGAATTCAATATTGAGGTCCAAATTACTAAACTTCTAAGAGAATAGGGATTGGCCAAGCTTATGGCCCAAAGTAATTTGGAAGCAAATCAGTTAAATTTTCAAGAAGAGGAGAATAGATCACACATATGTGATATGGAACATTCAAAATGGTATAAAGGTGTGATTTATTATTTGCAAAGGATGAAGTGTCCTGAAAACTTAAGTGAAAATGAGAAAAGGAAACTAAAATTACATGCTATCAAGTATGTTATTATAGTTGGTAAGCTTTGGTGGATAAATGGGGAAGGTGTCATGCTAAAGTGTGTAGATCAAAATCAAGCACAGGAAATTCTGATTGAGATGCACAATGGAGTTTGTGGAGGGCACTACATGGCCAAAAAAAATGCACATAAGATACTGAGGGTTGGATTTTGGTGGCCTACTATTTTTAAATATGAACACCAATTGGTAAAGACATGTGATGCTTGTCAGCATTTCTCTGGTAAGTTAAAATTCTTTGGAAACTTGCCTCTAAAACTAGTTACAGTGCAATCTCCATTTCAGCAATGGGGCATTGACTTTGTGGGAGAGATAGCATGTAATTCTAGTTGAGGCAACTCATGGATATTGGTGGCCACTGATTATTTTACCAAGTGGGTGGAAACAATTCCAACAAAGAGGGAAACCAATAAAGTGGTAATTGACTTCTTGATGAGTAACATATTGACTAGCTTTGGATGTCCAGAAAGGATTGTTTCGAATAATGCAATGTGTTTTAGATCTGAGGAATACATAGAATTTTGAAAAAAGCATGGGATCCAAATTTCCTACTCATCACCATATCACCCACAGGGAAATGGACAAGCAGAATCAAGCAATAAAAGCTTGATGAAAATCATTAAGAGAATCCTAGATAAAAGTAAGAAGGCATGGGATTCTAAGTTGAGATTAGAAGTCTGGGCAGATAGGGTGACTATGAAGAAAGCAATAGGTTGCACCCCATTTGAATTGGTCTATGGGATAAATGCAAGGTTGCCCCAAAATAATTTGATGGAGATGTATAAGTTTGTCCAAACAAATGACAATGAAATTGATGATGAAACGTAATTGAGATTAGAAGCTCTCATAGAATTGGATGAAATCAGAAGGGAGGCTCAAATGAAAAATTCAAAACTAAAGTTGCAAGTAAAGAACTTGTATGACGAAAAGGAAACTACAAGGAGATTCCAAGATGGAGATCTAGACCTAATGTGGAATTCTAGATTAGAAGATAAGGGAAAACATGAAAAATTTGATGCAATCTTATTGGGTCCATTTCTGATCAACAATAAGTGGGGTGAAGATTTATACTTCCTCCAAGAGATGACATGGGATATTCTTGAACTACTAGTTCATGGATAGTTCTTGAAGTTATACTTCACTTAAGTATTTTTTTCCATGAACAATAGTTTAGGTTTGTATATATGTTAGTGGTAGGTTTCTTTCTTGCTAGGTTGTTTGGTTTGGATAACCCATTTTGGTCATCTCTGTAATTGGTCTATTCAACCTGAGATCTCACTTCATTCCAGTGGATTGAACGTCCCCAACTGAAGCCACTGATGGAACTTTAATTTATGTTCTGCAATTTCCATTTGATCTTGCCTATGTCTCTGGTTCTACATGGTGTTTTTGCTATAAGGTGTTTTGGAAGTTCTAGGATTGGGGCTTTACGTTTGTTTCCAAGTATTTGTGTTAACCTTACTTTCTTGTCTTCTACCCTAGCTTGGATCTATTTGGTCATTACTTTTGGAGGATGGTTTTAAAAACAATTTGAATCCCATTGATCCATCTAGGTTTGGTCCCCTTCTAATTCGTCATTATATTTTCCTTTGCTAGACTTTATTTCTTACTATGTCAAGGATGGCCCCATGCTTCCCTTTTAAAAACAACTTCATGTCATCATTTTTCATCAACCTAGTTATGTCCCCTCTTGTTTTAATAAAAAATATATATTTTGCAGAGGGATGAATTTTCATGGTTGTTGATGAGTGGTTGTTTGATCTTAGCCATTCCACGCTATCCCATGATGACCCCACCACATGGTTTTGGTTGATCATGATATCATAGGAAGGTGCCACTTGTCACATCTAAAGAACTTGAAGGAATGTTGGGAGTACTTTAATATATTCAGCCAACTTTAATACATTAATTGGCGAGTTACTAAAATAGGTGTAAGACACGCATGGTTCAAATGGATAGAGATTTTTTAATCTCAGTAGGTAAGATGCTCGATGTTTAAGGTCAGAGTTGGTAGTTGTTTTGAACGAGCAGGATCATTGATAATTAAGATCTACGGTTGTCGGCCATCACATGATCAGAATTTGCATGGTAGTTACTGATTGTGATATCAGGGGAAAGACAACACATGGATTTCTTGGGCAATGCAGAACGTGGTGGGCCATTTTCTAGGATGGTGGTCATGTTAGATTGATTAAAGGGCAGTCGTTCGATGATCTAGCCAAAGTGAAAGATCAATGGGTGATATTTAAATCTGCATCAAATGTGATTGGAACCATTGGTGCAGTGTGCGAGTGAGCTTTAATGGTGGACGAGACATTTTCTGGCGTGATTTGATTGAAATAAAACCATTATTTTTCTTGTTTTATTGTATCACAAAGCATTCGATCAATTTCATAGAGCAGTCTTAAAGCTGAGGATGAATTCATGAGTTGTTGCAGTGAAGAATTAGGGTTTCTATGAGCACAAAGCCTTAAGTTGAATTTTGCATCTCCTAGTCAAATTGTAGTCCAAATTTGGTGAATTTTTTTGTATGATTGTTGGGAATTTTATTGAAAATCATTTTAGGTTTATAAGTGAGTTAAATTATTGGAAATTGCAAAGTACATGTTTTGTAATTTCGTATTCTCGAGAAGCCCTAACTTGTTTAAGGTTTTTAATATAAGGAAGCCCTAGTTTGCTTAGGATGGCACCATTAAAGCATCATTCCAACCAGATTGACTTTTTGAATAGAAACTTGTATGATGATTTCCTAGATCAATTGTCGTTGTCAACAAATGATAGGAAGAGGGGGATGGTCCTAATGTGAGGAAAAACCCTTGGGGAGGAGTTAGTGTATAATTGTTTTAATATAGCCAATGTTAGGGTGCCACTTAAGGGTTTGGAGATGTTCAGACTATGGTTTGGACAAAGAAATTTGCCTCATCATTTTTCAAATGGCTGGATTTATGACATGGGTAAATTGGTAGTTCCAAATGTGTTTCCTGATGCTGATTTGCTCAACGTAGTGGCCACAAGGTATGATCTTGTCACATGGGTGGTTAGGGATAATGATGGAAGGGTTCTACTAAGTATTAATAGAGAGGAGTCTCTACGGGTCTTTGATTTGAGTGAGCCTAGTGAATTCTTGGTCCCTATTGAGCTTGAATGAATGAAATAGGAATATGGGAAGATGAAGTCCATTTTCAAAGCTAAGATGCTCCCACCTCATTTAGATAGGGCAGGAGGTTCATTATTCCATATTAGCCCTAGTGATGAGGAGCCTTTCAGACTGGATTGTTTTTCTAAGCACTTCTTAGCTACTTTCTATTTATTATGCTAGATTTTAGATTTTAGCCCTAATACAGTGATGCATATAGCGTTTATGTTCATGGGGATGCAAATACAACATCCAAATTTCTCTGTGGTATATGATTTTTCTTATTTCTTGGCTGAGAAGATACATGAAGTCTATTGAAAATGCAGCAAAATGATAAAAGAATTCCCTTTTACTGGTACTCTATGCTTATGTACATGTTTTTGCTCAAGAATGTTGAGCTTTTCTCTGAGAAAATGAGATTGAATCAATTTTTCAATGAAGAGAGGTTGTTGGTAGAGGTGTGGATAGCTAACCATTCATACAATAGAGAGAATGCCAACTATGTACAGTTTGACAACTACTTTGCATCAAGACTGAGAGCTAGATTGATGGTGAATTTACCCAAGGTTCTTGTAGAATTGTATGATTTTCTTAGGTCCAAGGGGAGGAGGCCTAATTTGAAGATTTTCCACAATTGGGGTGACATTATTCCATACCCAGTCAACTCTATTTTGAGGGTATATGGTTTTCAGTGGACCCCACATATATTGCCTTAGAATGTGCCACCAAGGATCAAATTTGTTGAGGTTATGTGGCAAATTGGATGCGTTCATGAAGATAACCTCACTAGAAAGGGTAAGGGGACTTTCTACCCTCACTACACAGTGGTGTTTGATTTTGTTATTTTAAAGCGAGATTGGGTGCATTGTTGAAAAAAATTGATTTAAACCATTTAAATTTTGGTCCTAGGAGGTAGTATGATCTTGAGGGCTTCTTTGCTCTATTTAGACAAAGAATAAAAGGTGCTAAGTTTTTTCATGAATTCAATTTCCCTGAGGACCTGGTCAGAAAGGAATTTGATTTGAATAAGCAGTAGTTAAATAAAGAGAAATGGGTAGCTTATGATAAGCTATTGGATATAGTACACAAGATGGATCCAAAGTATGAGCCATTGATGGAATTTAGTCCTTATCATAAAAAGATTTATTTTTTGATGGATAATTTCAAGGAAAGCATGGGTATTCTGATGACCAATAAAATAAATTTGGAGATGGACTTGGGTATACAGGAATAAGCTACAAGGAAATTTGAAGAAAGACCAACTTTCCAACCTCTAGATGATAAGCCTATTTGTAGGAGAAAAAGGGATGATAGCAGTGATGAAGAGGAAATAGATAGAAAAGGAAAAAAGGTAATGAAATTGCATGAACAACCAAGCTCACAACTCAAAACACCTTGGGCAATAAAAATAATTGATATGGAGTCATCACCAAAAAGGATTCCCTCAATACCACCATCATCGCCAAGCCCTAAAATTCAAAGGATTGAACAATCCTAGGAGGACTTGGTGGATTAAATCATTGCTATTGACCAAGCTATGCAAATGGGCATGCCTTCCCCTCCATGACTAGTTGAGTTAATTTTATCAGACCTGGACATGAAAGGCAAATGTATACAGGATGCAAGAATGCAGGCTTGTAAAGAATTTTTGGATGATGATTCTTTTTGTAAAACTGTCAGTCTTCTTGCAGTTCTGGTATGGAGGATGAAGTTGGAAGAATATCAAGAGAAGTGCAAGAAAAGAAGAGAACAGAGGCCTGATAGGTCAGATCAAGAAAATGATGATGAGGTGAAGGCTGAAGTAATGAATGAATTCAAGAACATCACTCTAGAGGAAGGGAGAAAGCTGGTCAATCAAGATGGTGTCTTGATTCTACCTATGTAGGATATTGTTGATGCGGTGAATTTTAATGCTATTTTGAATTCCAAGCATCCCCTCTAGAATTCAGAAGAAGAAGTCAAGGCAACATTGCAAGACTTTTCCTTTAGCGAGGAATATGAAACCTTGGCAATATGGACTTTGACCCCACAAGGAAGAAAGCCAAGTATAACTAACATTAACCCAAATTTGAGGGGAGGGTTTATAATAAAAAGAGCTTCAGAGACTTCAACCATAGAGGCTACAAATTAAACTATGAATATGGCCAAACTGGCACAAAAGACTATAGAGAGAGAGGACGCTGAAAAAATGAGTCTTATGGAAAAATATAATTTTATGATTGGGGAGTATAATAAGGTGTAGTAAAGGAATATTGAGTGGAAAACAAAAGTGGAAATATTAAAGTACAGGAAAATTGGGGAAACATAAATTGCTCCAGTGATTAAATCATTTCCTTCCACATCAGGGTCATTTCCTTTTGTTTCCCCCATTGTTTCCACACAAGGATCTCCCAGTCATACTCCTTCCCTTAGCTCCACATTGGAACCAATTGAGGAGGAATTAGAGTGCTCTGTTGAACCAACGAATAAGCAGTTAATGCAAAAAATTGCAGAGCTACAGGACTCTCTAAAGGTAAGTGAGTAGAGGGTATCTTCAAGACAAGGGAAAATTTTTACTACTGTTTCGTAGGATTTAAATGAAAAGGTTGATGATAGATTGTCAAGTGTATATTTTTCTTGTTCTCTATTATTAGGTGCAATAAATAATATTGACAGGGATCAAAAAGTAGCAATACCATTAATTGAGAAGTGGATCCATAGGGAAAATGATTTGGATGTAATGTTTAAGGCCTCAAGATTTGATATCAATAATAGGCCATAGTCGTTAAGACCTACTCAAGTGTTGGTTAAATCTTTGCAAGGTTTCCAAGCCTTACCAGATGACTTGAGTAGGAAGATCAAGGAATTGGTAAAAAAAATTGATGATTGGAGTGATACATTATTTCCTAACATAATTGATGAGAAGGGTAATATCAGGTCACTTCAGCAATGGCAGGATTGAGCTAATAGGGTCATCAAGGCTCAAATTACTTTAATTTGTGATGACTTAGATTTTGATCTATTAGTGAGTTGCATGGATAAAATTATCAACACCAGTTCATTCCTTGATTCTTTTGAACAAGAAGAAAACCAAGTGGCCGTTAAATATACACCTTATATAGTGTCAAAGTAAATGAGGTAATTGGTTTTAATTGGCCAAGTGATGAGGAATGCTAGCAGTGGGTGAATACATATTTAACTAAGGAGGAGTAAAAGCGGGAGAAAGTTGCTAATAGTTAATCAATCAACTGTTGTAGTTATAACAATTTCCAATTTTGTTTTGGTGGTAGTCTAAGCGCAAAGTTCTTGAAGATTTGTTGTTGCTGGAACAAGAAGATTCTCCGGGGGAGGTTGTTGTTGTAACCAAATTTTGAAATGTCACAAAGCAGTCCAAGTGGCTAGTGGAATGTGTGCTTTCTAGCCCAATGCTTGTTTGCTCCTTCATTTTCTATAAGAAGGATTTTAAGGCCAAAAGTATGAGTTAGCAAGTTAGAATTTTTTGGTCGACTCCAGGTGAAGTTGCAAAGCAATTGTAAAGTCTGATAATTATAGAGAAAATGCAAGTTAGGTTTTGAGTCATTTTGTTGTAGGTTTTGAATTCATGGAGACATAATGTTCTATCACAATACTGGCATTTGAATTAGACTGATAAATTTAAGCTCATGTCTCTCCTATGTACAAGCATATTTGAATTTTGAATTAAATGGTCAAGGGTTATTTTGTTCATCTCACTGTTGTGGTGTGTGCAATTCTTGTTTTAGCTTTAATTCAAGGAATTATTTAAAATGCTTAAATGAGATTGTAGGTTGATATGTTTTGTACAAGGATTTGATAAGTAGTATTGAGTTAGGATACATATTAGTGATATTGTAAGCCAATGTTGTGAAAGATCTTATATGCTATGAGTTGAATTTGTTATAAACCCTTAGATGTTTTTGAGTTTGACTCCTCCAATGGAAATAAGGCACTGATCTAAGTTGTACCTATTTGTGAGATTCAGTATTTGTTTGTGTTCACCTAGAGCTTGCTACAAATTGAAAATTAATGAATATCTTTTACTTTGAAGTATTGTTGTGACTATCTCACAATCCAAATGGTTGATATTATTAATGAACAATCAATTCTATTCATTATTATCCCGTTATGTTGAGCTATTAAGGCAGATTATATGTTATGATTAATGTTGTTTATAATTAAGGTGCAGAGGTTGTAAACACATTAAGGGATCACCCTCTTGGGTCTTGCAGAGCCCAAAGTGTAGGTATTTAAAATCCTCGTCAGTTGGTCCAAGTCCTTCGAGCTACCCTTGATTGGAATTGGCAATTCCATAGGTAGATTAGAAGATTAACCTGGTTACAATAAAAACAACCAACATGAAGTATGTCTAAAATAGAAGGATAATAAATAACAAACTTTATGGAGTAAAACTCACAAACATGATAAAATAACACCTTCACAAAGATTCATCCCCATCCATGAGATAAAAATTCAGAAGAGCATCAATGATGAGGTGATCACATTCCATAAGGTGCGTAAACACATCAAAATCTATAGTATAAACATGAATGGTAGTAAAGGATAAGGTTCAATAATAATCTATGATAGTAGATGTAATACCAAAGGTCAATAAATGGATAGATACAATTTAAGAGACTATGCAATGAAGTTCAAAAACCCTAAAATAAGTATTTAATTGATATAGAAAGAAGTTAAGATATAATGTTAATTAGAAAATCAATTAATAATTATATTTGAAAATAGAACCTAGAGGAGAATCCAAGGGTGGCCAAGGTGTGCAAAAGGTTACACAAAGAAATATAAAACCTAGAAGAAGAGATATATCAATGAAATTGTAATAAATAGCAACCCAACTCTAATGTGATCTAAAAAATGATAAGACAATAAAAAAGTATAGATTTGAAAGTTACTTGATGAGGAGAAATCCGAGGGAAAAAAGTAGGTCATGTAAGCACTAACAATCTTGAAAATAAAGTATAAAAATACTTTACATGGATTAATCCAAGCTAATAAAATATGTGCAATAATAAGGAACAAATTAACACAAATTTAAATGTAGACAAAATAAAATAATTCTTAAATAAAAACCTGTAAAAAATTAAAATTTATGCATCCATGTGTATGTGGTAAAGAAAATAAAATAGTTCTAAACTAAATTAAAATAACTCTTAACTTGACAATTTTTAAATATATTTAAGATATTAATTTATTGCACTCATGTTCATGCTCATGCCATGCCCATATCCATACATTTGATCTTCACCTTTAGATTTACAACTTCTTGCAAATATTTAATTATTTAATCATTCCCTTAAGATAAACTTAAAACTAAATTAAATTTTAAATAAATATACAAACTTCACCATAATAAATATTACTAGCACTTGCACCTAAAGGAGGTTCAAGGATTACATCAATAGAAAACTATAGGTATGTTAATATGTTAGAGAATGTGTGTTTGTGCATTGATGCGCTGCAAATTCTAGTTGCATGTGGCTAGATTAAACAATTAATAATAAGTGCTAAATAATGCAATGAAATAAACTTAGACAAATCTAGATTTTTTCTTTAAAAAAATTAAGTTTTATCTAATTAAATGAAATATTTGCATGCAGATTTAAAACATAAAACAATATAAATGAAAAAAGAAAGTTGTCATCGAATTGACAAAAAACATTGCAAGAGAAAATAGAACGTTCCCATCGAGTTGTCAAATCAATATTTATTTCTTTTATGTGATAAGTAAAATGTTGGAGGCTTTTACCATTAAATGGCACCTGATTTGCCATTAAACAACAGATGAAACTTGTTTTCCAACTACTCAATAGTGATTTGCAATTATAAGACTTGTTTTAGACTCAAATCTCACACTATATGTAACCTATGGACAAAATATATTTAATAATTTATAAATTTTAATTGTTATTTTCTATATAGTTAATTGAATGGTTGTGAAAAATTTATTTGATGGGATTAATTAAAATAAGAATGATTAGTGTGCTAAGTTTAAACCATTGTGTTTAAGCTGCTTTGACATCTTTGGTTGATCGGTTGTACTTCATGTGGCTCTTGACGAGCTGGCCGGCAGCAAGAGCAGACATGAGAGACAACTCTCCTGCCATAACTGCAGCTGCCACTACTCTGGCCAAGTTCTGAGCATTCGCACCAGGGGATGTCCCATTTGCTCCTTTCACTCCAAGCATGTTCAAGCACGCTGCCTGTGCTGCCAATTGAGTCCCTCCTCCTACTGTTCCCACCTCTATACAGGGCATGGTCACCGAAATGTGCAGGTCTTTGCCCCCATTCGCACCCTCCATCATGGTAATACAGTGGGAGCTCTCCACATTCTGGGCAGGATCTTGGCCTGTTGCAATGAAAACTGCAGATACAAATTCTTGCCTGCAATTGCACATTTTATGCCTTGGAGCCTAGCAAATCTGCTTGTCCTGTTCAAATAATGTGCACCCAAAATCTTATAAGTTATCTTGAAACTATGGCTTTATTTCACAACCCATTGAGCCAATACCCATAAAATAATGCTATCAATGGTGCTTACAAAATGAAAAAGAGGATCTGGAAAAGAAACGCTTACTTGTTGAAGATGTCAGAGAGGTTATCAGAGTTTGCGGGATCCTCAATATAGAACTTGAGCTCTGCAGCCCTCTTGGCACTCTGAAACCTCACAACAGGAGCCCTAGTCATGCCATCTCTGAGAAGAATGCTTGTAGCCCCACCACTCATAAGAATGGCCTTGCAACCTCTGTTGGCGCTGGCCACCAAACACCCTTCTGTGGTTGCCATGGGCACCATGTACTCAAACCCATTGACTAGTAAAGGCCCTGCTACACCCACAGGGACTTGTACATAACCCACAGGCATCTCACAGCACTGCCCAAGAATGGACTGATAATCAAATCCCTCCAAGGGCAGCCCATCAAGGGATCTCCCAGTCATGAGCTCCAAGGCAGTCCTCCTCACAGAAGCAGGATTCAAGAGAATAGGAGGCTACAGTGCCATTGCATACAGCAGCTGCAATGTCTCCATCCTCATTGTCCCCAAGGGAAATTTCGTTGAGCTGGACCTCAGGTTTCTTAACAACAATTTGTTCTTCGGCTGCTATCCCACAGGTTGTTGGAGGGGTGTTGAAATCCTCCTTCACAACAAAATCGTCCCATGAATCATCATTGCTCTTGCCGATGAAGTTTTGCACATAATCAATGCCAAAGAAACCCAAAAGATAGATGAAGGAAGCCAGCTGGGCCACAATGGCTACAAGCTCCTCAAAGCTAACAACATGGAGGGGTGTTGAGGTTCTGATCTTCTCCCTCCACCTCCTGATCAGGAAATACGATGCACCGAAGAAGAGCACAAAGAAGAGCTTGTTGGAGAGTCCCAAGGGGAGAAACAGAGCATCAGATGCCAACAGCTTTGAATTTTCATTCTTCCTCTTTGCACCATCATCTGCTTTCTTCATGTCAGAGAAGTAGTTAATTTCTCCATCATTCTTCACACCCATCTTTGATTTTCTCAGCCCAGCAAAATCCATTGCAGAGGCTGTTTTCTGTGCTGTCGGGTGCTGATATGCTTCTCCTTGGGCTTTATAGAGGGGGCAAAGGAGCAAACACAATGCTTACACCTCTACCTCCCTCACTTCAGTTCGATATTATTGACCATGTAAAAAACTTTATTGGGGAAGTCTCCCCTCGTGCGCTGTGTAAAATTCTTGGTATTTCTTGCTAATAGTGCTCTTCTTTAAATCATTAGACTCTTGACACGTGTTTTTTTCGGTGCAGCTCGCGTGACGTACATGGACACATTAGGGGCCTTTTCTAAAAAAATCTGAATGTAACCCGGACTACATAAGTGCTTACGTATTTTGATAAATTATGCTGTTATTTTGGGAAAAAATTAGTTTTTAATTGATTTTATTGAGTTATATTTTAATTTATTTATTTGAGTATGAATAATTTATTTAGCATTTATTGCATTTTGGTGACAATTATAGATGAAGTATAAGACTTTTAGGGAGGTCAATCATTCTAGTATTATTTCAATTTAAGCGTATTTAATCATGGAGTCTCTCTAAAATCAAACTCAATTTAGCACCTTTATTCATGGAGTTTCCGCCAAGATCAAACTTAATTTTGTGTTTGATATTGGGGGAACTCCATACTCAAGTGTGCTTGAGTTGGATAGTATTGGTGAGTCACATTCCCATAAGTCCTAAACAAGCTAAGTGAGCTTTATTTTGGAGGAAACTTCATGGTTAAGCACTTTTAAGTCAAATTAATATTGAAATGAGCGAACCCCTACAAAATATTGATGCTTCAACCCTATGAGTATCACCTAGATGTAATAAGTGTTATGTGGACCATTAATATTCATGAGAGAAAGGTTTAGGTGAACCTCTACTCATTAAATATGAATCAATAAATTTAACTCAAAAATTACATAGTTAAATCCTAAAAAAATAACTATTAAAATAATATATCATAAAAAATTAAAGCCCCTACTTATATCAAAAAATATAGTCGTGGGTATAAATTATAATTACATACTTATTAGTGAAAAAAGATTATACATTTTTTAATACTAAAAATAATTTGAATTAAAATTCCTTTTTACATAAATATAGATTAATTAAATAAATAAAATCAATAAAATTAGCATACATTAAGTTAAAGTTAGGTTAATAAATGTATACTAATAAATGAAGTAATTAAATGAGAGTATATGTGTACTTAGCTTTATAATCGATGATGTAGGAATGATAATGATGATGCATAGAATTGATTCATCTCTTTTATAAAGTTAATATATCTTAGAATCTAAACAGATGCATAAAAATTTGAGATTCAATCTTGGACATTGTAGATTCAATCTCAACTATCACAAATCTAAACTTTGACATGCAAATTTGAACTTAGAAATTATGGACTTTTGAAATCTATTCACTTTGATCTTTGATATCGCATATATGCTTGTAATGATTATGGTGTTGTTAAACATCTTAAGGGAATGCGTTAATCACTAGGGTCAAGCTCTCCTAGGTCAAACCCCTAGATCCACCAACTTTATGATTAAGAAAATATTTGAACACAAAATACACATACATGCAAGTGGCTTATTTGTAGATGATCTATTAATAATGATTCATTTATCCCTTTAGAAATTGAAGTGTGTACTAATATTTTTCTTCATGTAGTCTCATATGAATTTATTGCAATTTAAACATATTTAAATACCAAAATACATGTTACAAAAATGTGTACCAATTAGGTTCATAATGGCTAGAAGAAAATGACAAGAAAGATAAAATTTAAGTTTAAATATTTAGATTTAGAGGCTCATTCCCACATGTAATGAGATAAATTCTAAGTAGTGTAGAAATGAACCTAAGTAGTGAGATGATAATCTCAAGGCATGAAGCTAATTTTTTAAGGTAAGTGAAAACAAGGTGTGAGAATGAGGGGTGAGTGGTGGATGCATGAAAATAAGTGAAAGTGGGAGTAAATGGAGATAGATAGGGAACATGATCTGAACCAAAATTAACACAAGAGTGTGTCACTTGTTGACATGTAATCGCATTAATACATTCACATAAAAATAGATAAAAAACTAAATGAGAAATGACATGGGTATAATAATTTCACTATTATATTTTTCTCCCACTTTGAGGTGTGCGCAAATCTAACATGAGCATGAATTTAAAATTACATGAAAATTCTTAATGAACATAAAATTAAATTTATTCACACAAAAACGGATATTGATTTATATTAAGTAATATATTGTTCTTGGAATTTGCTTGTATGTTCAATATGGTCATGTAACATGAATCCACTCAATATAGAAAATACAATAGATATTTTCTTGATGTAAGCATGTAGTATGATCAAGATCCATCTAGGTATAATGACGAGTCTCTATGTAGCATAGGTCACTACCTAAAGTATTAGCCATGAAGATCATTAGCAACAATATATGTTCCCCTCCAATTAGTTGTATACATAGTATGCAATGAAATAGAGGAGCATAAAATGATACATGATAATGATTAAAATAATCAAATAAAATGTAAACATGTATCATCAAATAATAGGTATGTACTTGCTCACAAAATTGAATATATAAGCACCATAATATAATGTTGTTCCCAGTATAGGAAAATCATAAAGAAAAGATGGCCCTACAAGCTAGATAAGAACCATGCAAGCATATAAAATATGAAATCAAGTTAGAAGATAAGTGTGTAATCATAAATAGGTAAGATACAATCATATAAGCACATGTGAAGATGATTGTCCCCACATTAGGGGAAATGATAAAATGAAGCACAAATGAATGGTTTGTAGAAGATAAAAGGATGACATGGGTCTCCAATATGTGATCACAAGTGAAATATGATAACAATTATAAGACTTGGTAACATAAGCATTAAAACACAAGTTCAAAAAAATAAACATAAAGTGATAAACATCGAATTTTAAGGAGATAACCGTGATAAACATGTGATAGGTAAACAAGAATTATGAGAAAAATATATACATAAGAGGCATAGTGAATCATAATATCACATGTAGGGACATAAAAATAAAATACTTGAACAAGCATAAAATCAAAGAATGAAACATAAGTAATCATAGGTATGAAAGGTAACGTAAGGAACATATTGATACAACCTTAATTTATCGATTCTATTGGGATATGAGTAGTTAGGTAGTTGCTACAATAGCTTCTAATTACATTATATGATTATTAATATAGTTTTATATTGGTAGTTAATTTGGCCTAGGTGGCACCCTTGGTGTAAGTATGGTATATATAGGAAGCAAAGGATAGTTTATTATTAGCATTATTATCTTTATTATTATGCAAGGTGTACAACACACTTTCAAAAAATTTGTCTTAAAATTATATATTCAAAATAGAAAATGATTATATCATCTCAACATAGAATCCCTCCTCTAGTGCATCATATTAAAAGTAAAAATAAATAAGCATTGATATTTTTCTTGAGAAGACAATCAACTTTATATTTCACTACTAATGATCTAGTTTTAGTAAAATAAAAGAGAAAGTATAAGCATTGATTAAAATATTGAAAATATAATATTTTTAAAAAATGCACTTATAGATCTACAAAAAGGTATTTTAAAATATTAATGTGAGTGGGAGTTGTGAGAATATCAATTTTTTTATTTAATAACCATTTTTTAATAAATTAACACCAAAGTAACATGCTACATGTGTATCTACTAGACACTTCCAACTAGAAAAGTTATGGCCTAGATCTATGTTAGCTAAAATGAATCTATCTAGAACATATTTTTGATCAAAATTGACTTTCAATAAAAAATACATAAATTTAGTTGTACTCATAAGTTGGCTTAACATAGTAAAATGACTTTAAACTTTCACTCTCAAGAGTTACTAATTTGTAGATTGAAGAAATATTTGTATGGTCTCAAATCTATAGTCACAAAAATTAAGGTACTAGAAGATAATTTCATATGTTTTAAAGTTAGGGTTTACAAGGTCCAAATCATATCATTGTGTATACTTTAAATAGGATAGTGGTTATTTCCTTCTTATCACTTTATATGTGGATGATGTAATTTTTACAAAGGGTTATGCTGCTAAAATTTCTCCAAACTTGTATTGGTTTCTCTTATGTGAAGGCTTGAACTTGTTGATGCATTTTAACCAAATTGGTATTGTGAATAAATTAGTTTAACAGTTGGAGAACGGGTCTTTTTTGAAAGGGCTTTCCCTGAATAAACATTGTATTATTGTGGTATGTTATTTTTGTTTATATATTTCTTTTGAAATTGTTAGATATATTTTACATACAATGTCCTCCTTGATCAATGTAAGAAGTTTTTTTCTCTCAAAATCCTTTCATAATATTCTTGATTCAATCATCTAGCTATGTTACCCCTCAAATCTACTTACTTGCAACTCCTTCCAAATCCCTTCTTGTCCCCCAACTAAATACCGAATGAAACTATAAGTTTACTAATACCAATCAATCCAAGCTCAATGCTTTTCTTTGACGTTCTAAAGGGAGATTCCATTAACCAAGCTTTAGCTTAAGAGTTTTTACACTTCAAGATCTTTGTTTGTGACAAACTCTATTTCATCTAGCCCAAACCATCATATATACCATTGTTGTTTTGGACCTAAACATGAACTGAGAAAATCTTTTAAGATTTTGACTACTAAGCATATTTGAATTTCTATTCACAAAGACATTGTCATCATTTTGGGCTTAAACCCTACTAGAAAATGCTCTAAAAAAGGATTTTTATTAATGTCAACATGATCTTTGATTTTGATAAACAAGTAATTGCCAAATTAAGTTATTGAAAGAATGGTGTAATATTGCTAACTTTAATAACTTGTGTTCTCTTTTGGGACTTTGCTTTTAAAAATTTTACACCAATATCAATTTTTTGATGAAAAAATTGTTTGATATAGGATACTCTCTAATCCAAGCAACAAATCACCCAAAAAATGCAATTGATACAAAATCAAGTCAATAAGCTTCAGATGGCATAAGAAAGTCTTTCCAAATGCATAAAGACTATCACATTTAGCTCAAACCTTATAACTACTATTTATATTGCTCTTCAAGATGAAACATATCTTCGAACCAAATATTCACTACATCTACAGTACATACTATACAATATTCACTACATCTACAATACATACTATACAATGAAAAATATAGCATTCTAACTAAGTGTGGATAATTACACATCTATAATTAAAAACATAACATTCTAACAAATATAGATAATTACACAACTATAATTAAAAAATAGATTAATCATTTACCCTTTAATGCAAACTCTATTAGCTTTCCTCAATATCCTCTTCCAGTATTTATTGTTTTTGACTTCAATAGTGAGACATAACTATCTTATTGAAGTTAGCTATGCAAACAACACGTATGCAATCCAGACATAAGATTAGCTTAGTTTTGATGATAAATGGTGAGAGAAAATTTAAACAGTTTGTTCATTATGTTAATATGGAAGTTTAGATGCCCCATATAAAGAACTAACTTGCATTCAACGAAATAGGATGAAGCAATGCCAATTTATAAAATATACAAAACTCTGACAAAATAAAAAAATCTATGATCTTAAAATTGCATTTTAAACCAACTCTTGAAGAATTGGCTGGGTCGTGCGCAATTCTCGTGCAAAATACCATAAATTTTGTTGTAACGAATTTTGCTGAATGAAATCCAATTCAAAGGAAATAAATTCAACGATAACTAGCACGAGCCCAGACCAGACTTTCTGTGCACGTTTTCTCTCATGCAATTTGAACTCTTGACAGCGTCGATCGATTGCAGACAAGATGAAAACGACTTTGTTATCTAAATTGGAAACATTCAAAACTTAATTTCACTCGCTTTTAACGAAGGAAATCACCTCTCCCATGGTGATAACTAGTTTTGAAGAAGCGCGCAGGAATTAAAAATAATTTCATTAGAATCGCTACAACGACCCAAAAAGTATTGATTTTGATTATATTTCCTATCTAAATAATTTATAATTTTATTAAAGGGATTAGTAATTGAAAAGTCTAAATAATATTTTACATTTAATGTTTTATATTGAATATATTACAATTTTTTTTTAATGTGGTGTGTAGGAGGATAATAAGCTTATATTATCTTTTGGTAGAGGCTACTTTCTCGCAAAATAAATGTAGATCTTTAGGAAAGTAAAAGAAGATAGCTCAACCTAGTTAAATCTATGGTACTAGTGAATGTTATGATTAAGAGCTTGCAAAACAAGGCAATAGGTAGAGACAAATTTTCAAATGGTGTTTAGGGATTTCAAGAATGCACTAAGAAGATGTTTTAAATGGGGTACTTTAGCTTGCTACATGATATTCCCTATTTATAGAGAAATGCTCATATTGTAAAGAAAATTGAAGTAAAATATTTTTTTAGCTCATATAATTGCATGTAGATATAAAGATCTAGACGAGGCACGTAAAGTATTGGATGTTCAAAGAAAGGGTTTGAGGCACAACTTCTTCATCGGACTTCTTACAAGCTAGTTTGTGTTGTTCCTAAAGAGGCTAGTCAACTTGAAGGAGTCTTTGTGAGTAGTGATAGAAATTCAAAGGAGTATGTCATCCAAGACTAGCAAGTTTTAGTTTTAGATTCTAGATTGATTTATGTAGTAATTAAAAAAATATAATATTTTTCATGCTTGTAACAAATTCAATTTATCTTAGCTACTAAAGTTTAAGGACAATGTCCATGTCCTACAAAAGGCTTTTGACATTAAGCATGTTAAACCTAAATATTTTTTCAAGTAGGTGAAAAAATACATTGGTGTTTATTTTGAGAAAGATGGATATAGAATTCCTAATATTTCATGTAAGGAGGCAAGGGATGATGTTTGTCATGAGGACTCTCATGCGTCATCCTTAAACTAGAAAGCTAATGATACTAATAGAGATTGACCTATAAATTATAAGAGAGGCTTAAAATCTTTAGTGGAGGTGACCAAAGGTAAGAAAAATCTAAATCATCATTATCTTTCATTTTCTAACTAGTTTTGACAATGATGACATCCATCTTAGGGTTCCTACAATTGTATTGGAAAGATCCTCTAAAATATTAAAAAATAATTTTATGGGGAATCCAATAGGGTCAAAACCAAGCATAGATTTTGTTAGCTGATGGACTCAAAGAAAACATAAACCATTTGTCCAAGTTGAGATCTTCGTCTAGCTTAATAGTTTTTTGTTGATCTCTTTTTTAAATCATGAATGATTGTGTCTAGACTAAGCCTTTAATAGTCCTTGGTTTTTGGAAAAAATAAGGTTATTCCTCAAAAAAATAGAAACTAAGTTTTGATCTTGAGAAGGATAACATTATAATTTTCCTAAATTGAGTTAGGCTTCTAGATCTCCTATTAGAGTACTAGGAAGATGAATTTGTAATTGAAATAGATGAATCATTTAATTGGCTTATAACTTTTGATGTGGTTACCAATTACTTATATGGATAAGGATCTTCAATATTTTGTCATCTTGTCCCCAAAATATGGTGCTTGCATTCAATAGATCAAATATAAGGACTCCTTTATTTCTTCTCAAAGGTGCCATAAATCAAGCACTTTTTCCAAAAAAATCCTAGTCATAAGGGATTATTTTCAAGTTCTAGAGAAAGAAGGAAAATAATGAGCTAAGATGTCCTTAAGAATAGAAAGGGATGATTGCCTCAAATTAGCTAAAGGATAAAGTGATAAGATAGGAATTGGAAAAGCAAGATGTTGAGTGTGATATTTAGAGCTATATTGGAAGTATATAATTTCCAAATTTAAGTCCTTATTAAGGATAAGATTTCCCTTCAGAAAAATATGATATGGCATGGTCTAAAGAAGTAGAGAAAGATCTAGAAATTTCATTCATGTTATAGAGCCCTAAGGTAGGAAGCCTCTAATTTTTGGAACATCTTACGAAGGTAAGTAGGAAGGAGGAATATTTTAGAAGTGAATTAAATGAACCTTCCCTAGATGAATGTGGTACTAACCTATTAGGAATAATATGCATATTAATCCCTTCACCAATAGGAATGAAAAAAAAGAAAATGAAGGAATCAAGCCTCAACATAGGTATGCAAAGAAGTGAAGCCATTAAAATATTTTGAAGAAGGGTAAAAGCAATATAATGAGTCCAATTTTAGTGGAAGTGTTATGAGTAGAAAATACAAATAAGGATGAGTACCCATTTGGTAAAATATGGGTGCCTATTTAGGATCAAGCTCTTGAATCTAAAATTCTACTTGTATGGAATGAGTACCCAATTTATGTTTTAAAATAGGAACCCATTATAAGTTTTAAAATGGGAACCCATTATAAATAGAAATGGTTACACATTTAAAAAAAGGTACATATTTTAAAATGAAATAGATGCTTGTTTTTATTTACATCATATGTCCATTCCTTTTTAGAATATGTACATATTTTGAGTAGGTATACATTTCATTAAATTTGAAATTTGAAGCCCGTATTTTTAATTTTTTAGGCTTGAAAACCCAACCCTTTGCCTTGGACCTTCAAGTACAATGCCATGAAAACAACAAGAGAAAATTTGACTCTAGCAATATGGTTGACAAATTTTATTCATTTTTTTTGATGTCTAGTTTTCAAATTTATATTTTTTATGATTAGACATAATTTTATATTTATTAATTAATTTTTGTGTAGAAAGTGGTTCAAAAAATTGAAATGATAGGTATTAGTATTTTTTAATAACTTTTGATTTTAAATTTTTTTTAAAAAAAAAGTGACTAATCTAGACATTATTCTCTGCACAATGAAAAGTAAAATCCTTTTATGATATTTTTAGCTCAAATTATGTTAGTTACACATGAGAGGTTTTCAAAAATAGGGCCAATAGAAAATTAATATTAAGATTATTTTTTAAAAATTATAAAAAACATCCTAACCAAGTTACCATAATGCACATATTTTCTCAAAAGGAATTGAAAAAAATAATTTTATTTAGGTCAAATTATGTTTGTCGTACACATGCATGTTTTGGCTCAAAATGCAAGAATTTAAATAAGTCATTTTTGTACATCTTATAAAAAATAACTTTTTTTATTTGGGTATTAGAATAAATTATATATTTGAAAAAAAGACACAAAATTCTACATTTCATATTTCTAGACCATGGTAGGATTCTATGTGTATGTGCTTCAAGTTTTTAGTCAAACTATGAAAAATTTTGATTTTCAAGAAAAAGAATTCCACTTTTTGGCCAAAGAGTGGACCCAACTTCTTGCAATTACCCATATAAAGATTTATTAATTCAAATTAGGCTAGTGATTTTGACAACATGAGGTTCATGAGGGGTTATGTGTGTGAGTATGAAAATCTCCAAAGCTTAATCTATTCCCACATTAGTATGGTTTGTTTTAAACCTTAGCAAATCAACCACTCTTATGAAATAAACCAACATGCTAAACAAAGCCATCAAAAGATCCAATAAACTGATTGAAAACATAAAAACCATGAAGGATACCTATTCCATATTGGATTGGTGCAACCTTTAGTATGTGAAGGAGCTCTTTCCCAATCCTTGCCAAGCTAAATGATGAAGATATAATGTTGTGATAATGGACAAATTTAGTTCTCAAATGAAGAGAGTAACTTTGCATGAGATTGTGTGTTGTGTAAACAATGAAAGAAGGTATTGGATTTATAGGTGAGATTGAGGAGAGAAGAGGCAAGATTGAGGAATGTGGGACTAATCCTCAACCAATAGGAAGAAGCCACTTGTCACCATGTGAATGGGCCATGGTTGTGCAATTTTTGGCCAATGTGCCCATTTGAAATTTGAGAATGGCATTAAATGAATATGGTTCAAGGATTTGGGGGGAAATTTTTTTGGACAAAAAATTCAAACAAGGGGAGTTAATGAGGGCATATTCCTTGGGAATATGCCTTGTGAGGAAAATAGAGCTTTTTAATAAATCAAACTAAATGATTTATTGTGCAAGTGGGAAAAGCTAGAGAATGGGACATTGGTTAGGCTTAGCATTAATCAGTGATTTGATTAATTAAGCTAGTGATTAGTTGGTGTGACATTTAATTTAAATTTTTGGATTTGTTTTAAATCAAATGAGAGGAAAATGAATATTAGCCATTTCATTAAATATATTTGATTTAACTAAATGAAGAGACTTTAGGAGGTTAATTAATCAATTTGATTTAATTAATTAAGAAGAAAATGATCAAATATGATGTTAATCAATAATGTTAATTTTGCATGTCTACAATGTGTTCACTTTGTGTCTAGGTGTTTTCAATTATATAAGTAAAAGACAACCAATGGTTGTGTTATCTATGATAAAAGTAGAGTATATGGATGTTACACATGCAAGTTTAAAGAGGTAATTTTCTTACATAGGTTGTGCTTAGGAGTTTTGGTTTGAACTACAAAAAGTGAAAATCAATTTAGACAATCAAAGTTCTATCTTCTTGGCTAAGGACCCCATGTACCATGCTCATAGTAAGCATATATATATGCAATATCAATTTATTTTAGATTCTTTAACAAATCCAATGAGAACATATACATTTTATTAATGTAGGGAGGCTATGGGCCAAGTTACTTCTATAAGTTAAATTTATTTCATGTTTATTTTTATGTTACAATGATAAAATCTTGAATAATTTTATGTAGGAAATCTTGCCTATGCATATTTTAAACATATCCTTAATGTATGAGGGCTACAGTAGCAAACTCCAAGAGCGATCCATGTTTTAAATTCTCTCAATTTGGTTTCCCTCAACATTGTGTACATGATATGGGGTAGAGCAATCCTATGTTTTGGATGAGTACAAGAAATGGAGATTTTCATAGAATGATGTGAACGCCTAAACACTTGTAGTGGCATAAGTTTAAACCAGGGTGATCCCACAATAGTGGTTTACAATTTTTGGGCAAATTGGACACTGCAATTATTATTTTTAACTAAATCTTCACTTTCAGGCTCTTGTAGCGGCTAAACCGTGAGGAATTTGAAAATGATGCAAACTAGAGTCTCATCACATTTTGTCTGTAGATTCTAAAATTATTTTTTTGAAAATTTTTGGAATCAAATTGCACTTTTTTTTCCATCTCCCACGAAAACTAGTTTTTTCAGAAATCAACATTTTTAAAAAGTGACGCTCACCGTATACAATATAAATTTTTTTGTATGAAGGATAAAATTCTAATGTTTTCGAATTTAGATTTGTAACTATGATATCTAGCACTTGCATTTGGTCTCATAATTTTTTATTGAATATTTTTTCCTTAATCAAGTTTCAAATTCAAACCAATTGCAATTCAGACATATGTGGACTGTATACAACATATCTTTTTCTATATAAATCGAAATTCAATTTTTATTTTTTTTAATGGATCAAGCAGATCAATACCCAGCCTCATCATATTTTTAAAATTTTTATTTTGATAATCTGTTATTTTTCCACATGTGCAGACCAGAGATTTTAATTTTCAATGAAAAACCTATGTTTAATAAAACTAAAAAATAAAATACATAATAAAAGAAAATCATATTAAAACTCTATTCGACGGATAGCTCATTCCGAGGACTATCATTATCTAGCTGGGTTTCTGAAGTTTTCTGCATTTTCAAATTCAAATTGAGCTTCGAATGACAATTTTTTACCAAAAAAAACTATTTTTTGAGAAGCCAGGGTAAAAGGGGGGTTGTTCGACCAAACATCCCTTAAGGGGTTCGGCCAAACCTACTTTAAGGGGTTCGGTTGAACCTAGACAATTAAAAATAGTGAAAAAAATTCACAGGGTCCAGGAAAATGATGGGTTTTGTTTTAAAAAAATCCCTATTAAGGAGGTTCAACCGAACCTCAGTTCCCTCGAACCCCTTTATTTTAATATTTCCGCTCACATGAAAAAGGGGTTCGAACGAACAATTGGGTTTAGCCAAACCCCTTCACTTTGTGTAAAGGGAAAAAATGACTTTTTCCTTCCTCCACAAAAGTGTTCACCACTTATGTGGGTTTACCCACCATTATGTTTAGGCTACTTTGACATCTTTGGTCAATCAATTGTACTTCATGTGGTTCTTGACGAGTTGTTAAACAACAAGACCAGACATGAGAGACAACTCTCCTGCCATTACTGTAGCTGCCACTACTCTCGCCAAGTTTTGAGAATTCACACTAGGGGATGCTTTGTTTTCTCCTTTCACTCCAAGCATGTTCAAGCATGCCACCTGTGATTCCAATTGAGTTTCTCCTCCCATAGTCCCCACTTCTATTCATTGCATGGTCATCGAAATGTGCAGGTCCTTGCCCCCATTCTGTTGAGAAGTGTCTCAACCTTGCTTTTTTTTTAATTATTAATTGTAAATTTGTTATTATCTTTTAGTTGTCATGAAAGTTGCTAAATGAAACTAGGACAGCTTGCAAAGTGTTTTAATTGTCAAATTAGAAAGAACATGAGAAAAATTGAAAGATAAATGTGAGTTTGGTAAAAGATAAAACATATTTTTAAGTTGTATGTGCACATTACTAAAAAATGGATAAAAACACAAGTTGGAAGAGAAAGTTTCTTTTCTTTGTGATTTATGACTAAATGGTTTTGGAAACCATTCTTGATTTATGTTTTCTCTCATGCCTATATATTTAGTGCTTGAGTTGAAGAGAAAATAAGTTAAGTTGCACATTGTTGAAGCCATGAAGTGGTGCAGTGATTTAGAGAGAGAAGTTGTATTGATGTAACTCATTTGAAGGATTAATACAAGTCTTGGATCTCTTTGGGTGTGGAGTTTTTTTTGCAAGGGTTTCTCCTTGCATAATTATTGATTTATGGTTGCACCTTTTGTAATCTATTTTTAGTTGTTTTTTATTAGTCTGTTAATTTGGATAGATGAATTTATCTACATATTTTCACTATAATAATTTATCCTATCTTTCAACATTTGGTATCAAAGTCATGTTGGCTTGATTAGAGAAGGGGATGCCTTTCTTGAAGTGTTTGATTGGATTTTTTGTTGAAATGGGAGTGTGTTTTTTTTTCTTGTAGTTTCAAATTCAGTGTGATAAGAGATCATGGCTAGCTCATCTCGGCTAGACATTGAGAAGTTCAATGATACTGGGTATGAGCTTTGGAAGTTAAAGATGGAGGATCTCTAGGAATAAAAAGATCAATGGGTTGTTGTTAATAAAGAGAATAAACCAAAAACTATGTGAATGGAAGGAAATAGGGTGTGTCCACCTTTTAGGAGATGGACAACTTAGGGGACCCTATTTGACTCTTGGTTCATTCAAGGAAACACTAGAGATCTCAACCTAATGATACAATTAGGAAAAAATATGACTATGTAAGGTCTCCTTGGGTGTGATTAAAAGAAGGGGTTCACCACTAAGCAAATTCTTAGAAATAAAGAAATGAAAGATATATGCAAATCTAGCTATGTGACCTAGAAAATAGAACTTGAAATCAGAATAATAAATTGAGAGAAACAGAAAGGTACCTAGAAGATCAGAGATGATTAAACAAGGCTTGAAAACCTTGAAAATGATACTTTTGAGGTGTACTATAAATCATACGCTAGACTAGGTGATTTAGTCCTAGTATAGGCTTTTGGGTAGGATCTGCAATCTCTAGGTGATTGGTCATAATCTTTTGAAAATTGGTAAAATGGTTGTACGAGGACTCATATGCCCAGATTTTTGTAAAGTGTCCCAAGGGAAAAATTTTGAACTAAAACTTTGTGAGCCTCTGAAGATGGATTAAATAAGTACTTTCCCACTAGTTTCATGTAAATAGGTTGGATATCTTGCTCTAGATCTGAGTTTTCGTGAGCCTTGAAAATGTTTATGACAACTTTGACAACTTTGTCATTTTGGTACTTTTGAGGGCTTCAAACCCACTTTTTCTTCAACCTATAAACCTGCAATCACACAAAGAGAGGGAAAAAATGTTGTTTTCTTAGGGAATGGGGGTTTGCCTTGGTAAAAACCCGCTTTGTTAATCAAACCTTAATGAGAAATGAAGCATGAATGAAATGAAACATGAAACATAAGGTAAAACAATAGAACCTTGTTTACAACCTTGTAGATCTACAAACAAGCATGAAGCAACCTCAATGGATGTAGATCTTGATCATGATTCTTGATAAAAGATAATGCCTTTGAATACTTGAATTGATCTTGAATCAATACATCACAACATTAGCTCAAAACAACATGCATGGTGCATCAAGCCTTTGACATGATAATGGATCTCGATTTGTGCAATAGTATTCTACAAATCTGCCCTTGAATTCCTTCTTGAATGCTCTTGAATACTCTATAATTCTCTTGATTGCTTATGAAATTCTAGGATTGATTGACTCAAAATGGCTAGATCTTGTTAGGATAAATTATGTGAAATAAGTTTGTATTTGTACTTTTTTATGCCAAATTTCCCAAAATTACAACACTACAAGTTGACATTAGATCTAGGAGAATAAATTCCTTCCAAGTATTGAATTCAAAATAGGTCTCGATTTAAGCGAGACTCATACACAAGTTGGGGCATGTGAGTCACAGTGGCTTAAACATGGGACACAAAATCTAATAAATGTCTTGTTTAATGTGAAATTTGAAATCAAGTCCCAAGACCTAGGTGGGACTCATATGCCTAAGGTGGTGTATGAGTCCCAGATCACTAGATCTGGAACACATGACCCAAAAAATTGAATCATGATTGGTTATTTGATAAGTGTCAGGATTATCCATGAAAAGATGCAATTAATCAGGCTTGTGGATGCAAAATAGGACCAAATAAGGCATAAAGAAGCTCAATTAATTAATAAAGCCCTAGATCAATGTGAAAGTGTAAAGATACACTTTACAACACCCTAAATAAAGCACAATTAGGTCCATTTAGTTGAAAAAGGGACCTAAATTTAATGTGAATGTTTAAAACAAATTACAACACTAAATCAATGCAACATTAGGCTCATTTTAATATTAACTATTCCCAAATTAAGTGGGAAAAAGGGATACTTTTTTCTACAATATACTATGTCAAATGAAGACTAGATTATGTTAGATAAAAAGGCTTGTAGCACTATTCGTTTGTGTTTATCTGATTTCGTACTATTGAATGTATCTAATGAGACTACAACATATAAATTATGGAATAGAATAGGAGAGATATACCAAACTAAGAGTCTCATTAACAAGTTATTTCTAAAAATAAAGTCATATTCTCTTAAAGTGAATAATGGAGACTTGATTGTAGAACACTTGAATTCATTTAATCTAATCTCGAGTCAGCTATAGTCAATTAATTTAAAGATAGATAAGGAGGATAAATGTATTTTATTATTATGTCCACTACCTAAATCCTAGGATAATCTTATTATTACAATCAGTGGTTCTTTTTTAGATGATTTGAAGTGGGATACCCTCATTGCCACTCTACTTTTAGAGGAAATGAGGAGAAAGACTTCAGAGGGGTCTAAAGATGCATTGTATGTATTAGGTAGATCTAAGGAGAAAGGTAAGGACAAAAAGAAAGGTGAAAATGACAAGTCTAAGGACCGTTCTAAGTCTAAGGGGAGGTCAAAATCACTTGGTAAGAGTAGATTGAGGTGTTGGAACTGTGGTAAATGGGGGCATCTCAAAAGGGAATGTAAGAATAAAAAGGAAAAAAATGATGATTCTTCTACAGATAAATCCTTTGATGGTGAAGCTATTGATGATTTTATTATTTTTGCTAATATGACTTATGATGACTCTTGGTTAATAGATTCAAGTGCATCCTACCACATGAATCCTCACAAGGAATGGTTTTCAGCATATTCAACTTATGATGGTGGAAATTGTTTCCTCGGGGATAATAGCACATGAGAAATTTTAGGCCGAGGGGAGGTAAAATTGATCTTCAATGATGGAAAGGTTAAAACCCTTAAAGATGTATTGCACATTCCTAGTTTAGTTAGAAATTTATTTTCTATATCTAAAATGAATGATTGAAGAATGCATGTTACTTTTTAAAAGAGTGGTTGTAAGTTAATCAGAGGGAATTTGGTTTTAGCTAAGGGTAATAGGTGTGGCACCCTATTTAGACTTGATGCTTCTACTTTTTGTAACTCTATTAATGTAACTAATAATTTTGTATCATGTAAGTTATGACACCATAGGATGGGTCATATTGGTGAAAAGGGTCTCAAAACTATCATAAATAAAAATATGGTTGATGGTTTGCCAGGTTACTATGCTGATTTTGATTTTTGTGAACAGTAAGTGTATGGAAAACAACATAGAGTGTCATTTAAATCTGGAAGTAATAGAGCTAAATGTTTTTTGAAGGTAACTCATAGTGATGAATTTGGTCCTATGGATACACCATCTATTGGAAAGTATCACTACTATGTTTCCTTTATTGATGATTATTCTAGATATTCATGGGTTTACTTTTTGAAGGAGAAATCTACTATTTTTTCTATATCTAAAGAATTTAAGACACTAGTTGAAAAATAGACAGATAAAAAAGGAAAGGTTTTAAGAACGGATAATGGTGGTGAATTTTTCTCTAGGGACTTTGATGACTATTGTAAGCATGTAGGAATTGTTAGGCAGAAAACAACTCCATATAATCCACAACGAAATGGAGTGGCAGAAAGGATGTTCATCTGACTTTAATGGATAGAGCCAGAAGCATGTTGAGTAGTGTAAAGCTTGAACAACACTTTTGGGCTGAAGTAGTTCACACTACTTGTTATCTGGTTAATATGTCACCTACTTCTTCTCTTGCTAATAAAACTCCCAATGAGGTATGGACAGGTAAATGGCCATCAATTTCTCATGTTAGAGTTTTTGGCAGTGAGGCATATATTCATGTTCCTAAAGAAAAACATTTTCAAGTTGACTTCAGAACTAACAAATGTATTTTTGTGGGTTATGGAGAGAACATTAAGGGTTATAAGCTTTGGGATCCTGTAGCAATGAAAATGATATATTCTAAGGTTGAAATTTTCAAGGAGCTTAAGGAATTTAAAAATGATGAACAACCTCATGTAAAGCTTAGAAAAGTAGTGAATTTTGATATTAAGGTTGAACCATAGAATGATACACAAGTAGAACAACCAAAAGAAGAAGCACATGTAGATCAACCACAAGAAGGTGCACATGTTGAACAACTTGATGAATATGAAGGTGAAGAAGAAGGATTAGAAGAGAAGTTTGAAGAGGAACAACTAGAGCATATTTTTACACATCTAAGAAAATCCACTAGACAACGTAAACCTATTGATAGGTATGGATATAGTGCATCTAATTTTTGTTGTGTTTTTTCTTTATCTTGTACTGACAATGAACCTAGATCTATGAAAGAGGCCTTATCTTCAGATGAGCATGACTATTGGTTAGAGGCAATGAAAGATGAAAAAAAGGCCTTGGATAAATACAACACATGGGATCTAGTTGAGCTACCTAAGGGGAGGAAATCCATTGGATGCAAATGGGTATTTAAAAATAAATTTAAAGAAGATGGTTAGTTGGAATGGTACAAGGCCCAATTAGTGGAAAAGGTCACTCTCAAGTTGAGGGAGTCAATTCTGGTGATATTTTTTCTCTTGTGGCTAAACTAATCTCCATTATATTCTTTTATCTATTGCTTGTGCTTTTGATTTAGAAGTAGAGCAAATGAATGCTAAAATAGTTTTCTTACATGGGGATCTTGATGAGGAGATATTTATGAAACAACCTGATAATTTTATTGTCAAGGGGCAAGAACAATTGGTTTGTAGGTTAAAGAGATCCTTGTATAGTTTGAAGTAGTCACCAAGAATGTGGTATTGGAAATTTGATTCTTTTGCATTGAATCATGAATTTATTAGAAGTGAAGAAGCTCATTGTGTCTATTTTAAATTAATTGATGATCAATTACTAATCATTGTCCTATATGTTGATGATATGTTATTTATTGAAAATGATAAGGGCATGATTAAGGAACTTAAGAGTCAGTTATTTGGTACATTTGACATGAAAGATTTAGGGGCTGCAAAATATATCTTGGGTATGGAAATCAACAAGGATCGGGTTAATAGAAAATTATGGTCAAATCAAAAGAAGTATGTTATGACTATTTTACAACATTTTGGCATGCATGATTGTAAACCAGTTAGTATTCCCTTTCCAATTGGCATTAAGCTATCTCTAGAGTAATTCCCTAAAATAGATCATGATGAACTTGAAGAGATGTATAAAGTTCCATATGCTAGTGCTATAGGAAGACTTATGCATGCTATGATTTGTACAAGACCTGATATTGCCTAAGCAGTGGGAGTTCTTAGTAGATTTATGGAAAATCCCGGTAAAGAACATTGGAATTATGTGAAAAGGGTTTTCAGGTATTTACGTGGGACTTCTAATCATTGTATTTGTTATCATGGATCTTATGATATGAGTAGGGTGGTTGATTTTCATGGTTTTGTTGATTCAAATTTCGCTAATGATCTAGATTGCAGAAGGCCTATAAGTGGTTATTCCTTTACTTTGTTTGGAGGAGCATTTAGTTGGATGAGAAAAAGACAACCTACAGTTGCATTGCCAACTATATAAGTAGAGTACATGGCTGCGACACATGCTTATAAGGAGGCAATGTGGTTAGAGATATTGTGCTCAGGCATTGGATTTCAGTGTAAACAAGTAAGAATTGGATGTGACAGTCAAAGTGCTATCTATTTGGCTAAAAACCCAATGTATCATGCCCACACAAAGCACATAGATGTCTAGTATCACTTTGTTCAGGAAATGGTTGAGAGTGGTAAAGTCATGTTACAGAAAATAGACATTGTAGAGAATGTTGCAGATTCTCTTAGTAAACCAATGAGCAGAAAAACAAAAGTTGGTGTAGAGAGGCCATGGGCCTCACTTCTTCTAAAGCTTGATTTATTTAGTTTCCTTTTAAGCTCTTTGCAAGGTGTTCAACAAGTGGGAGAATGTTTGAGAAAGTGTCTCAACCCTGCTTTGTTTTTAATTATTAATTGGCAATTTGTAATTATCTTTTAGTTGTCATGAAAGTTGCTAAATGCAACTATGACAACTTGCAAAGTGTTTTAATTGTCAAATTAGAAAAAGCGTGAAAAAAAGGGGAAGATAAATGTGAGTGTGGAAAAAGATAAAACACATTTTTTAGTTGTATGTGCACATTACTAAAACATGGATAAAATCATGTAAGTTGGAAGAGATAGTTTCTTTTCTTTATGATTTATGACTAAATGGTTTTGGAAGCCATTCTTGATTTATGTTTTCTCTCATGCCTATATATTTAGTGCTTCAGTTGAAAATAAAATAAGTTAAGTTGCACGTTGTTGAAGCCATGAAGTGGTGCAGTGATTTAGAGGGAGAAGTTATACTGATGTAGCTCATTTGAAGGGTTAATACAAATCTTGGATCTCTTTGGGTGTAGAGTTTTTTTCTGCAAGAGTTTCTCCACGTAATTCTTAATTTATGGTTTGCATCTTTTAACTTCAGCTGTAATTTATTACTCTGTTAATTTGCATGCATGAATTTATCTGCATATTTTCACTGTAATAATTTATCCTATTTTTCAACATATTCACCCCCTCCATCGTAGTAAGATAGTGGGAGATCTCCACATTCTAGGCCAGATCTTGGCATGTTGCAATGAACACAACTGACATAATGTTGGCAGCATGGGCATTGAATCCTCCCATGGCACCTGTCATTGCAGATCTAGTCAAGTTCTTGAGCATGTTCAACTCCAACAATGTTGGAACTGTCATCTTCAACACCTTGTTCGTAACCATCTCTAATATGACAACCTCACACACTACCAATTTTCCACGCCCTTCAATCCAGTTCATTGTTGTGGGCTTCTTGTCTGCACAAAAATTCCTCTGGCTTAAAGTATTATTTTGACCAACTCTGGAATAATAGCCAAAGAAAATCCCCATGTTTAAAATTTCTTATTTAATGTGATGACATTTATTCCCACAAATTTGCTACCTCTTTGATGGAACAGTGAGCTTATCCTTCTCAAAATCAAATATTAAACGAATCCCTATTTGTTAACCTTTCCCGGTCATGTTTTTAATCCATTGGGGATTAAATGTTGTATTGGTTAACAAATGAAAATAAATATTTATTTTTTGCAAAGTTAAGATGTAAATTACTTAATAAAAAATATTTAGAAAATTAATTATTTACAATTTGATTGGTTGAGAAGGTTTAAGTCATACAAGAAAAAATGCTTATGAAATAATAAAATATTAACAAATTAAATATATTGTGTATTGATATCTAATTTATGTTTGAATGATTGAAAATATATGATAAAATATTTTTTTGATTCATGTTCGAATGATTGAAAATATATAATAAAATATTTTTTTCAGTGTCTTATCTCATAATAAAATATCAACAAATTACATTAATCATGCATTGGACTGTTTACATTAATTCTTGATTAGACATGTTTATCCGGAGGCAAACTTGGAGAAGGACCAGGTCTAATCAATCACACCATTGATAAAAAAGAGGGCATCATAATCGCTAATCGAAAGAGTACTTGGAGGCATATAAGTGAGATTATTCTAGGATTAAGATTAGTAGGAGTGTTGGTGGATGAAAGATGAAAAATGAGGTTATAAAATCTAAATAAGCCCACATATATTTCTTGATCTAAAATGGATTCAAAATATTTGTTCATTAGAGCTAAGAATGATTATCAATTATGTAAAAGGGGAGGAATATAATGATAACCTATGAAGGAGTGATCACTAACTTATGCAGATACTAAATGGTGTATAAAATAAACTGTATCTATGAGGATCTCTTGTCCAACTACATGTATGAGTGCAAGGATGGGGATCTCTTCGCACAACATAATTAAAATTTCTATGTTAGGTTTGGTCTTGTGGAGAGTCTGATTAAGATGGTTGAATGTTATTTTTTGATGAATATTGCACATATGCATATAACCATTGGTGGAAATGTTTTTGGAGCACTTTGTAGATATTTTGAACTAAGAGCTATGGGAGAAGTTGGCCACAACCAACTATATTTAGAAGAATGTATGTGAAGTAGCTCTATGTTTAGTGAAAGACTACAAAATCAGTGATGATTTTGTGTACTTTGATGGTGTCTAGAGGGAAAATTATAAATTGCATGAATCCCTCTCAACTGCTAATAAGCGGCTTGAGCAAATGTAACTTGATATATTTCAAAAACTTTTACTATCTCAAGAAGAAATGGAAAGGGTTGACGAAGCAATAAAAAGTTTTACATGGGAAGGTTATGAGTCAAAAGAGCTGCCCCAAGATAACAAGTTGCATGAGCTCAAACACGTCAAACCTGTATTCAAATTCTTTCAAAAATGAAAACGAGATACTTTGTTACGACTTCCCCAGCGTTAATAAATACCAAAAGAACGACTGAATAAAGACTCTTTAAACTATTCTACTCCACCAAGCTTGTGGAATGTTCAGCCGGTTTCTGGTCCAGAAAAACGTGCATTGAAGAAAGGATTTGTGAAGGAATTGTTTTAGCCCTGGTCATCTCACGTGCTTCCAAGATGTTGAAAGTCATGGATTCTGAAATGTTAATTCTGTAATTTATTCAGATTTCATGGCTGGCTGGCTGTATAGTCGTCTATATTATCAAATGTATTCAAGACTTACCTGGTTTTCGTTCGTTGTACTTACTACGAATTATGGGC
Organism: Sequoiadendron giganteum; assembly: GCA_007115665.2. Taxonomy (NCBI): domain Eukaryota; kingdom Viridiplantae; phylum Streptophyta; class Pinopsida; order Cupressales; family Cupressaceae; genus Sequoiadendron; species Sequoiadendron giganteum. The sequence continues at coordinate 497,616,776 of CM021105.1, forward strand.
AACGTATATTATGAATTGATTTAGATTTATTGCATTAGATTTAAATACGTAAATGAATGACTGTATGATATTAATATAAACATAATGTTAAAATTTATATAACTGAGATATTTGAATGCACATTTTTAATATCTTTGAAATACTCAATTTGATTAGAACTCATGTTATTCTCCTGCTTGAAATGGTAATCATCATAGTTTGATACAATCCTAGTGATAAAAAAATAGTCTAAAAGTATTTAAGTATAATTTGAATGATATCATCAAGTTTATTTTGTAATTTTAGTATTGAATAATCATCTTTAAAGGTTTGCAATACTAACACCTTTAATCAATTATAACCTTCAATCTAAATCTTATGCATTTTTTATCAATGGATTTTTTAGAACATTAGTCGTAGAAATCAAACCATTAAAGTTGTCTCACAAAATATCATTATGTCAAATTATGTGACTAGTGGTATTTAGTGGCAGTTCCTTATGTGCCAAATTCTAATGTAATTAACTTAATAATGAGAAGGTGAAGAGTGATATATAAGATTAATTATTTCATATTTCATAATAATTATTTACTTTCATGACATGCATAAAGTTAGGTAATAATCAAAGAATATCATAAAATAAATATAGTGAATGACTTTTTTAATTTTATTTATATTATCTTTTTTATTGATCACTTTATTTTTTTTTTATATATGTTTTTATTTATCACTTTCTTAATGATATAATATTTGTAAATAAATTTTAATGGTTGCTTTCACATAAAATAGATTTAAAAGAAAAACATTTAGGATGCTATCTTTCAAATATCTTATAATTTATCTAGATTGTTTATGTTAGAATAGTTCACATTGACATAAATGTTCTCATATAAGACCTTTCAAATAATATTTCGTTTTGTTTCAAATGAGTTTAAATGAAAAAGACATAGAATTTCAAGATATAGTTAGTGAGATTGAAAATAAAATTGAATAAGTAGGTAACTTAATAATTAAAAACAATTGCATATAACCAAATCATTAAAGTCATCAAACAAGTGATTTCATCATCTTAATTCTTGAGTTATGTTCTTAGCTATTGAGTTGCTTAAATTTTCAACTAAATTTTTATGTTGTTTGAGGATAGAAATCAATCTACTATTATAATAGATATTAGATAGATTCATTAGAATCATTTTTTTACAAGCGACTTATTTAATGAAATAAATATCAATATTACACTTTTTAAAATACCCTTTTCACCCTTCAAGAAGTGATATATAGCTCATAGTCTATAAGAGAGTCATCAAGCAAAATAATAATCTAAATTATTTTAAAACAATGTAAAGAGGATGCGAATATATGAATGTCATCCATAACCTATGTACAATTTATGATCATTCAAGAAGGAGAACACATAATTCTTAACCATGGTGATTTATCTTTCACTACGTAAAAACATACATTTAATATTATGATTTACATTAAAATTGAGAATTTAAATAAATACACATTTAAGATTCTAGTTACACATTTAAATTTCTATGTATCCTCTAGAAACCATGTTATATTATCTATGCCATATTTTTCATCACCCATTTTTTACCTCTACATCCAATATTATGTCATCATCATTACATAAAATTTTTTTGTCATTACTATGTTAGTTATAGTGTTAGGTTTTTGTATTTAATTAATTCTATGATGTTTGCATCATTAATTGTATAAATATTTCAAAGAAATATGAATTCAAAGTTTGGGAATGAAATTAGAATTTAAAATATTGATAGATAGGAATTTTGAAATTTTAATCTTAGATAACAAATTTGAAACTCAACTTATAGAGATTATAAATTCATAAAATTATTAATGTACATTTTCATTTTAATTAAAATAATAATGATTAATTATATATTTTTCAATTTTTTATATATCATAATTAGATTATTTTACAATAATTTGATCAATGTTACATTGAATATTAAATAATTAATTTAAGCACAAAATTGAAAATATTGAAATAAGAAAAATAGGTAGCCCCACCTTTTAGGAGATGGAGCACTAACTAGGTGTTTAGGACCTAGACCTATTTCCTTTAGGTTTCATTCAAGGATACCTTAGAGATCTCAACCTGAATATAGAAAGGGGAAAAGAGATATGCTAAAGGTTGTCCTAGGGTATGATCAAAGATTAAAAAGGAGTTTGCCACCAAGCTAGGGCTTGTAAAGACAAATAACATGAAAAACCTAATGATGAAGCTTAATGATGTGTAGAACTTAAATAAATGACCTAGAAATGAATGCAAATCAGAATAATAAACTGGAAAAGTACAAAGGTGCACCAGGAAACCTATAGAAGCTTGAATGCAGGTCTAAAATGGTGAAAATGTTGAATTTAAAGCACACTGGAACTCATATGTCAAGCTGGGCATATCAGTCCCAAATTAGGGTTTTGGGTGGGCGAGAGGAAAAAGATGGGGGCCCAAATTTTAAAAAAATTTATGATAGGCTATAACATGAGTGTGTTATAACATGAGCACATTTTAGCATGCTCACGTTATGGCTTGGTGTGCCGAGCCTAAGGCTCGGCCACATCGAGCCAATAACGCAAGCGCATTATAACACACTCACGTTATGAGCCATTAAAAGAAAAAAAAAAAGGAAACTGAATTCATTTTAATTGTGACTATTTTTTTCTGCCCACGGTTAAAACCCTTCATTTGCGCGCTCACATTCTAGGAGGAGTCATCTTGCAAGTTTTTTCATCAAATTGTTGTTGTTTCATCGCCAGGATGCCGCCACGCTGATGAGGAGGTCTAAGAGGTAAGGATTGTTTGTTTTTTGTTGTCAATTTGTTAGTTTTAAGCCGTTTTTATATTTATTTGTTGAATTTGTAGGATATGTTAATGAACCTACAAACCCTCCTCAAAATCCTCAACAAGCAGAACAACAACAACAAGAAAAAAATTCTCAACAAGCAGAGCAACAACATCAAAAAAATCCTCAAGTTGAACAACCACAACAACAATCTCCTCCACCAATCCCTCAACATCCTCCTAGCACTCAACAAAATTTAATGAGTAGAAATTGAAAACAATAAAAAACAAATTGAGGAGTTAATCACGAGGTTGAACGATCCAACAAGTTCAACCATGGAGAGAAGATCACTTGCAAATTCTCTTAAAGAATTGTTAAAACATGTAGATGCAATAAAAAAACAATTAAGTGGTTGGAAAGATAGGAGGTAGGCGACTAGGAATTTTTACCGAGATAAATTATCATATAAATATGTAAAAGATGAAAAAATTAAAAAATTACATTTGTGCTCATTATTCACCAACCCACACACAAATCAAAATCTTGGCCTCAATAGGAAGAGATTTTCTATCTATTAGTGCCACCACCAAGGGATTAGGAACCATTTTTGGGATAGGTGGTACATGGTTTTTTATTACCCACTATGCAACAATTACGAAGTCCCACAATATTTGTTGAGGAAACTATACTGTGAGTTCATCTTGGACAAAATCCTGAATTATTTTGATATGAGGGACTTCCGGGGGAGAGGTGGGGGGTTGGCTCAAGATAGACTAAGTGCGCAACTAGATCCTAGGCGGCAAGCGAGATGAGCTCTCGCTAGGCCAGATCATGAGCACATCATTATCCCTTCCATCACGAAGGAGAGTGTCGAGGTAGAAACTTTGTAAGCTTCACCTCTTTGACCTAGAGTGTCATTCATCATGCCCGTCCTATAGTACATCTCCATCGAGGGGAGTCTTCGAGTGTTGCGCTTCCACCCCATTTGTTTTAGGTTTGTGGGGCGACTTGCACATATGACCCCACTGACACTAAGGAGGCTACTACACATGATATGTCTGTAGCTACAAAGATGGTTAGGGCAGCTGACATTTTGAATCAAGCTTATGGCATCGATACTCAGGTAAATGTTAGCATGTTCATTGAATTTAATTTATTAAATTTCATTTTTGAAATTCAAGATTAACTAATTTTTTTTTGTTGTAATAAAATTTTAGGGTCATAGTGTTGATACTGGATACACCGGTGTTGCACTTGCTTATTACTCCACTACATCTATCATTGAGGTATGCAACTAGTAAACAATTATAAATTTATTACATGTTAATAAAATTGTTATATGAATGGTATTCTAATATCTGATTTTGGATGTTGAATATGTTAGTGTAATTAATTATTTATTACACTAGCATAAGTTAACTTAGGTCATATTAGTCCTAGGTTACATTTAATCATTTAATAATGATGTTGAGATAATATTCCCTTCTAGAAGATGAGTTGTCTTTTAGGGTTTCTTGTTGTCACATGAAGTGTGATTTGAACACTTGGAAACATCCTTTGTATTCTAGGTTTTTGCACTTGCCTATATAATCAGGCATATGTACTCTTTTTAAATCATTCATTCTGCATATCAATCAGATAATCTCTATTTGCATGCCCTTAGTTGCAACACTTTCTGTGTGGTTGAATTTCTTCTTGGCAGGTCCTTTGAAGTCTGTGCAGCTTCATTGGATGATTCAACATCCATTATTCCAACATGGTATCAGAGCCATTCCATTGAAGGTTCATCCCACTATCAAGAAAGTTGGGCTACCGAGATTCTTTGCAGGCTAGTTGGTTCTACCGGGGACCAAGCTATTATCTAGTGCATATCAGGCTCTATCCGACCTCTCCATTGCGCTCAGAAGGCCTCAAAACCTATAGATCACTTGCCCATTCATCCAATTTAGACATATTCACACTGGGAGCCATTTGAGGTATCTAGGGTTTTTTGCATTTTGTACGATCCGTACAGTTTTTGCAGAAATAAAATTTCCCCTTTTAGTCCTCCATCATGGCAAATTTTTTTAGGTCATTAGGCATTTTTTTATTTTTAAAAACAGGCAAATTTTCCTATAGTTCCTGCAAAAATTTCATTTTGTGGGTGACTGGCAATTAATCTGAGGTCGGCATAAACATTTCTCCTCTGTCGCTATAGTGTTAAAATATTTTTTTGAATTTCCATAAAGGCATTATTCAAAAATATATATATATATTTGGGGGTCGAATTGTTTCTATAGAGGTTGGTCGTCGGCCATTTTTTATTGCAGGTGAGGACGGTACCTCTACGTACCCATCACATCACTGCTGGCCTGTCACATCCCTGCTTGCATCACCGGCCATCGCTGGCGTTTCTCCCAGCCACCTCTGTTTGGCCCGTCCCATCCGTCGATGTCACCGACCACCTCTGTCCTCTCCGTCCCATCCGCTAACGTCTTTCGGCCTTCCTTTCGCCGACGGGCCCATTCTCCACTGACTGCTTCATCGACCGCCTCTGATGTTTGCTCCTGGCCTCCGACTAGCCCCGCCGTGTGAGCCCCCAGTCGTGCACAGCACCGAGGGCTCTGCCTTCTCAGCGGTGCCTCCCTCCTTCCCGACCGCACCGCCCGCTCCGCGTCCACAATGCCGCTCCGACACCGCTCGATCCAAGGTCACTTTTTTTTGGTAGGTTTTAAGCCCACGGTCCCATCAACAACCAAGGGCTCCATTTTTTTGCCCCCAGGTGCTTATTTTTTGCACTTGTTTAGACTCTAGGCCCTAACAGGGCAGATTTTTTCAAATCGCCATATCTTTTCACCAGGGTATCGAAAATCAGCAAACGAGATACCGTCGGAAAGGTAATTCAGTGCTCTTTCTAGTGGTTACATCCATTCTAGGAATTTTTTATTCCAAAAAATTCTACAGTCAACTGAAGTCAACCCTTCATTTTGGACATAAAGACTCATATCTTCGCAACCGTTGATCAAAATTCAGTGATTCTAGTGGCATCAAGAAGGTAATTCTGAGATTTTTTCATCCATCCATTCACTTTGATCAGTTTCAGCTCCAGGTACTCTTCCATTGATTTTGTTTAATTTGGTGCATTTGTTCAATAACTTGGATATCCTAAAGCTTGGGAAAAGGTTTTGTTTTGGGTGGCATCACTTAAGTTGCATATAAGATATTTGGGAGTTTCTATTTTATTTTGAAGGATATTGGCTTTGTAATCTTGGAGATCATTCATAGTTCATTATGGGGTTTTCATTTCATCCTTCTTTGATCATGTTGAAATGGGGAAACTACACACAATGGAGAAATTGTATCATCACACATCTCTGATGGCTTCATTTGTTGCCAAATTTGTATAATATTGTTCCCCCTCCTATTACTGACAGTAAGAAATTTTCTTGGAATCGCAAAAGGGATCATGTCTTAGGAGTCATTGCAATGCATATTGATGTTTCCACCTTGAAAAGTGTTGATCATTGTGATTGCCCTCATACTCTTTGGACTAAAATTTGGGAGATACATGGAGATCATGACATTCAACCATTCCCAGATGATTCTATTTCAGATTATCTTGTGCCTCTTCATCTTTCCGATAGGATACCTAATGATGCAGATACTATGCGGGAGTTTGAATATTTGGAATAGTTTGAATCTTAAGATGAGGATGAGGGGTGATCCCACAAAGTTGGTTTACAATTTCTAAGAGGAACTAATTTTTACTGAAATCACATATTTTTAGAAAATATAATGATCTAAGCCTTTAAAAGTTCCATTTTAAGGATTCCAATTGAAGAGGGTTTTATCAAACCACCTTAGATCAAACCCCCTTGGATAGAACCTTGCTAGTTTTAAACCATACCTATAAATGAGTCTCCTTTACACCTATCAAAATGCTGATAAAAAATCACTTTTGATTTATTGTTTGGGCGATAAAATGAATTAATTTAAAATTTATTTGAAATTATTATGGTAGTCCTCAAAATTAGCTATCTCACGAATATAATTTTAATATGTTTTGGTTTTATTAAGTATGTGTTTTTTTAGTTTTATTAAACATAGGTTTTTCACCGAAAATCAAGCTCTCTGTTTTGCACATGTGGAAAAATAGAAAATTATAAAAACAAATTTCTAAAAAATATGTTTGTGCTGGGTATTGATGTCCTTGATCGATTAAAAAAAATAAAATTGAATTTTGATACATACAAAAAAAGTTATGTTGTATACAGTCCACCTATGTTTGAATTACAATTGGTTTGACTTCGAAACTCTATTAAGGAAAAAATATTCAATAAAAAACTATGAGACCAAATGAAAGTGCTATATATCATAGTTACAAATATAAATTTGAAAAAATTATAATTTTATCCTTCATACAAAAAATGTTATGTTCTATATGGTGAGCATCACTTTTAAAAAATGTTGTTTTTTGAAAAAAACTAGTTTTCGTGGGAGATGGAAAAAGAAGTGCAATATTATTCCAAAAAATTTGAATTTTTTTTTTTTAGAATCTACAGACAAAATGTGATGAGACTCTAGTTTGAATCATCTTCAAATTCCTCACGGTTTAGCTGCTATAGGTGCCTGAATGTGAAGATTTAGTTAAAAATAATATTTTCAGTGTCCAGTTTAGCCAAAAATTGTAAACCACTATTGTGGGATCACTTTGAGGATGAAGAGGGTTCTTTCGATGCTCCTGCTTCTCCATCAAAGATAGTTGATGTACCTTCACCTTCACCGATTTCATGTGCAAAGTCATTGATTGAGGCTCCTATCATTCCTATTGAACGGGAACATTCTCATGGTAGTGATTCATTGAGCACGTCTAGTGATTCATTACAATCAGTATCACTTTGTCTTCCTAATTGGGATTCCTATCTATCAAACATTGCATCCTTGTTTGTAGAGTCTCACATTTCATATTTCGAGGACATATTTGAGGGGATATCTCTCCTATTTGATGAAATTCATTGCACTTCTATTGTCAAACCATCACAATCTTTGGATCTTGTTCAGCATCCGTTTCCACATCGTCCTGATTTGTCACCTTCTACATTGATTGGGTATTTACCTGAGTGGGTTGTGGCATCTTCATCTTCATCAGGCAAGGAGACAGATGAGCAACTTTCAGAGACATCATCAACATTCATATACATCCTTCCTTCCTTCAATTCCTATCTGGAATGGGAAGCATCTCTGCACTTGCACCTAGTTTTGTTTCTTCTGAAAGGGAGACAAGTTGTTCGTCGACATTGGATCATGTTTTGTCTACATACACTTACCTTTTTTGCAGGTGATCACATTTTTTGTGGGGGCTATATTGTCTCTCTATTTCCCTCCTATGGGGGGGGGCGGCATTGATTGTATTGTATCCATGTGATGATTTTTGTCCTTGGGGGGATGATGTTGAGTCCTCCAATCATCACCTTTCTGCATTTCATCTCCTTTTTTTGGAGAGGGGTTTTCTTCCCACTGGGTTTTCCCCTTTTCTCCATTTAGTGGGAGATTAGTTGCATTTTCATCCTATGTACATGGGTACCTAAAATGGCCATCAGTCGAGACCCATCATCATCATGCATAATCATTGCATTTTTCATTTCCTCCCTAAGTTGCACTTATGGGGGGGTATTAGTGTAATTAATTATTTATTACACTAGCATAAGTTAACTTAGGTCATATTAGTCCTAGGTTGCATTTAATCATTTAATAATGTTGTTGAGATAATATTCCCTTCTAAAAGATGAGTTGTCTTTTAGGGTTTCTTGTTGTCACATGAAGTGTGATTTGAACACTTGGCAACATCCTTTGCATTCTAGGTTTTTGCACTTGCCTATATGATCAGGCATATGTACTCTTTGTAAATCATCCATTCTACATATCAATCAGATAATCTCTATTTGCATGCCCTTAGTTGCAACACTTTCTATGTGGTTGAATTTATTCTTGGCAGGTCCTTTGAAGTGTGCGCAGCTTCATTGGATGATTCAACATCCATTATTCCAACAGAATAGGCTCATATTGGAGGTTTCATGGGAACACCTCTGAGTGCTAGTGGTTCTGGAAAAACCTTCATGCAAGTAATAGAATGAAGAGTTTAACTAATGAATTGTACTTAACAGATTTATGAAGATTATATTCATATTGTTTATTACATTAAATTGCACATCTTTCAAAGTCAAAGCATTACTTCACATTCCATAACTAATAACTAGATATTGATAGATGACAAAATTTCAACTACAATATAGTCAACTTTAGAAAGTTAACATAAGAAGTGATACAATTACTTTACATAGCATAAGTAATAACTAGGAGTAGCTACCAATTGCATTTGTTTGTCATGGCATTCCATGAGACCACTTTTTATTAAGGCATCTTTTCAAACAGTTCACTGCCTTGTCTATGCTACGGATGCTTGGAAGAAATATATGAAAGAATAATAGCAAGTAATAGCATAGACAAGGCAATGAGTTGTTTGAAAAAATGCCTCAAAGAAATGTGGTCTCATGGTGATTTTCATCACCATGAGACCCAATTTCTTTGAGGTATTTTTTCAAATAGCTCACAACCTTTTCTATGCTACCACATTTTCCATATATTTCTATGAAAGCATTTTGTCAAATAGTTCACTTCCTTGTTGCTATGGCTAAAAGCCTAAAAAAAGGTGCTTTCCAACAAACTATGGGCTCATGGAAAAAAATCTATCAAAGAATAATACTTAAGCAATACCATAGACAAGGTAGTGAGTAGTTTGAAAAAATGTCTCGAAATAACACCAGATTTCCTTAAGGCATTTTTTCAAACAGCTCACCACCTTTTGTATGCTACCACATTTTCCATACACGTCTACTAAAGCATTTAATCAATCTACTCACTTCCTTGTTGTTATGGCTAAAAGCCTAAATTAGGTGCTTTCCAACAAACTATAGATGCTTGGAAAAAATCTATGAAAGCATAATAGTAAGAAATAACATAGACAAGGCAGTGAGTAGCTTGAAAAACTTCCTAGAAGAAATGTGGTCTCATGGTGATGGAATTCCATTCCATCACCATGAGACCACATTTCTTTGAGGTATTTTTTCAAACAGCTCACCACCTTTTCTATGCTACCGCATTTTCCATACATGTCTATCGAAGAATTTTATCAAACTACTTGAACTTCCTTGCTGCTATGGCTAAAAGCCTAAAAAAGGTGCTTTCCAACAAACTATGGATGCCTGGAAAAAAGCTATCAAAGCATAACAGTAAGCAATAGCAAAGACAAGGCAGTGAGTAGTTTGAAAAACGCCTCAAAGAAATGTGGTCTCATGGTGTTGGAATGCCATTCCATCACCATGAGACCACATTTCTTTCAAGCATGTTTTCAAACAGCCCACCACCTTTTCTATGCTACCACATTTTGCATACATGTCTACCAAAGTATTTTATCAAACTACTTACTTCCTTGCTACTATGGCTAAAATCCTAAAATAGGTGCTTTCCAACAAACTATGGATGCTTGGAAAAAATCTATCAAAGCATAATAGTAAGCAGTATCATAGTCAAGGTAGTGAGTAGTTTGAAAAAATGCCTTGAAGAAATGTAGTCTCATGGTGATGGAATGACATGACACATTTGTTTGTAATGGAATTCCATCACCATGAAACCCCGTTTCTTTGAGGCATTTTTTTAAACAATTCATTGCCTTCTCTATGCTACCACAGTTATTGTACATGTCTACCAAAGCATTTTATCAAATGGTTCACCGCCTTGCTACTATGGATAAAAGCCTAAAAACAGGCATTTTTGAACAAGCTATGGATAGGGAAAATAGTAAGCATGATAGTAAAAAATATATAGTTTAATAAGTACTCAAAAAATTTGTTCATTTTGGGTGCTGGCAAGAAGTTGAGTCCACTTTTTGGCCAAAAAGTGGAAGTGTTTTCCCTGATTTTCAGTGTTTGACACATTTGACCTTAAAATTTGAAGCACTTAGAGATGAAATCTTCAAACAAGTCACTAATCATAAAATGTAGTACTCAGAGTTTAGTTTCCAAATATGTAATTTATTTCAATATCCACATTGTACAAATTGAGTTTCAATAGGCTTTTGTAAAAATCACTATTTAAAAGTCATTTTTTTTACCATACCATGCATGTGTACGACATCCATATTTTGACTTAAATTATCATATTTTTCTAAATCCTTTTGGGAAAAGACTTGTGACTCACTGAAGCGTGCCTTGGATATTTTTTGTAATTTTTTATTGAATATTTTTTTTTTGGTTAATTTTTTATCAAGCATATTTGTCATTTAGAAAAATCGTCATGTACGACATGCATAAGATGACCTAAAGTTATCATTTTTTGTATTTATTTATTTTAAATTGAAAAGAATTGTTTGAAGTTTTCCCTTGTGCAATCCGTTTGTCAAAATATTAGGTTGATCAAAAGCTATTAAAATAGTAAAAAACACTGATATTTAAAGTTTATGGAACAATTTCATCAGAAAATAATTGAAAAATAGAAAAAATAATCCAATTGTAAAAAAAAATACATATTTGGAATCTACATTGTCTCATCTAAAATGGGTTTTAATTTCGTCGAAAAATTCTGCAAAAAAAGGTGTCAGCCATATGCCCAAACTCAGTATTTTTTTGTGGCATTGCTAGGACCTTCAACTTGCAGGTCAAACTAGGTCCAAAGCTTAGGTTCAAGTCCCCAAGCCTTTTCTCGAACCGAAAAACAAAGCAAAAACCTGACCAAAAATTAAAATTATAAAAAACGGGATCCCGTTTGGCTCGGGGTTCCGAACCTAAACGGGATCGGGATCCTGTTTATTAAAAACAGGATCTTATTTTTTGCAAGCTGATTTCATTTTTTTTCCTAAGGCAAAAACTTCCACGTTTCGTGGACTCATCTTTGTGCTTCTACCCCTATCTCATACAATATAAGCCATGACGTGCATCGCTATTGTAGTTTTTGTGATTGAATAATTTATTGTTTTATTTTTAGATGTTGGAAATAGATACACCTCTGAATGTTCATAGGGCAATGGAGATTGGTGTTTCATCTGATATAGACTCCTTGATGCCCCTCACGGAGGTATGAGGCAAATTACTAAATTTCAATTTACATTCGTTGTTATAGTTGTTAGTTAGTGAAAAATGAAACCATTATTTATTCTTAGTTTAATTTCTCTTTGGATGGTTTCTACAGGGCTTCAACATGCCTTAGCATGGGCATTTGAATATTTTTCTCGAGAGTGATCGTCAGATGGCGGTAAGTGACTATTTTGTTAAATATATATCATTTTTTATAATGTAATTTTTATATATTAATGTCTTTACTTCTTATTGTAATTTAGATAAAGCTTGACCAAGAACTAAATCCTAGGAGGAGCACCAAGAGCACTCCTTGGCCTCAGATCAAATGAGTGATAGACCTATCACCATCTGGGCGAAAAGCAAAGGGAAAGAATTTGTTTCCAGGGCATGCAGAGCAATGACTTTTGATTCTAGAGCCCTTTGTTGTATGCCTATATGGCATTTTTGCACATATTTTGCATTGGATATATTTGACATCGTATGCCTATATGGAGTTATCATAAGCCTATATGGCTATTTTGTATATATTTTATCCTTATATCAACATATATTGATGTATGCCTACATGGGTATTTGGTTAATACAAATCTTTTTTATCGACAGAGTCCATATTTGCATTATAAATCCATGGTTCAATGGATATGAGTTATGTGTATTCAAGTGTATACTTTATAACTTACGTTTATACTTTGTGGCTTACGTGTATTCCAATGTATACTTTGCGACTTACGCATTTTCATGTGTATACCTTATATTCATGCATATACTTTGTATTAATTTGTGTATACTATGTATTCATGTGTATACTTCAAGGCTTTCATGTTTTTGAGTACTTGTGCTTCCCTTATTCACGTGTATACTTATTAATTAGTTAGCCCTAGCATTGATCATTGTTGTCCTTCATGGTTTGTCTTGAATATTGACTGATTGATGCTAAATAATTTTATTAGTAGATGCTAAACAATTTAAATATTTCTAGGAATACTAGTAGAGTTACAAATTAGAAAATTGCACAAATTGAAAATAAAATATTAATTGTAAATAAATGCACTGATTATTAACTTGATAATTGATTAAGAATGAGTATAATATATCAAGAGATGATCCTTCTATAATGGCAACTGCCAACTAGAAAATAGGCAAAGCATTCCCAATACTTTGAAAGCAATAATCCACCCAAAATTGAAATGAGAGAGAAGGCTTATTTAAGATCCTTGAGCAATGAATTTATTAATGCTCCATTTTTCTTAAATATCTCAATTTAGTTTAAGCCAAAGAGTTCCATCAAATGCTTTATCTAAAAGCAAAAAACATGTTTTCAATTGGTATTCCATGAGATGTCTCATAAAAATATTCCAATATATTTAATCTTTTGATTGGAACAACTCAATTAAGCAAAGGATACATAATATTAATAAAACTTGCAAAACTTGGATGACCATATGCTTTTTGTGTGGAAAACTCAAAATTCTCAACTGTCATCTGAATGTTTCTCTTTTCGATTGTTTTGCATGCCATCATAAGGGATTAAGTCGGTTGAATGTAGCTAGGAGCGATTCAACATGTTTGGGTGCGAAAGAGGACCATGCCTAGCATAAACGTACCTATTGGGATGTGTTGGAACAGTTCATTTGGTCACACAATCTGAAGAACAAAAGTTGCACCACTTTGTAACTTTACATTGCTTGCATTTGATACTTTTTTCCATCAAGTGGAAACTAGACACCATGAGAAGACGACTTTGAGATAATAAAAAAATCGAGAGAGGTTATTGTAGAGGGGCCCAACGCAATCCCATAGGCTCAGATGAAGATTTATTAAGTGTCATGATTTTTGAGTAATAGCCCATCAAAGATAGTTGTCCTTCTGCACTTTGGACCCTTAAGGGATTGAGTCGGTTAAACGTAGCTCCGAGTGATTTGGTATGTTTACGTGTGAAAGAGGACCATGCCTACTGAAACGTACCCACCCAGTTGTATTGGAATACTCTATTTGGTCACTCGAGTTGCATAATAAAAGTTGCACCACTTTGCAACTTTGCACAACCTGCATTTGACAACTTTTTCCCCAAGCAAAAAGTCACCACCACGAGAAAACATCTCCGAGATAGAAAAAACCGAGAGAGGTTATTGTAGAGGGGCCCAACTGATCCCATAAGCTTAGATATGAAGTTTCTAAGAATCATGGTGTCCGAGTAACAAGATGTTGAAGATTGCAGCCATTTTGCACTTTGGACTCATAAGGGATTTTATTGGTTGAATGTAGTTCAGAGTGATTCAATGTGTTTAGGTGTGAAAGAGGACCATGCATAGTTTAAACGTACCTAGTCAGATGTGTTGGAATAATTTGTTTGGTAAATCGAGTTGCAGAATGAAATTTGCACTACTTTGCATCTTTACACTACTTGCATTTGAAACTTTTTCCATCAAGTGAAAACTGGACACCACGGGAAAATGACTCTGAGATAACAAAAACTGAGAGAGGTTATTATAGAGGAGCCCAACACAATATTTTAGGTTAAGACAAGGAGTTTTTAAGCATCACGGTTTCTGAGTAATAGCCCATCAAAGATTGTTGCCCTTTTGCACTTTGGACCCTTAAGGGATCGAGTCAGTTGAACGTAGCTCAGAGTGATTCAACGTGTTTGGGTGTGAAAGAGGACCATGCCTAGCATAAAAATACCCACCTGGATGCATTGGAATAGTTCATTTGATCACTTGAGTTGTAGAATGAAAGTTGCACCACTTTGCAACTTTGCACAACTTGCATTTGACATCTTTTTCCCCAAGCGAAAAGTCACCACCACGGGAAAAATACTATGAGATAGAAAAAATTGAGGGAGGTTATTATAGAGGGTCCCAACTCAATCTCATATGCTAAAACAATAATTTTTTGAGTGTCACGGTGTCCGAGTAACAACATGCTAAAAATTGCATTCATTTTGCACTTTCGACTCATAAGGGATTTTGTTGGTTGGATGTAGCTAAGAGCGATTCAATGTGCTTGGGTTTAAAAGAGGACCATTCCTAGCATAGAAAAACCCACTCATATGAATTGGAATAGTTCATTCAGTCATTCGAGTTACAAAATGAAAGTTGCACCACTTTGCATCTTTACACTACTTGCATTTAACACTTTTTCCATCAAGTGAAAATTAGACACCACAAGAAAATGAATCCGAGATATGAAAAATTGAGAGAGGTTATTATAGAGGAGCCCAACATGATTCCATAGGATCAGATTAAGATTTCATAAGAATCATGGTTTCTGAGTAATAGTCTATCAAAGATTGCTTCTCTTTTGCACTGTGGACCCTTAAGGGATCGAGCCGATTGAACGTAGCTCAGAGCGATTTGGCGTGTTAAGGTGAAAAAGAGGACCATTCCTAGCGTAAAAATACCCACTCAGACATGTTGGAATATTTTTTTTGGTCACTCAAGTTGTAGAATGAAAGCTGCACCAGTTTGCATTTTTACGCAACTTGCATTTGACATCTTTTTCCCCAAGTAAAAAGTCACCACCATGGAAAAATGCCTCTGAGATAGAGGAAAAAGAGAGAAGTTATTTTATAGGCCTAATAATATTCGTAAAAATCCCCACCTCGATAGTGAAGAGAACTCCCCCCAAAAAATGGGCAACATGGCAAGCAAGCGTGCTTTGTTCATAAAATGAGAGAGCAGTTTAGAGGGAAAAAATCATGGGGGAGCCACGTGTATATCGTCGGTCTCGAAGAGAAGAAAGCTCTTGAAAAGGTATTGCATCCACTATGTGGCACCATTGTGCACCTTTTCACACAAAGTCCTTCCACAACTTCCAAAAACATGCTTCGACATGACAAGTGGCAGGATAGAAATGTGAACCAAAAGAGAAAAGGGCCTCAGGGCCGAAAGAGATATGTGTTCCTTGGGACCAAGATCAAAGAAAAAGAAATAAACACTTCAAGAAAAAATGCTCCATAGAAGGTAAGGTGAGGAGTATGATATAGAAATTCCATAACTTCTACAAAAATGTGGAAACTCTTGTGACCTAAAATGCATTGCATTATCCATCATCAGTTTTGTAGGAGTGTCAAACTGGATCAAAATGTTGTCAATGATAAAACTTATGACAATCTTACTAGTTTCTATTCTTGTGGGGATTGCTTCCACCCTCTTGGTGAAATAGTCTATGGCTACCAATATCCAACTATGGCCACCGCTAGTTTTCTCATTGAATTCATCAATGAAATCTATGCCCCGTTGCTGAAAATGAGCTTCTACATTTTGAGTCCTAAGGGGAAAAGAATAAGATTATTTTAACTTACTAGAAATCTCTAGAAAGCATCACATTTCTTCACCATTTGATGTGTATCAGAGAATAGGGAAGGCCACCAGTATCCAGATCTCAAGATATTATGGGCATTTGTCTTAGCCATGTAGTGACCTCCATAGACACCACTATTCATTTTATTAAGTATCCTTAAAACCTATTCCTCATTCACACATTTGAGCATGACACCAACCCTATCTCTCCAATATAAATAGTCTTGAATTATTACATATTTCATATCTTTCAACTTCAAGGTCCTTTTCTGGATATCAGTCATGTGATCAAGACAAGACATGTTTCTCAAGTAGTATAAGACATCCTTATACCAAGGAATATATTAAATATCACATTCTTTTACAAGAATATCCCCCTCTATCTAATTTATCTAGTTGGCATCAAGGTTAGACTCAATCATCATCTTTGCTAAACCTCATCCTCTAACAAGTGTAGCTATTTGAACATCAATATTAAATTCTTGGATCTTGTTGATCCATCTACACCTTCTCCCAGTGACTTCTTGATGAGTGAATATGTCTTTTACTATAGCATTAGGTACATAAGCCAGTATCTTGGCACCCACTAAGTAAGGTTTTAATTTTTTCACAACCTTTACCTGAGCATAAGCTTTGTTTTCTATTATTTCATACTTCAATTCTACTTCTTGAAGTGATTTACTGAAGAAAACTATGGGTTGTTCATAACCCTCATCATTTTTTTTGTAACAAAATAGTAGCTATAGTATGATAGGATGCAAAAGAAAACAATTGAAAGGGTTTAGAAAAATTGGATGACTTGAGAATTGGTGTTTCTTTGATAGCCTTTTTGATGTTGTTAAATGATTTAACAACCTCATCACCCCATTTAAATAACTCTTTCTTCTTCAACATCTTGGAGATGGATTTCGTTGTCTCAAAAAAATTGGTGACAAACCTTCTAACAAAATTGATCCAACCAAAAAATTATTGAATACCCTTTACTATCTTAGGAATTAGAATTCTATGAGTTGTTGCAACCCTTTTTGGATCAATCTTGACCCCATCTTTTGAAACTGTATGTCCCAAAAATTTTCCTTCTATAAACTCAAATGTATATTTCTTGGGGTTCAATGAAATTCCATACTCCAAGGCCCTTCTAAATATTATTTCTAAGTGCATACAATGCTCTTTTTCTTTCTTGGAATAGTTTTTCAGGTCATCTTGATATACCACCATGAATATATCTACGAAATTTGAAAAAGCAACATCTATGGCTCTTTGAAATGTTGCTCTTGCATTGGTCAAATCAAAAGGAATCTTGATATAGACATATGTCCCCCATGGTGTGGTGAAGGTAATTTTATACTACTATGATTTCCTTACCTTTACTTGGTTGTAGCAAAAAAACCCATCCACACATAGTTTGATATCTCCATTCTTTTTTGCTAACTGGCACTAAGTTTGACACCTTGGTGTAATGTCTGATAGGCTTTATGATTCCACCATCTCTAAGCTTCATTAATTCGTGTTAAATTTTGGGTGCCAAGGTAGGATTTATTGGTCTCTGCTTTTGTCTAAAAGGCTTATCATTTGTCTTTAAGGAGATTTCATGATGAAACAAATATTCTCTATAAGCCAAATAGGTCATCATATGACCAAGAAAAGATATCCTTACATTTCCTGAGCAAGGAAATTAATATTGTTCTAATTTTGGGATTGAGTTTCTTGACAATATAAACCTTCTCGAGTGCATACTTAGTTTCCAAATTGATCTCCTCTAGATCTTATTCATGTGTAGGATTTTTCTTAATGTTACATTTTTTAGAGTTATCAAAAACACTTTCTAGGGTTGCCAATACTTTAGGTATTTATTGGTCTTGAGTTGAATCACCTCATTTCCAAAAATGGTATCCTTCCCATCAATATTTTCCACAAAAATTTGGAAATCATTTTCCTGGCCATGCTATTCATCCACGCAATTTAGAAATTTCAAAACATCTATATCATTATTGAATACCTTCCAGTTCTAAATTTTCTTAGGGATATAAGGCCTCACTTGAACTTCAAGTTTTGATATTATAGAAAAAATTATGTCATCAAGTCTCAAGGTAATATTGGCAAGAAGGTTTTCCATTGTATTCTTTGATATTTCTATCTAGTCAATTGAAAATGCATCAAACATTTCAATGGTATCCCATATAGTGACCTTTTATTATTTCAACCTTTTATGTTTGGATACATATTTAGCTCTTACTTGGGATACAATTAACTGAGAGTCCCCTAAAACCCTAAGAATTTTAATACCATGTTAGACAACAACTTTCATTCCTAACAATAAGGCCTCATACTCGACAACATTGTTTGTACATGTGTCACAAAAAAGTGTATCCTTGACACTTTTCACTCATTTGGGCCTTTTCCCTTGGATTTTGGCCTATTTTTGCTTATATCTAATGTTGTAATGTGGCCAACACATTCACATTAGGCCTTGAATGCTTGCAAACCAATAACAACCTAACAGTGTCTTGCAAATGTTTTGTGAAGTGTTGTAACACATCTTCCCACTTTTCTAAGACCTTTTCATCATAATTCATCTAAACAACCCCTTTTTACCCTTTACCAAGCCTTATTTCAAAGTGTTGTAAGGTTTTGTAACACATCTTCACACTTTCCTAGGCTTTTCATCACTAAATGAACCCTTTATTATGACAAATTGGCTCCTTAATGTACTTATAGGCCCGACTTAAGTGTGTTTCAAGAGATGAGCTCGTTAATCATCATTAATCACCTTTTAAATCTTGACTACCACTTGAATTTTTCCAAGTGGACTAAGTCACCACCTTGGTCGACTTAGTCCCATTTGACATAAAAATCAAAATTAAATCAAATTTCTACAGAGATTTTGTCTCCAAAACCCTAAGGTCGGCTTGAGATACGTTATTTTTAGGGAATTAGGGCATTACATGTATAAATAAGGGTTTTTCTCTTCATTTGACGCCCCCCAACTCATTCAACATTTTCAATCTATCTTCTCAAGAAATCATCAACCATTTAAGCACTAAGCACTTCAGACATCATCCACTGGAGCTAGTTCTTGCATATCTTCAAACTTCTTCAACAAGGGCTTGGTGAGTGTTTACATTTGCATGTTTTCCATTCATATTTCCCTTTACATTCGATTTCATCATTTTAGGGTTTGATTACCAACAAGGGGTTTAACTAAGGAAAACCCCTATTCTCTAACCCTAACCCTTTTTCCCCTCTTTGTATGTGTGCTTTGCAGGTTTGTATGTAGATTAGTCAAAGAGCAAGGTGATAAAAGGTGTGATCATTCCATCCATATCATCCAAAGTCAACAAACCCTAAAAGGAGCTTAAAGACAACTTGTAGGTTATATTCTGAAGATTCAGACACAGGTCTATGTTACAAACAAAAGTACAAGTGGGCACCTACATATTCTAGCCTCGAGACTCTTGAAAGCCCCAGGTGGACTAAGTCTCCATCATTGGCGAATTAGTCCTTGTACTAGGCCTGAAAAGTGGTTTCTATGTTTTTGGATACCCATTTACCAAAAACCTATTCTGATAAAGTTTCTCGGCAGGAGGACTAAGTCACCCAACCTGGAATAAGTTTCATGCAGTGAGCATCAACAATAGATTTGGAAGATTCCATGGCTCCTCTTCATCAACCTTTAGTTTCCAAGTGCACCATCTCTACCTTCTTTAGTTCTGTTACAGTTTGCATACATATTATGTCATTTTTAGGTTATGTTACATAGTGCTTTCAATACACTTTCATTCTATTAGTCTACATTTCATAGTTAATTTCATTTCAGTAGTTAACAACATTTAGACACACTCTATCACACACAACACACCCCTATTCAACCCCTAATATTTGAGTGAAACACCAAGAATACATAAGTGTGAAAGAGGCATTGTACCAGCTAATCTCCTAGGTGAAAAACCCTAAGGGGCCTATTGGGGAATCCTCTTTCCCTATTTCATTTTTGGTGGTTCATTTTGGTGAACCCATCCTTCTAACACTTCTGATTTTGCATTTACATCGTAGGAAAAAGATTGCATTGCATTAGGGTTTTACATTGTAGGGAATTCTAGGGTTTATTAAAATAATTTTGCATTAGTGAAAATTTCATGTTAGCTTGCACTTTGCATTGCATTTTCATTGAAAAAGTACAAAAAAAACTGCATTTTCATTCTTCATTTGCATCATTAAAGCATAAAAAGCATAAAAACTAGTCAAAAATTATGCAAAGTGTCAAAAATATCACTATTGGGACTAAATCGCCACATTGGGCGACTTATTCCACTTGCACCATTTACACTATAATTTCTGGCATTTTCAGAGCATTTTCTGCACTTTTGTTTTCTGGTTCTGCATTTTTGCATTGTTTTCCAGAATCCTAGTTATAAGCATTTTATTGTCTTTTGTTTGCATTGAATTTGCATCCACCCCGCCTTTAGGAAAATTTTCATGAGAATTTGGTGTCCTATTGTTGATACCGTAGTGAGACGAAGCTCAAGATTCATGGCATCTCGTGAAAATACTCTTGTTGTAGATCTTGGGTTCTCTCGGGCTTCTACTCCTAGTATCTATAATAGTGCACTAGGACTGGAAACCACCCTTAGCAACTCCTTGCCTTCCGAACATAAACATGATGACATCCCTCACGACAAGATATTTCAACTTCATGCAGACTTAGCAGACCTCCAACATCAAGTGAGTTTGGAGAATATTTTCACTACTACCATCCCTACCATAGAAAATATCCTCCGCATGCTTGACAGTGATGATGGTATAGATGTTGTGAAGAAAATTGTTGAGATATACCAAAAACATGTCCCTTCCACTTCTAGTGTCTCCCACCCAACAAAAATGGTGGTTAGCCAAGGAGGATCTCAAACTCCTCCTCCCTCGACAATAGCTTCCATTCCTACCTATGCCTCTCCTAATGTGACAACAATAGTGCAACAGGTTAGCAATGTGATACCTTCCCTTGGTATTCCTACTAGTATTCCTATGTCCTATGTGGCATCACATCCTTTATCATCTTCCAACATACCCTCCATTAGCATTCCATTCAGTTTCCCCACAACTACATTCACCCCATGACCACTTTCTCTTCCACCTAATACCCCTTCTATTGATCCTCTCATCAACCAACTATTCCACACTATCTCATCCATGCAACAAAAAATTTCAACTATCAACCAGAACCAGTATTGTTTGCCCACATACTACATTCGCATCAATCCCTTATCTTTGGAGATCTTGCGCACACCTATGCCATAAGAAATAGAAATACCTAGGTTTGAGAAGTATGGAGGGAAGGGTGATCCTTCTAATCACGTTAATGCATATACCGCCTTGTGTAGTGATTTTCTCTTGACGATAAATTGTTAGCTAAACTATTTCCTAGGACCTTAAAGGACACCACCTTGGATTGGTTTTCTTCCTTGCCGAATAATTCCATTTGTTCATTCAATGAACTTGTGGATGCATTCATCAACCATTTCCAAGTGCACATGACTCCCAAAAAGACCTTGGTCGATTTGATGAGATGTAAACAAAATAATGACAAAAATATAACAAAATTTATCTCATGATACCAATTAATTTATTTTCAAATCGACGTTAAGATTCCTGACCCACATCTGCAAAAGATGTTTGGGTATGTGCAGGATCATGATGGGCCAAAAAGTGGCAATATGTAAGTGATATGATGGCCCATGTGGCTGATGACATTTTTTTAACCCAAAATTGATTAAACGAAAAGGGTTTTTAAAGGAGATTCGCAGCTTTCTACCAATATAAATTATGCTTTACTTTTAATCTAATAAATAATTATTATTCACTTTCTATTTGGATTACGACTAAAGTCTTGATTGATAGGTTGATTGAAAAAATTCTATAGATTTCAAAGGGTATCACATTTTTTGAATCCGAAACATGTGCCACATTCTATGCTTCACACACTATAGGATTAAAAAAGACTGAATTTCTTAAATTTTTGGCCAAGTTAAGGTGGTTAGACATATGATTTTTATATTTTTTAAAACTTGTAATAAAAAATTAATAATTAATTATTTACTTGGAAAATAGTTACAAAATAATATGCATCACATCGAGACATGAGTCCTCTAATTATATCTAAAATATTATAAAAAATATTATCATTTTATTGTGGTTAGGGTGGTTAGACAGACACCTACTTCTTATTTTTTCCCTGAAATCTAAGTACTACTACATTGAAATTTCAAATTTTCACTAAATAGATTTTTTTTTTAAATAAACCTAGTTGTTTAGAAACTACATTCAATTTTCTACAAATTCTATTCTTACATATTTTTGAAATAATATAGATAACCTATTCAATTTTTAATGTCAAGTTGCCTCAGTCTGATTTTCTAAATTTTCATCGCCACTTAAGGGCCTTTTTTTTTCCATGATGATCCTACACATAGCCGTTTAGTGAAAAATTTATAACAAACCTTCAAGACAAACTCACCATGATGAAGTTCCCTTCCTTTATGCATTTATGTGCAATGCTCTATGATTATCACAATTCCACTAGTAGTCACGATACATGATCCACTTCTACTAGAATTGAGAAACCGACGCTACTAGCCAAACCAACTCTCAACCATTCCGAAAGGAAAATAAAGGGTTTTTGCGATTCAACCCTCCTCAGCCAACCCCTCCACCTGTCAATAATCAAATAACAGTTGCTAAGACAATGTTTCCTTTGAATTGTGGAGATCCCAAACGAACCTTTATGCCTTTACCTGATACCCTCCATGATACAATGACCCAACTTTTGTAGCAACAAATGATTACTTTACCTACTTTCCATGCACCTAATCCTAATAAGTCCCTACCTCCATCCTTCAACCCCACCGCTTATTGTAATTTTCATCGACAAAATGGAC
>CM021105.1:497640010-497658087 GCA_007115665.2 Sequoiadendron giganteum
CCTCAAAACCTATAGATCACTTGCCCATTCATCCAATTTAGACATATTCACACTGGGAGCCATTTGAGGTATCTAGGGTTTTTTGCATTTTGTACGATCCGTACAGTTTTTGCAGAAATAAAATTTCCCCTTTTAGTCCTCCATCATGGCAAATTTTTTTAGGTCATTAGGCATTTTTTTATTTTTAAAAACAGGCAAATTTTCCTATAGTTCCTGCAAAAATTTCATTTTGTGGGTGACTGGCAATTAATCTGAGGTCGGCATAAACATTTCTCCTCTGTCGCTATAGTGTTAAAATATTTTTTTGAATTTCCATAAAGGCATTATTCAAAAATATATATATATATTTGGGGGTCGAATTGTTTCTATAGAGGTTGGTCGTCGGCCATTTTTTATTGCAGGTGAGGACGGTACCTCTACGTACCCATCACATCACTGCTGGCCTGTCACATCCCTGCTTGCATCACCGGCCATCGCTGGCGTTTCTCCCAGCCACCTCTGTTTGGCCCGTCCCATCCGTCGATGTCACCGACCACCTCTGTCCTCTCCGTCCCATCCGCTAACGTCTTTCGGCCTTCCTTTCGCCGACGGGCCCATTCTCCACTGACTGCTTCATCGACCGCCTCTGATGTTTGCTCCTGGCCTCCGACTAGCCCCGCCGTGTGAGCCCCCAGTCGTGCACAGCACCGAGGGCTCTGCCTTCTCAGCGGTGCCTCCCTCCTTCCCGACCGCACCGCCCGCTCCGCGTCCACAATGCCGCTCCGACACCGCTCGATCCAAGGTCACTTTTTTTTGGTAGGTTTTAAGCCCACGGTCCCATCAACAACCAAGGGCTCCATTTTTTTGCCCCCAGGTGCTTATTTTTTGCACTTGTTTAGACTCTAGGCCCTAACAGGGCAGATTTTTTCAAATCGCCATATCTTTTCACCAGGGTATCGAAAATCAGCAAACGAGATACCGTCGGAAAGGTAATTCAGTGCTCTTTCTAGTGGTTACATCCATTCTAGGAATTTTTTATTCCAAAAAATTCTACAGTCAACTGAAGTCAACCCTTCATTTTGGACATAAAGACTCATATCTTCGCAACCGTTGATCAAAATTCAGTGATTCTAGTGGCATCAAGAAGGTAATTCTGAGATTTTTTCATCCATCCATTCACTTTGATCAGTTTCAGCTCCAGGTACTCTTCCATTGATTTTGTTTAATTTGGTGCATTTGTTCAATAACTTGGATATCCTAAAGCTTGGGAAAAGGTTTTGTTTTGGGTGGCATCACTTAAGTTGCATATAAGATATTTGGGAGTTTCTATTTTATTTTGAAGGATATTGGCTTTGTAATCTTGGAGATCATTCATAGTTCATTATGGGGTTTTCATTTCATCCTTCTTTGATCATGTTGAAATGGGGAAACTACACACAATGGAGAAATTGTATCATCACACATCTCTGATGGCTTCATTTGTTGCCAAATTTGTATAATATTGTTCCCCCTCCTATTACTGACAGTAAGAAATTTTCTTGGAATCGCAAAAGGGATCATGTCTTAGGAGTCATTGCAATGCATATTGATGTTTCCACCTTGAAAAGTGTTGATCATTGTGATTGCCCTCATACTCTTTGGACTAAAATTTGGGAGATACATGGAGATCATGACATTCAACCATTCCCAGATGATTCTATTTCAGATTATCTTGTGCCTCTTCATCTTTCCGATAGGATACCTAATGATGCAGATACTATGCGGGAGTTTGAATATTTGGAATAGTTTGAATCTTAAGATGAGGATGAGGGGTGATCCCACAAAGTTGGTTTACAATTTCTAAGAGGAACTAATTTTTGCTGAAATCACATATTTTTAGAAAATATAATGATCTAAGCCTTTAAAAGTTCCATTTTAAGGATTCCAATTGAAGAGGGTTTTATCAAACCACCTTAGATCAAACCCCCTTGGATAGAACCTTGCTAGTTTTAAACCATACCTATAAATGAGTCTCCTTTACACCTATCAAAATGCTGATAAAAAATCACTTTTGATTTATTGTTTGGGCGATAAAATGAATTAATTTAAAATTTATTTGAAATTATTATGGTAGTCCTCAAAATTAGCTATCTCACGAATATAATTTTAATATGTTTTGGTTTTATTAAGTATGTGTTTTTTTAGTTTTATTAAACATAGGTTTTTCACCGAAAATCAAGCTCTCTGTTTTGCACATGTGGAAAAATAGAAAATTATAAAAACAAATTTCTAAAAAATATGTTTGTGCTGGGTATTGATGTCCTTGATCGATTAAAAAAAATAAAATTGAATTTTGATACATACAAAAAAAGTTATGTTGTATACAGTCCACCTATGTTTGAATTACAATTGGTTTGACTTCGAAACTCTATTAAGGAAAAAATATTCAATAAAAAACTATGAGACCAAATGAAAGTGCTATATATCATAGTTACAAATATAAATTTGAAAAAATTATAATTTTATCCTTCATACAAAAAATGTTATGTTCTATATGGTGAGCATCACTTTTAAAAAATGTTGTTTTTTGAAAAAAACTAGTTTTCGTGGGAGATGGAAAAAGAAGTGCAATATTATTCCAAAAAATTTGAATTTTTTTTTTTTAGAATCTACAGACAAAATGTGATGAGACTCTAGTTTGAATCATCTTCAAATTCCTCACGGTTTAGCTGCTATAGGTGCCTGAATGTGAAGATTTAGTTAAAAATAATATTTTCAGTGTCCAGTTTAGCCAAAAATTGTAAACCACTATTGTGGGATCACTTTGAGGATGAAGAGGGTTCTTTCGATGCTCCTGCTTCTCCATCAAAGATAGTTGATGTACCTTCACCTTCACCGATTTCATGTGCAAAGTCATTGATTGAGGCTCCTATCATTCCTATTGAACGGGAACATTCTCATGGTAGTGATTCATTGAGCACGTCTAGTGATTCATTACAATCAGTATCACTTTGTCTTCCTAATTGGGATTCCTATCTATCAAACATTGCATCCTTGTTTGTAGAGTCTCACATTTCAGATTTGGAGGACATATTTGAGGGGATATCTCTCCTATTTGATGAAATTCATTGCACTTCTATTGTCAAACCATCACAATCTTTAGATCTTGTTCAACATCCGTTTCCACATCGTCCTGATTTGTCACCTTCTACATTGATTGGGTATGTACCTGAGTGGGTTGTGGCATCTTCATCTTCATCAGGAAAGGAGACACATGAGTAGCTTTTAGAGACATCATCAACATTCATATACATCCTTCCTTCCTTCAATTCCTATCTGGAATGGGAAGCATCTCTGCACTTGCACCTGGTTTTGTTTCTTCTGAAAGGGAGACAAGTTGTTTGTCGACATTGGATCATGTTTTGTCTACATACACTTACCTTTTTTGCAGGTGATCACATTTTTTGTGGGGGCTATATTGTCTCTCTATTTCCCTCCTATGGGGGGGGGGGAATTGATTGTATTGTATCCATGTGATGATTTTTGTCCTTGGGGGGATGATGTTGAGTCCTCCAATCATCACCTTTCTGCATTTCATCTCCTTTTTTGGAGAGGGGTTTTCTTCCCACTGGGTTTTCCCCTTTTCTCCATTTAGTGGGAGATTAGTTGCATTTTCATCCTATGTACATGGGTACCTAAAATGGCCATCAGCCGAGACCCATCATCATCATGCATAATCATTGCATTTTTCATTTCCTCCCTAAGTTGCACTTATGGGGGGGTGTTAGTGTAATTAATTATTTATTACACTAGCATTAGTTAACTTAGGTCATATTAGTCCTAGGTTGCATTTAATCATTTAATAATGTTGTTGAGATAATATTCCCTTCTAAAAGATGAGTTGTCTTTTAGGGTTTCTTGTTGTCACATGAAGTGTGATTTGAACACTTGGCAACATCCTTTGCATTCTAGGTTTTTGCACTTGCCTATATAATCAGGCATATGTACTCTTTGTAAATCATCCATTCTGCATATCAATCAGATAATCTCTATTTGCATGCCCTTAGTTGCAACACTTTCTATGTGGTTGAATTTATTCTTGGAAGGTCGTTTGAAGTGTGCGCAGCTTCATTGGATGATTCAACATCCATTATTCCAACAGAATAGGCTCATATTGGAGGTTTCATGGGAACACCTTTGAGTGCTAGTGGTTCTAGAAAAACCTTCATGCAAGTAATAGAATGAAGAGTTTAACTAATGAATTGTACTTAACAGATTTATGAAGATTATATTCATATTGTTTATTACATTAAATTGCACATCTTTCAAAGTCAAAGCATTACTTCACATTCCATAACTAATAACTAGATATTGATAGATGACAAAATTTCAACTACAATAAAGTCAACTTTAGAAAGTTAACATAAGAAGTGATACAATTACTTTACATAGCATAAGTAATAACTAGGAGTAGCTACTAATTGCATTTATTTGTCATGGCATTCCATGAGACCACTTTTTATTAAGGCATCTTTTCAAATAGTTCACTGCCTTGTCTATGCTACAGATGCTTGGAAGAAATATATGAAAGAATAATAGCAAGTAATAGCATAGACAAGGCAATGAGTTGTTTGAAAAAATGCCTCAAAGAAATGTGGTCTCATGGTGATTTCCATCACCATGAGACCCAATTTCTTTGAGGTATTTTTTCAAATAGCTCACAACCTTTTCTATGCTACCACATTTTCCATATATTTCTCTGAAAGCATTTTGTCAAACAGTTCACTTCCTTGCTGCTATGGCTAAAAGCCTAAAAAAAGGTGCTTTCCAACAAACTATGGGTTCATGGAAAAAAATCTATCAAAGAATAATACTTAAGCAATACCATAGACAAGGTAGTGAGTAGTTTGAAAAAATGTCTCGAAATAACACCAGATTTCCTTAAGGCATTTTTTCAAACAGCTCAACACCTTTTGTATGCTACCACATTTTCCATACACGTCTACTAAAGCATTTAATCAATCTACTCACTTCCTTGTTGTTATGGCTAAAATCCTAAATTAGGTGCTTTCCAACAAACTATAGATGCTTGGAAAAAATCTATGAAAGCGTAATAGTAAGAAATAACATAGACAAGGCAGTGAGTAGCTTGAAAAACTTCCTAGAAGAAATGTGGTCTCATGGTGATGGAATTCCATTCCATCACCATGAGACCACATTTCTTTGAGGTATTTTTTCAAACAGCTCACCGCCTTTTCTATGCTACCACATTTTCCATACATGTCTATCGAAGAATTTTATCAAACTACTTGAACTTCCTTGCTGCTATGGCTAAAAGCCTAAAAAAGGTGCTTTCCAACAAACTATGGATGCTTGGAAAAAATCTATCAAAGCATAATAGTAAGCAATAGCAAAGACAAGGTAGTGAGTAGTTTGAAAAATGCCTCAAAGAAATGTGGTCTCATGGTGTTGGAATGCCATTCCATCACCATGAGACCACAGTTCTTTCAAGCATGTTTTCAAACAGCCCACCACCTTTTCTATGCTACCACATTTTGCATACATGTCTACCAAAGTATTTTATCAAACTACTCACTTCCTTGCTACTATGGCTAAAATCCTAAAATAGGTGCTTTCCAACAAACTATGGATGCTTGGAAAAAATCTATCAAAGCATAATAGTAAGCAATATCATAGTCAAGGTAGTGAGTAGTTTGAAAAAATGCCTTGAAGAAATGTAGTCTCATGGTGATGGAATGACATGACACATTTGTTTGTAATGGAATTCCATCACCATGAGACCCCGTTTCTTTGAGGCATTCTTTTAAACAATTCATTGCCTTCTCTATGCTACCACAGTTATTGTACATGTCTACCAAAGCATTTTATCAAATGGTTCACCGCCTTGCTGCTATGGATAAAAGCCTAAAAACAGGCATTTTTGAACAAGCTATGGATAGGGAAAATAGTAAGCATGATAGTAAAAAATATATAGTTTAATAAGTACTCAAAAAATTTGTTCATTATGGGTGCTAGCAAGAAGTTGAGTCCACTTTTTGGCCAAAAAGTGGAAGTGTTTTCCCTGATTTTCAGTGTTTGACACATTTGACCTTAAAATTTGAAGCACTTAGAGATGAAATCTTCAAACAAGTCACTGATCATAAAATGTAGTACTCAGAGTTTAGTTTCCAAATATGTAATTTATTTCAATATCCACATTGTACAAATTGAGTTTCAATAGGCTTTTGTAAAAATCACTATTTAAAAGTCATTTTTTTTACCATACCATGCATGTGTACGACATCCATATTTTGACTTAAATTATCATATTTTTCTAAATCCTTTTGGGAAAAGACTTGTGACTCACTGAAGCGTGCCTTGGATATTTTTTGTAATTTTTTATTGAATATTTTTTTTTTGGTTAATTTTTTATCAAGCATATTTGTCATTTAGAAAAATCGTCATGTACGACATGCATAAGATGACCTAAAGTTATCATTTTTTGTATTTATTTATTTTAAATTGAAAAGAATTGTTTGAAGTTTTCCCTTGTGCAATCCGTTTGTCAAAATATTAGTTTGATCAAAAGTTATTAAAATAGTAAAAAACACTGATATTTAAAGTTTATGGAACAATTTCATCAGAAAATAATTGAAAAATAGAAAAAATAATCCAATTGTAAAAAAAATTACATATTTGGAATCTACATTGTCTCATCTAAAATGGGTTTTAATTTCGTCGAAAAATTCTGCAAAAAAAGGTGTCAGCCATATGCCCAAACTCAGTATTTTTTTGTGGCATTGCTAGGACCTTCAACTTGCAGGTCAAACTAGGTCCAAAGCTTAGGTTCAGGTCCCCAAGCCTTTTCTCGAACCAAAAAACAAAGCAAAAACCCGACCAAAAATTAAAATTATAAAAAACGGGATCCCGTTTTTTAAAAAGCGGGATCCCGTTTGGCTCGGGGTTCCGAACCTAAACGAGATCGAGATCCTGTTTATTAAAAACAGGATCCTATTTTTTGCAAGCCGATTTCATTTTTTTTCCTAAGGCAAAAACTTCCACATTTCGTGGACTCATCTTTGTGCTTCTACCCTTATCTCATACAATATAAGCCATGATGTGCATCGCTATTGTATTTTTTTGTGATTGAATAATTTATTGTTTTATTTTTAGATGTTGGAAATAGATACACCTCTGAATGTTCATAGGGCAATGGAGATTGGTGTTTCATCTGATATAGACTCCTTGATGCCCCTCACGGAGGTATGAGGCAAATTACTAAATTTCAATTTACATTCGTTGTTATAGTTGTTAGTTAGTGAAAAATGAAACCATTATTTATTCTTAGTTTAATTTCTCTTTGGATGGTTTCTACAGGGCTTCAACATGCCTTAGCATGGGCATTTGAATATTTTTCTCTAGAGTGATCATCAGATGGCGGTAAGTGACTATTTTGTTAAATATATATCATTTTTTATAATGTAATTTTTATATATTAATGTCCTTACTTCTTATTGTAATTTAGATAAAGCTTGACCAAGAACTAAATCCTAGGAGGAGCACCAAGAGCACTCCTTGGCCTCAGATCAAATGAGTGATAGACCTATCACCATCTAGGCAAAAAGCAAAGGGCAAGAATTTGTTTCCAGGGCATGCAGAGCAATGACTTTTGATTCTAGAGCCCTTTGTTGTATGCCTATATGGCATTTTTGCACATATTTTGCATTGGATATATTTGACATTGTATGCCTATATGGAGTTATCGTAAGCCTATATGGCTATTTTGTATATACTTTATAACTTACGTTTATACTTTGTGGCTTACGTGTATTCCAATGTATACTTTGTGACTTACGCATTTTCATGTGTATACCTTATATTCATGCATATACTTTGTATTAATTTGTGTATACTATGTATTCATGTGTATACTTCAAGGCTTGCATGCTTTTGAGTACTTGTGCTTCCCTTATTCACATGTATACTTATTAATTAGTTCGCCCTAGCATTGATCATTGTTGTCCTTCATGGTTTGTCTTGAATATTGACTGATTGATGCTAAATAACTTTATTAGTAGATGCTAAACAATTTAAATATTTCTAGGAATACTAGTAGAGTTACAAATTAGAAAATTGCACAAATTGAAAAGAAAATATTAATTGTAAATAAATGCATTGATTATTAACTTGATAATTGATTAAGAATGAGTATAATATATATCAAGAGATGAGCCTTCTATAATGGCAACTGCCAACTAGAATATAGGCAAAGCATTCCCAATACTTTGAAAGCAATAATCCACCCAAAATTGAAATGAGAGAGAAGGCTTATTTAAGATCCTTGAGCAATGAATTTATTAATTCTCCATTTTTCTTACATATCTCAATTTAGTTTAAGCCAAAGAGTTCCATCAAATGCTTTATCTAAAAGCAAAAAACATGTTTTCAATTGGTATTCGATGAGATGTTTCATAAAAATATTCCAATATATTTAATCTTTTGATTGGAACAACTCAATTAAGCAAAGGATACATAATATAAATAAAACTTGCAAAACTTGGATGACCATATGCTTTTTGTGTGGAAAACTCAAAATTCT
Organism: Sequoiadendron giganteum; assembly: GCA_007115665.2. Taxonomy (NCBI): domain Eukaryota; kingdom Viridiplantae; phylum Streptophyta; class Pinopsida; order Cupressales; family Cupressaceae; genus Sequoiadendron; species Sequoiadendron giganteum. Next base: position 497,648,568 of record CM021105.1, read on the forward strand.
CAACTGTCATGTGAATGTTTCTCTTTTCGATTGTTTTGTATTCCATCATAAGGGATCAAGTCGGTTGAGTGTAGCTAGGAGCGATTCAACATGTTTGGGTGCGAAAGAGGACCATGCCTAGCATAAACGTACCTATTGGGATGTGTTGGAATAGTTCATTTGGTCACACAATTTGAAGAAAAAAAGTTGCACCACTTTGCAACTTTACATTGCTTGCATTTGACACTTTTTCCATCAAGTGGAAACTAGACACCATGAGAAGACGACTTTGAGATAATAAAAAAATTGAGAGAGGTTATTGTAGAGGGGCCCAACGCAATCCCATAGGCTCAGAAAAATATTTATTAAGCGTCATGATTTCTGAGTAATAGCCCATCAAAAATAGTTGTCCTTCTACACTTTGGACCCTTAAGGGATTGAGCTGGTTAAACGTAGCTCCGAGCGATTTGGTATGTTTGGGTGTGAAAGAGGACCATGCCTACTGAAATTTACCCACCCGGTTGCATTGGAATAGTCTATTTGGTCACTTGAGTTGCATAATAAAAGTTGCACCACTTTGCAACTTTGCACAACTTGCATTTGACAATTTTTTCCCCAAGCAAAAAGTCACCACCACGGGAAAAAATCTCCGAGATAGAAAAACCTGAGAGAGGTTATTGTAGAGGGGCCCAACATGATCGCATAAGCTTAGATGTGAAGTTTCTAAGCATCATGGTGTCCGAGTAACAAGATGTTTAAGATTGCAGCCATTTTGCACTTTGGACTCATAAGGGATTTTATTGGTTGAATGTAGCTCAGAGCGATTCAATGTGTTTAGGTGTGAAAGAGGACCATGCATAGTTTAAATGTACCTAGTCAGATGTGTTGGAATAATTTGTTTGGTAAATCGAGTTGTCGAATGAAATTTGCACCACTTTGCATCTTTACACTACTTGCATTTGAAACTTTTTCCATCAAGTGAAAACTGGACACCACGAGAAAATGACTCTGAGATAACAAAAACTGAGAGAGGTTATTATAGAGGAGCCCAACACAATATTTTAGGTTCAGACAGGGAGTTTGTGAGCATCATGATTTCTGAGTAATAGCCCATCAAAGATTGTTTCCCTTTTGCACTTTGGACCCTTAAGGGATCGAGTCAGTTGAACGTAGCTCAGAGTGATTCAACGTGTTTGGGTGTGAAAGAGGACCATGCCTAGCATAAAAATACCCACTTGGATGCATTGGAATAGTTCATTTGATCACTTGAGTTGTAGAATGAAAGTTGTACCACTTTGCAACTTTGCACAACTTGCATTTGACATCTTTTTCCCCAAGCGAAAAGTCACCACCACGGGAAAAATACTATGAGATAGAAAAAACTGAGAGAGGTTATTATAGAGGGTCCCAACTCAATCTCATATGCTCAAACAATAATTTTTTGAGTGTCATGGTGTCTGAGTAACAACATGCTAAAAATTGTATTCATTTTGCACTTTGGACTCATAAGGGATTTTGTTAGTTGGATGTAGCTGAGAGTGATTCAATGTGCTTGGTGTAAAAGAGGACCATTCCTAGAATAAATGAACCCACTCATATGAATTGGAATAGTTCATTCAGTCATTCGAGTTACAAAATGAAAGTTGCACCACTTTGCATCTTTACACTACTTGCATTTAACACTTTTTCCATCAAGTGAAAACTAGACACCACAAGAAAATGGATCCGAGATAAGAAAAACTGAGAGAGGTTATTATAGAGGAGCCCAACATGATTCCATAGGATCAGATTAAGAGTTCATAAGAATCATGGTTTCTGAGTAATAGTCTGTCAAAGATTGCTTCTCTTTTGCACTGTGGACCCTTAAGGGATCGAGTCGGTTGAACGTAGCTCAGAGCGATTCAGCATGTTAAGGTGCAAAAAAGGACCATTCCTAGCGTAAACATACCCACTTAGACATGTTGGAATATTTTTTTTGGTCACTCAAGTTGTAGAATGAAAGTTGCACCACTTTGCATTTTTACGCAACTTGCATTTGACATCTTTTTCCCCAAGTAAAAAGTCACCACCACAGAAAAATGCCTCTGAGATAGAGAAAAAAGAGAGAGGTTATTTTATAGGGCCCCAACATTATCCCATAGGCTTAGACGAGAAGTTTCTAAGCATCACAGTGTCCGAGTAACAACATGCTAAAGATTACAACTATTTTGCACTTTGGACTGATAAGGGATGAACCGGTTGAATGTAGCTCAGAGTAATTCGACGTGTTTGGGTGTAAAAGAGGACCATGCCTAGTGTAAATGAGCCCACCCAAATGTGTTGGAATAGCTCATTTGGTCACTCGAGTTACAAAATGAAAGTTGCACCACTTTGCATATTTACACTACTTGCATTTGACACTTTTTCCATCAAGTCAAAACTAGACACCACGGGAAAATGACTCCAAGATAACAAAAATTGAGAGAGGTTATTGTAGAGGGGCCAACACAATCCCATAGTCTCAGAAAGAGAGTTCTTAAGTATCACGGTTTTTCAGTAATAGCTTGCCAAAGATTGTTGCCCTTTTGCACTTTGGACCTTTAAGGGATCAAGCCGGTTGAATGTAGCTCAGAGAGATTCGACATGTTTGGGTGCAAAAGAGGTCCATTCCTAGTGTAAAAACACCCATCTGGATGTGTTGGAATAGTTTGTTTGGTCACTCAAGTTGCAGAATGAAATTTGCACCACTTTGCATCTTTACACTCCTTACAATTGACACTTTTTCCATCAAGTCAAAACTGGACACCACAAAAAAATGACTCTGATATAACAAAAATAGAGAGAGGTTATTGTAGAGGTGACCTACATGATCTCGATGCCTCAAATGAGATGCCCATAACTAATATCATTTTTGGATAACAAGTTGTCAAAGATTGTTGCCCTTTTGCAATTTGAACTATTAAAGGATTACGTTGCATGAATTACAAATGTTTCAGGGTAGCAATATACTTCAAAATTTGAGTAAATATCAGTACAAGTGTTTATTTGAATAGATTGTATGCTATATTGATATTGATATATAATCATTAGGTTAATTTTTTTTAATAAATGTTTTTATAATAAGTTAGTCAATTGGTGCTAATTCTAATATGGAGAAAATAAAAGAAGAAAAAAGAATGATTAGTAACCATCAATGGTTATTATAATCACTATATTAATAATATGATGTTTACAATAAAATGAGATTTATTTGGTTGTCGTAATTCTTTTGTTTGTGTTAAAATTGTCTAATATGCTTGATATACTATTCTAAAACCCAAGTGCTTGTACTTGTAGGCCCAATGGCTTAGGTACTCTGTTCTCACATATTTTTTATAATGTTACCATTCGAGATTCTCTTATAATGTCTACATCATAGGTGATCATGATGAGGTTAACTTCATATTCCCTCGCTAAGATTCACTCGCTCTTTTATAATGGCTTCAAATTAGAATTGGGATTTGTCAAGATCATCAAAATAAGGATGTTGCAAATTTATTTTTTGGTTGAGATTCTCTTGGATGGCTCATAAATCAACATTTTTTGCAAAGGGACCCCAATCAATTTTTAGTAGGTTACTTACAAATAGGCAAAGTAAAAGAAGAAAAAGAAAGAGCATCCAAAATAGGAATAAAATGAAAATAGATGGAAGGAACTTATAGACAAAAAGTCCACACCATTGGGTTCCAACTTAGTCACTCCTGGCCATGCATCTTCATTGGGAGTTCCAAGATACCTATTGTACACAACAACCTCTCATGAATAGATCATGAATATAATGTAACCAAAATTTTACTTTCCAACCTTTTGGAAACTTGTAACCTATTAATGTAACCTATTTAATCTCCCACTTAGTTTACTTATCTATTGAGAATATCCTACATCATTTTTTTGCATATTTTTGAGAAAAAATAAAATACCATCGAACTTTGTATCCTTTGCCACAATTTTGAATATAAAGTGTGCTACATTTGCAAGTATGATAACTTCATCAATCACCTACATACATGATATTAACATTAGATGATAGCATTTTAATCATAGCATTGACATCATACAAAATAATGTGCATACAATATAAATAAAACAAGGCAGGCCCAAACAAGTGTGAAAATGCAAGGGTGTGCATTTTACTACACTACAACTACCATGGGAATCATTTGCCAAGTTTTATGGAACCTGGTGTTGAAGTCAGTCATGGCCTCTTGCAGGGCTCTCTTGATCATGATCAATTATTGTAGTAAGGATGATCAATCTCCTTTCTCCCAAAAGCGATGAAAAATCTTATCTCTGAGCTCATCCCAAGAATGGATGGTATTAGGAGTCAGGGATCTACACTAGTCTTGAGCCTTCCCTTTGAAAGGCACAACTAACAATCTGAGGGTCACATTTTTTTCTATGAAGTTGTGAACCCTATAAACCTCTGATATGTCCTAAAGGTGCTTGAAAGGTGTTTAAACATTCTCCCCAGTGAACTTCATAATTTCTTTGAGCGCATTGGCGGGTATGGTGGGCCACACATGTGGAGGTGTAGGTGGAACTACCAGACTGACACTATCCCAAGTTACAAAATTTCTAGGAGCAGGAGCTCCTTGGAGAGCCATCAGAAACAAACCCCTATGGACCAAGTAAATAGGTATTTTGATTTGAAAGGTTTGACCATCTGGAGGAGTAGATAAGGCTCTATACTTTGGGTTAGCACTCCTAACTTCATTTCTTTTGATAGGTGATATGGAGCCCATGACTCATCTTTTCCTAGGGGCCGAAGATGGTAATTGAGAATACTAAAAAATTCCTCTAGAGGATGCTCTGATTTGGACTCTAGGCATGAGTTTACCAGTCTCTCCTACTAATTTTATTGGGGTGCCTCTTCAAGGGTAAGTATCAAACACTATGAAAGAACTTGGTCCCACTGAGTGTGCCAAAAAAAGAACTATCAATCTTAAAATCTTTCTTTTCTTGCGAATAACCTTATGGGAAATTCAGTGAGTGGGGGACTTGCTTGCACCTCACTGAATAAACTCTGGGATTGTTAAAGAATCCAACTCTCCTCTGGGTATGGGAAAAGGGAGGATAAAATGTAGAAAAAAAATCTAAAGGTGGCAATGCGCCAAAGGTCTTACAACATTTCAAATCTCCTTAATAGCTCCATTTTTTCTAGTAAAGTGAACATAGAATGCCAAAAAACCTTAATTGTTGGAAGGAGAAAGAATAACTAAGTCCAATGTAGGCACAATGTAGGCACAAAGTAGGCATTCAAAATCCCCCCTGTGGGAAGCACCCATTAAGGTTCAAGCAGAAAAAAGGAAACCCAAATTGAAATAGGATACTTTAGATTCTTACAGAGTTATTCACTTACCAAAATAATATGAAACCACCAAAAAATTTAACAAGAGATTTAAGGGTAGGTGCATGGAAATGGGTAGCCATTTAATGGACAACTTACTTTTTCATCCAAAAATAGCAAAAACGCAAACGCGTTATAGTTAAATGCACTCACGTTATGGCTTGGTAATGACCGAGCCTAACATGGGTGTTTTAAAACGCAAGCGCATTATAATGCACTCAGGTTATGGTTTAAAATTTCAAAAAATTACATGCATTTGAAGTTCAAAAATGTGCATTTTTTAAAATAAAAAAAACATTTTCAAAACGCGAGCGTGTTATAACGTGCTCGTGTTTTGGTCTACATTGAAAATATTTTCTTGTCTTTTTCTTATCTTTTTCTTCTTGTTATCTTTTAGTGAAATGTATATATGGACATTTACTTTCTTATACTTTAAGTTATATTTCATGTATATACTTTCAGGATGTTTGAGAGTGGTTTCAGATCTCTAGGAGTTATAATGCAAATTCTAGTTTTTGGAAGATCTTTAAAATTTCAAACTTAGTCAAATTTCAATAATCAGCATGTCAAATTTCAGTAATCAGGAGGTCAGATTTTAGTAGTCAACAAGTTCTATCATCTTTCTTTCTCAATCTCTCCTCTCTACTCTTTATGTCTCCACTCCCTCTCTCTCTCCCTTCCTCCCTCTCTCCCCTCTCTCTCTTTGACATTTTGGAAGATCTCACAAATTTCAAACTTAGTCAAATTTCAATAATCAGGAGGTCAAATTTCAATAAACAAAAAATTGTATTATTTCTCTCTTATCTCACTCATTTTTATCCCTTACACTCTAGACCTCTCTCTCACTATCTCTATCCCTTTTTTTGACTCTCTCCCTTGATCAAAAGAAATCTCTCTCTCTCTCTCTCTCTCTCTCTCTCTCTCTATCTCTCTCTCCTTTTCCCTCTAATTCTCTCTACCTCACTTATCTCTCCCTCTCTCCCACCTTCCCTCTATACTTGTCTCTATCTCCTTCCCCCCCCCTCTCTCTCTCTACCTACCTACCTTTCCCTCCATCATGCCCTACCCCTCTCTATTTCTCTCTAGCAAACCTCTCTCTCACCTCCTTCTCTCTCCCTCCATACATCTCTCTCCCTCTCTTCTTCCCTACCTACTCTTTATCTCCCATCTCTCTTTACCTACCTTTACATCCATCAAACCTTACCACTCTCTCTACACCTCTCTCCCTCCCTCCCTCATTCCCTCTCTACTTCTCTCTATCTCACCTCTCTCTCTACCTCTCCTTTCATCTCTACTTATCTTTATCTCCTCTCTCCCTCTTTCTACCTACCTCTCCTTCAAACACTCTTTATTTATCTCTATCTCACCTCTCTCTCCCTCACTACATCTCTCTCCCTCTCTCCCTCCCTCTCTACATATATATATCCCCTCTCCCTCTCTACCTATCTCTCCATCGATCATAACCTACCACTCTCTCTCCATTACTCTCTATCTAACTTCCCACTCTCTCCATCCATACCTCTCCCTCTCCTTCCCTCTCTACTCTCTACCTCCCTAATCCTTCTCTACATACTTCTCCATCCATCACTCCCTAACATTCTCTCTAAACCTCTCTATATTGCTTCTCTCCCTCCCTCCCTCATTCCCTCTCTAATCTCTCTCTACCTCTCCTTCCCTCTCTAATTATCTTTATCTCCCCTATCCCTCTCTCTCTCTCACTAGATGTCTCCCTCCCTACATTTTCCCCTATCTACTCTCTATCTCTCCTCTCCCTCCCTCTACCTCTCTCTCTCACTCTCTCTCACTCCTCCCTTACCCTCTTTCTCTCTCACTCTCTCCTCTTTGTCTCACCATTCTCTCTTTCCCTCTTTGTAACTCTCCACTTCTCTATATGTCACCATTCTCTCTCTACATATCTTTATCTCACCTATCCCTCTTTACCTCTCCCTTCCTCCCCTCTCTCACCCACCCTCCCTCTTTCCCTCTATCTCTATATCTCTCTACTTCTCTCTATCTCACCTATCCCTCTCTAGCTGCATATCCCTCCATCACTCCCTACCACACTCTCTCTATTGCTCTCTATCTCACCTCTCTCTCACCTCCCTCTCTCCCCCTCCATACCTCTCCCTCTACTTCCCTCTCTACTCTCTATCTCACTAATACCTATCTACCTACCTCTCCATCCATCACTCCCCACCACTCTCTCTACACCTCTCTATATCGATTCTCTCCCTCCCTTATTCTCTCTCTACTTCTCTCCACCTCTATGTCTTTCTCTAATTATCTTTATCTCCCCTAGCCCTCTCTCTCTCACTAGATATCTCTCTGCCTACCTTTTCTCCTATCTACTCCCCATCTCTCCTCTCCCTCCCTCTACCTCTCTCTCTCACTCTCTCTCACTCCTCCCTCACCCTCTTTCTCTCTCACTCTCTCCTCTCTATCTCACCATTCTATTTTCCCTCTCTATAACTCTCTCCTTCTCTATATGTCACCATTCTCTCTCTACTTATCTTTATCTCACATATGCCTCTTTACCTCTCCATTCCTCCCCTCTCTTTCCCACCCTCCCACCCTCCCTCCTTCCCTCTATCTCTATCTCTCTCTACTTCTCTCTATCTCACCTATCCCTCTCTACCTGCATATCCCTCTACCACTCCCTACCAAACTCTCTTTATTTCTCTCTATCTCACCTCTCTCTCACCTCCCTCTCTCTCCCTCCATACCTCTCCCCCCATATATACTTCCTTATCTACTCTTTATCTCTCATGTATCTCTACCTCTCCTTCCCTCTCTACTTATCTTTATCTCCTCTTTCCCTCCCGACCTCTCTCTCTCTCCCCAATCCCTCCCTCCCCCTATGAGGGTGTAGAGTGTAAGGTTTAGTGTTTAAGGTATAGGGTTGAGGTTAGAGGGTTAATTGTATATGGAATAAGGTTTAGGGTTTAGGATATTAGGTATAAAGTTGAGGGTATATGGTATAGGGATGATGGATGATGGTTTAGGGTTAAAGGTATAGGGTTGAGGGTTGAGGGATAGTGTTTAGGGTTGAGGATATAAGGTTAACTGTATAAGGTATATGGATTATGGTTTAGGATATTGGGTATATAGTTGAGGGTATTGGGTTGAGGATATTAGGTTTAGGGTTGATTGTTTAGGTTTTAGGATTTATGTACAAGTTTAAGAGATGAGGGTTGAGGTATAATGTTCAGGGTTCAGGGTATGAGATTAAGTGTATAGGGTATAGGGATTAAAGTTTAGGTTGTAGGGTTAAGGGTATAAGGTATAGGGTTAAGACTTGAGATTTTAGGGTTTTATGTTTAAGTATAGGGTTGAGGGATAATGTTTATGGTTTAGGGTATAAGGTTGAGGATGTAGGGTAAAGAGATGAGGCTTGAGGGTTGAGGGTATAGGGCTAAGTGTATAGGGTATAGGGATTAGGGTTTAGAATAATGAGTATAGGGTTAAGGGTATAGGCTAAGTGTATAGGGTATAGGGATTAGGGTTTAGAATAATGGGTATAGGGTTGAGGGTATTGGGTTTCAGATTGAGGTTTAGGGTTTAGGGTTTAGTGTAAAAGGTTGAATGTAGGGTTTAGGGTTTAAGTATAGGGTTGGGGGATGATGTTCAAGGCTTAGGTTATAAGGTTGAGCGTATAGGGTATAAGGATGAGGGTTGAACATGTAGGGTTGAGGTATAGTGTTCAAGGCTGGGGGTGTAGGGTTAACTGTATAGAGTATAGGGATTAGGGATTAGAATATTTGGTATAGGGTTGTGGGTATTGGGTTTAGGGTTGAGGGTTTAAGGTTTAGGGTACAAGGTTTAATGTAGGATTTAGTGTTTAATTATAGGGTTCAGGGTTCAAGGATAATGTTTAGGGTTTAGGGTACAGGGTATAGGGATGAGGATTGAGAGTGTAGGTTTATGGTTTAAGGTATAGGGTTGAAGGTATAAGGTTAAGTTTATAGGGTATAGGGATTAGGGTTTAGTATATTAGGTATAGAGTTGATTGCATTGGGTTGAAGGTTTAAGGTTAAGTTTATAGGGTATAGGGTATAGGGATTAGATTTTAGGGGAGAGAGAGAGAGACCTAAGAGAGGGTGAAATTGGAAACTATATTGCCAATTTCATTGAATTAGCAAGCTAGTGGGCCCACTAGCTTGCCAATTCGGTGAAATT
>CM021105.1:497658187-497736134 GCA_007115665.2 Sequoiadendron giganteum
CCCTCTTAATCCCTCAACCCTCAACCCTCAACCCTCAACCCTTAAACCCTAATCCCTCAATCCCTATACCCTCTTATTCTCTCAACCCTCAACCCTTAAACCCTCAACTCTCAACCCCTATACCCTCTTAATCCCTCAACCCTTAAACCCTAATCCCTCAACCCTCAACCCCTAATCCGTTAACCCCTATACCTTCTTAATCCCTCAAGCCCTAAACCCTCATAATCCATCAACCCTCAACCCTCAACCCTCAACCCTCAACCCTTAAAATGTAATCCATCAACCCCTATACCCTCTTAATCCTTGAACCCTCAACCCTCAACCCTCAACCCCTATACCCTCTTAATCTGTCAACCCTCAACCCTCAACCCTTAAACAATAATCCCTCAACCCCTAAACCCTCTTAATCTGTCAACCCTCAATCCTCAACCCTTAAACCCTAATCCCTCAACCCCTAAACCCTCATAATCTATTAACCCTCAACCCTCAACCCTCAACCATTAAACCCTAATCCCTCAACCCCTATACCCTCTTAATCCTTGAACCATCAACCCTCAACCCTTAAACTATAATCCCTCGACCCCTATAGCTTCTTAATCTCTCAACCCTCAACCCTCAACCCTTAAACCCTAATCCCTCAACCCCTATACCCTCTTAATCTATCAACCCTAAACCCTCAACCCTTAAACAATAATCCCTCAACCCCTAAACCCTCTTAATCTATCAACCCTCAATCCTGAACCCTTATACCCTAATCCCTCAACCCGTAAACCCTCATAATTCCTCAACCCTCAACCCTCAACCCTCAACCCTTAAACCCTAATCCCTGAACCCCTATACCCTCTCAATCCTTGAACCATCAACCCTCAACCCTTAAACCATAATCCCTCAACCCCTATACCTTCTTAAGAGAGGGAGTTAGTGAGAGAGAGACTTGAGAGAGGGAGAGGAGGTAGGAGGGAGAGACTTGAGATTGTAGGGTTTTCCATTTAAGTATAGGGTTGAGGGTGTAAGGTATAGGGTAGAAGGTTTAGGGTAGAAGGTATACAATTAACCCTACACCCCCAACCTTGAACACTATACCTCAACGCTACACGTTCAACCCTCATCCTTATACCCTATATGATCAACCTTATAACCTAAGCCTTGAACATCATCCCCCAACCCTATACTTAAACCCTAAACCCTACATTCAACCTTGTACACTAAACCTTAAACCCTAAACCCTAAACCTCAATCCGAAACCCAATACCCTCAACGCTATACCCATTATTCTAAACCCTAATCCCTATATCCTATACACTTAGCCCTATACCCTCAACCTTGAAAACTATCCCTCAACCCTCAACCCTCATCTCTTTACCCTACATCCTCAACCTTATACCCTAAACCATAAACATTATCCCTCAACCGTATACTTAAACAGAAAACCCTACAATCTCAATTCTTAACCGTATACCTTATACCCTTAACCCTAATACCTATACCCTATACACTTAACCTCATACCCTTAACCTTGAACATTATACCTCAACCCTCAACCCTTAAACTTATACATAAATCCTAAAACCTAAACCATCAACCCTAAACCTAATATCCTCGACCCAATACCCTCAACTATATACCCAATATCCTAAACCATAATCCATATACCCTATACACTTAACCTTATACCATCAACCCTAAACACTATCCCTCAACCCTCAACCCTCAACCCTATACCTTAAACCCTAAACCCTCATCCATCATTCCTATACCATATACCCTCAACTTTATACCTAATATCCTAAACCCTAAACCTTATTCCCTATACAATTAACATTGTAACCTTAACCCTATACCTTAAACACTAAACCTTACACTCTCAACCCTCATAGGGGGAGGGAGGGATTGGGGAGGGAGGGATTGGGGAGAGAGAGAGAGGATGGGAGAGAAAGAGGAGATAACGATAAGTAGAGAAGGAAGGAGAGGTAGAGATACATGAGAGATGAAGAGTAGATAAGGAAGTATAGATGGAGGGAGAGGTATGGAGGGAGAGATAGGGAGGTGAGAGATAGGTGAGATAGAGAGAAATAAAGAGATTTTGGTAGGGAGTGATAGAGGGAAATGTAGGTAGAGAGGGATAGGTGAGATAGAGAGAAGTAGAGAGAGATAGAGATAGAGGGAAGGAGGGAGGGTGGGCGAGAGAGGTGAGTAAGGGAGAGGTAAAGGGGGATATGTGAGATAAAGATAAGTAGAGAGAGAATGGTGACATATAGAGAAGGAGAAAGTTATAGAGAGGGAAAGAGAGAATGGTGAGATAGAGAGGAGAGAGTGAGAGAGCAAGAGGGTGAGGGAGGAGTGATAGAGAGTGAGAGAGAGAGAGGTAGAGGGAGGGAGAGGAGAGATAGAGAGTAGATAGGGGAAAATGTAGGGAGAGAGATATCTAGTGAGAGAGAGAGGGCTAGGGGAGATAAAGATAATTAGAGAAATATAAAGAGGTAGAGATAAGTAGAGAGAGAATAAGGGAGGGAGAGAATCGATATAGAGAGGTATAGAGAGAGTGGTGGGGAGTGATGGATGGAGAGGTAGGTAGAGAGGTATTAGGGAGATAGAGAGTAGAGAGGGAGAGGTATAGAGGGGGAGAGAGGGAGGCAAGAGAGAGGTGAGATAGAGAGCAATAGAGAGAGTGTGGTAGGGAGTGATGGAAGGATATGCAACTAGAGAGGGATAGGTGAGATAAAGAGAAGTAGAGAGATATAGAGATAGAGGGAAAGAGGGAGGGTGGGTGAGAGAGGGGAGGAAGGGAGAGGTAAAGAGGGATATGTGAGATAAAGATATGTAGAGAGAGATTGGTGACATATAGAGCAATGGAGAGTTACAAAGAGGGAAAGAGAGAATGGTGAGATAAAGAGGAGAGAGTGAGAGAGAAAGAGGGTAAGGGAGGAGTGAGAGAGAGTGAGAGAGAGAGGTAGAGGGAGGGAGAGGAGAGATAGAGAGTAGATAGGGGAAAAGGTAGGGAGGGAGACATCTAGTGAGAGAGAGAGAGGGATAAGGGAGATAAAGATAATTATAGAGGGAAGGAGAGGTAGAGAGAGAGTAGAGAGGGAATGAGGGAGGTAGGGAGAGAAGTAATATAGAGAGGTGTAGAGAGAATGTTAGGGAGTGATGGATGGAGAAGTAGGTAGAGAAGGATTAGGGAGGTAGATAGTAGAGAGGGAAGGAGAGGGAGAGGTATGGATGGATAGAGTGAGAGGTTAGATAGAGAGTAAAGGAGAGAGAGTGGTAGGTTGTGATGGATGGAGAGCTAGGTAGAGAGGGAGAGGGGATATATATATGTAGAGAGGGAGGGAGAGAGGGAGAGAGATGTAGTGAGGGAGAGAGAGGTGGGATAGAGAGAAATAAAGAGTGTTTGAAGGAGAGGTAGGTAGAGAGAGGGAGATAGGAGATAAAGATAAGTAGAGATGGAAGGAGAGGTAGAGAGAGAGAGATGAGATAGAGAGAAGTAGAGAGGGAATGAGGGAGAGAGGTGTAGAGAGAGTGGTAGGGTTTGATGGATGTAGGGGTAGGTAAAGAGAGATGGGAGCTAAAGAGTATATAGGGCAGAAGAGAGGGAGAGAGAAGTATGGAGGGAGAGAGAGGTTAGCTAGAGAGAAATAGAGAGAGTGGTAGGGTGTGATGGAGGGAGAGTTAGGTAGGTAGAGAGAGAGAGAGGGGGCAGAGGGAGATAGAGAAAAGTAGAGAGGGAAGGTGGGAGAGAGGGAGAGATAAGTGAGGTAGAGAGAATTAGAGGGAAAAGGAGAGAGAGAGAGAGAGAGAGAGAGAGAGAGAGAGAGAGAGAGAGAGAGAGAGAGAGAGAGAGAGAGAGAGAGAGAGAGAGAGAGAGAGAGAGAGATTTCTTTTGATCAAGGGAGAGAGTCAAAAAAAGGGATAGAGATAGTGAGAGAGAGGTCTAGAATGTAAGGGATAAAAATGAGTGAGATAAGAGAGAAATAATACAATTTTTTTATTATTGAAATTTGACCTCCTGATTATTGAAATTTGACTGAGTTTGAAATTTGTGAGATCTTCCAAAAAGTCAAAGAGAGAGAGGGGAGAGAGGGAGGAAGGGAGAGAGAGAGGGAGTGGAGACATAAAGAGTAGAGAGGAGAGATTGAGAGAGAAAGATGATAGAACTTGTTGACTACTAAAATCTGACCTCCTAATTACTGAAATTTGACATGCTGATTATTGAAATTTGACTAAGTCTAAAATTTTAAAGATCTTCCAAATACTAGAATTTGAATTATAACTCCTAGAGATCTGAAACCACTCTCAAACATCCTAAAAGTATATACATGAAATATAACTTAAAGTATAAGAAAGTAAATGATAACAAGAAGAAAAAGACAAGAAAATATTTTCAATGTAGACCAAAACGCGAGCGCGTTATAATGCACACGCATTTTGTCAATGCATTCACACAACACAAAAAATGCATTCACGAAACACATCAAAACTAAGATATAACGTGAGTACGTTATAATGTGAGCGCGTTATAACGCGCTCACGTTATATCTTGCTTTGGGAATTCGCAAACCTTGGGCTTGGTATTTGCCTTGGAATACCAACCCAAAGGCTTGGAGGGCATTCCCAATGACCAGAGACATGTTTTTAAAAAATCTTCCATATTTCACATAATCGAGTTCGTGCTCATCGTCAGGATTGCACGTGGTTCAATATCAAAAAAAGCAAGCACATGGGTAATGTTGGGTTCTCTCTTAGCTATCCAACGATGTAATTTTTTTAACTTTCTAAAAATATTAAGCCTTTCATCCATAATTTATTTTATTTGTATGTCTTTTTTTTCCCAAAAAGCAGTGTTTGGTAATTTTTTCATTATAAATTAACCGTTAATCGATTTTTCAAATAAATTATTTTTTTAGAAACTAGAATCCATTCTAGAAATTTTTAAAAATAAATAAAAATAAATTCAATTAGTTTCCAACATTTATAGGGGTAGCACGGCCAAAATTCTATTTTTTAGGAAATTTCCACTTCGAAAATTAGTAAAAAATTAAATATTCATTAAAAAATTATCAAAAAAATTGTGCATCAACTACATACTGTTAACTAACTTTTGACCATTGTGATTTTAAAAATACTAAAAAAAAGTTCATCGTACGAGGGTCATACAAGAGTTGCTATGCTATGTTTTTCTGACAAAAACAACACCAATTTGTGTACGACCCCAATTTGAACTCCTTAATCTCAACCATTTTCAAAATAAATTAGTAGTTTAGAAAGTAGACTCAGAGAACTTGAATCCTTCTTTTTGTTCCATCTCAAAATTATGAGTGTATGTATCCTCAATTTCACGTCCAAGGTCAGTATTTCCTGATTTCAGAAAAAGTTGTCCACTTAAGTCCCCTTTTTGTGAACCATCTTGGTGCACTTACCCTTAAAGTGTATTGAAATATGGTTGGATTTCCTAAAAGTTAAAGCTCAGAGATCATAGAAGCTAAATAATTAAGAATTCATGATCAATACTTATACATAGAAATAACTAGAACACAAAGAATTCAATATATATATGACTGAGAATAAAGCATAAAATAAAGGTCACATGAGCACAATTTGATACAAATTTGATATTTTTATTACTAAAAAATGCTAAGGTTAAACAACTAAATATGCATCTTGACATCAATTACAAAAGAGCGGTTAAAGCTCTACAAGAAATATGTTATTTCCTATCCTACTGATACTAATAATCTATCTATATATATCTATCTAATCATCTATATGATCTCCGGATGATGTGATCCTTGTAGGGAAAATTCTCTTTTATAGGAAAAAGGAAGCGTATAGGCACCAAGCACTGTCTACCACCAAAGCTGAAAATCCTAACAGGGGTCGCCACCTGACAACCTCAAATATGTTCAAAAATCAGATCTTATTTGATAATAAAAATTGATTTGCTTCTATAAAGACAACATGTGTAATAGCTCGATGGTTCAGATCCCTACCAAACTGCATGTAAGTCTCTTTTTCAAAAGGAATATATAGACTTAAATGCTTGCCTCTATCCAATCTGATCTGATGCTAGCAAAAATAGCAATGTCAAAAGAGGCCGACTCCAAGAGTTGTGGGAAAAGAAAAAGTTTTTCCACCTGAGAATATTCGTAAAAATCCCCGCCTCGATAGTGAAGAGAACTCCCCCAAAAAAATGGGCAACATGGCGAGCAAGCATGCTTTGTTCATAAAATGAGATAGCAGTTTAGAGGGAAAAAATCATGGGGGAGCCACGTGTATATCATCGGTCTCGAAGAGAAGAAAGCTCTTGAAAAGGTAGTGCATCCACTATGTGGCACCATTGTGCACCTTTTCACACAAAGTCCTTCCACAACTTCCAAAAACATGCGTCGACATGACAAGTGGTAGGATAGAAATGTGAACCAAAAGAGAAAAGGGCCTCGGGGCCGAAAGAGATATGTGTTCCTTGGGACCAAGATCAAAGAAAAATAAATAAACACTTCAAGAAAAAATGCTCCATAGAAGGTAAGGTGAGGAGTATGATATAGAAATTCCATAACTTCTACAAAAATGTGGAAACTCTTTTGACCTAAAATGCATTGCATTATCCATCATTAGTTTTGTAGGAGTGTCAAACTGGATCAAAATGTTGTCCATGATAAAACTTATGACAAGCTTACTAGTTTCTATTCTTGTGGGGATTGCTTCCACCCACTTGGTGAAATAGTCTATGGCTACCAATATCCAACTATGGCCACCACTAGTTTTCTCATTGAATTCATCAATGAAATCTATGCCCCATTGCTGAAAAGGAGCTTCTACATTTTGAGTCCTAAGGGGAAAAGAACGAGATAATTTTAACTTACTAGAAATCTCTAGCAAGCATCACATTTCTTCACCATTTGATGTGTATCACAGAACAGGGAAGGCCACCAGTATCCAGATCTCAAGATATTATGGGCATTTGTCTTAGCCATGTAATGACCTGCATAGACACCACTATTCATTTTATTAAGTATCCTTAAAACCTATTCCTCATTCACACATTTGAGCATGACACCAACCCTATCTCTCCAATATAAATAGTCTTGAATTATGACATATTTCATAGCTTTCAACTTCAAGGTCCTTTTCTGGATATTAGTCATGTGATCAAGACAAGACATGTTTCTCAAGTAGTATAAGACATCCTTATACCAAGGAAAACATTAAATATCACATTCTTTTACAAGAATATCCCCCTCTATCTAATTTATCTAGTTGGCATCAAGGTTAGACTCAATCATCATCTTTGCTAAACCTCATCCTCTAACAAGTGTAGCTATTTGAACATCAATATTAAGTTCTTGGATCTTGTTGATCCATCTACACCTTCTCCCAGTGACTTCCTGATGAGTGAATATGTCTTTTATTGTAGCATTAGGTACATAAGCCAGTATCTTGGCACCCACTAAGTAAGGTTTTAATTTTTTCACAACCTTTACCTGAGCATAAGCTTTGTTTTCTATTATGTCATACTTCAATTCTACTTCTTGAAGTGATTTACTGAAGAAAACTATGGGTTGTTCATAACCCTCATCATTTTTTTTGTAATAAAATAGTAGCTATAGTATGATAGGATGCAAAAGAAAACAATTGAAAGGGTTTAGAAAAATCGAATGACTTGAGAATTGGTGTTTCTTTGATAGCCTTGTTGATGTTGTTAAATGATTTAACAACCTTATCACCCCATTTAAATAACTCTTTCTTCTTCAACATCTTGGAGATGGATTTCGTTGTCTCAAAAAAATTGGTGACAAACCTTCTAACAAAATTGATCCGACCAAAAAATTATTGAATACCCTTTACTATCTTAGGAATTAGAATTCTATCAGTTGTTGCAACCCTTTTTGGATCAATCTTGACCCCATCTTTTGAAACTCTATGTCCCAAAATTTTTCCTTCTATAAACTCAAATGTATGTTTCTCGGGGTTCAATGAAATTCCATACTCCAAGGCCCTTCTAAATATTATTTCTAAGTGCATACAATGCTCTTTTTCTTTCTTGGAATAGGTTGTCAGGTCATCTTGATATACCACCATGAATATATCTATGAAATTTGAAAAAGCAACATGTATGGCTCTTTGAAATGTTGCTCTTGCATTGGTCAAATCAAAAGGCATCTTGATATAGACATATGTCCCCCATGGTGTGGTGAAGGTAGTTTTATACTACTATGATTTCCTTACCTTTACTTCGTTGTAGCAAAAAGACCCATCCACACATAGTTTGATATCTCCATCCTTTTTGGCTAACTGGCACTAAGTTTGACACCTTGGTGTAATGTCTGATAGGCTTTATGATTCCACCATCTCTAAGCTTCATTAATTCGTGTTACATTTTGGGTGCCAAGGTAGGATTTATTGGTCTCTGCTTTTGTCTAAAAGGCTTATCATTTGTCTTTAAGGAGATTTCGTGGTGAAACAAATATTCTCTATAAGCCAAATAGGTCATCATATGACCAAGAAAAGATATCCTTTTATTTCCTAAGCAAGGAAATTAATATTGTTCTAATTTTGGGATTGAGTTTCTTGACAATATAAACCTTCTCAAGTGCATACTTAGTTTCCAAATTGATCTCCTCTAGATCTTGTTCATGTGTAGGATTTTTCTTAATGTTACATTTTTTAGAGTTATCAAAAACACTTTCTAGGGTTGCCAATCCTTTAGGTATTTATTGGTCTTGAGTTGAATCACCTCATTTCCAAAAATGGTATCCTTCCCATCAATATTTTCCACAAAAATTTGGAAATCATTTTCCTGGCCATGGTATTCATCCACGCAATTTAGAAATTTCAAAAAATCTATATCATTATTGAATACCTTCCAGTTCTAAATTTTGTCAAGGATATAAGGCCTCACTTGAACTTCAAGTTTTGATATTATAGAAAAAATTATGTCATCAAGTCTCAAGGTAATATTGGCAAGAAGGTTTTCCATTGTATTCTTTGATATTTCTATCTAGTCAATTGAAAATGCATCAAACATTTCAATGGTATCCCATATAGTGAACTTGTATTATTTCAACCTTTTATGTTTGGATACATATTTAGCTCTTACTTGGGATACAATTAACTGAGAGTCCCCTAAAACCCTAAGAATTTTAATACCATGTTAGACAACAACTTTCATTCCTAACAATAAGGCCTCATACTCGACAACATTGTTTGTACATGTGTCACAAAAAAGTGTATCCTTGACACTTTTCACTCATTTGGGCCTTTTCCCTTGGATTTTGGCCTAGTTTTGCTTAGATCTAATGTTGTAATGTGGCCAAAACATTCACATTAGGCCTCGAATGCTTGGAAATGTGTTGTGAAGTGTTGTAACACATCTTCCCACTTTTCTAAGACCTTTTCATCATAATTCATCTAAACAACCCCTTTTTACCCTTTACCAAGCCTTATTTCAAAGTGTTGTAAGGTTTTGTAACACATCTTCACACTTTCCTAGGCTTTTCATCACTAAATCAACCCTTTATTATGACAAATTGGCCCCTTAATGTACTTATAGGCCTGACTTAAGTGTGTTTCGAGAGATAAGCTCGTTAATCATCATTAATCACCTTTTAAATCTTGACTACCACTTGAATTTTTCCAAGTGGACTAAGTCACCACCTTGGGTGACTTAGTTCCATTTGACATAAAAATCAAAATTAAATCAAATTTCTAGCGGGATTTTGTCTCCAAAACCCTAAGGTCGGCTTGAGATATATTATTTTTAGGGAATTAGGGCATTACATGTATAAGTAAGGGTTTTTCTCTTCATTTGATGCCCCCCAACTCATTCAACATTTTCAATCTATCTTCTCAAGAAATCATCAAGCATTTAAGCACTAAGCACTTCAGACATCATCCACTGGAGCTAGTTCTTGCATATCTTCAAACTTCTTCAACAAGGGCTTGGTGGGTGTTTACATTTGCATGTTTTCCATTCATATTTCCCTTTACATTCGATTTCATCATTTTAGGGTTTGATTACCAACAAGGGGTTTAACTAAGGAAAACCCCTATTCTCTAACCCTAACCATTTTTCCCCTCTTTGTATGCATGCTTTGCAGGTTTGTATGTAGATTAGTCAAAGAGCAAGGTGCTAAAAGGTGTCGCCATTCCATCCATATCATCCAAAGTCAACAAACCCTAAAAGGAGCTTGAAGACAACTTGCAGGTTATATTCTGAAGATTCAAACATAGGTCTATGTTACAAATAAAAGTACAAGTGGGCACCTACATATTCTAGCCTTGAGACTCTTGAAAGCCCCAGGTGGACTAAGTCTCCATCATTGGCGAATTAGTCCTTCTACTATGCCTGAAAAGTGGTTTCTATGTTTCTGGATACCCATTTACTAGAAAGCTATTCTAATAAAGTTTCCCGGCAGGAGGACTAAGTCACCCAACCTAGAATAAGTTTCATGCAGTGAGCATCACCAATAGATTTGGAAGATTCCATGGCTCCTCTTCATCAACCTTCAGTTTCCAAGTGCACCATCTCTACCTTCTTTAGTTCTATTATAGTTTGCATACATATTAGGTCATTTTTAGGTTATGTTACATAGTGCTTTCAATACACTTTGATTCTATTAGTTTACATTTCATAGTTAATTTCATTTCAGTAGTTAACAACATTTAGACACACTCTATCACACACAACACACCCATATTCAACCCCTAATCTTTGAGTGAAACACCAAGAATACATAAGTGTGAAAGAGGCATTGTACCAACTAATCTCCTAGGTGAAAAACCCTAAGGGGCCTATTCGGGAATCCTCTTTCCCTATTTCATTTTTGGTGGTTCATTTTGGTGAACCCATCCTTAGAACACTTCTGATTTTGCATTTACATCATAGGAAAAAGATTGCATTGCATTAGGGTTTTACATTGTAGGGAATTCTAGGGTTTATTAAAATAATTTTGCATTAGTGAAAATTTCATGTTAGCTTGCACTTTGCATTGCATTTTCATTCTTCATTTGCATCATAAAAGCATAAAAAGCATAAAAACTAGTCAAAAATTATGCAAAGTGTCAAAAATATCACTGTTGGGACTAAATCACCACATTGGGCAACTTATTCCACTTGCACCATTTACACTATAATTTCTGGCATTTTCAGAGCATTTTCTGCACTTTTGTTTTCTGGTTCTGCATTTTTGCATTGTTTTCCAGAATCCTAGTTACAAGCATTTTATTGTCTTTTGTTTGCATTGGATTTGCATCCACCCCACCTTTAGGAAACTTTTCATGAGAATTTGGTGTCCTATTGTTGATATTGTAGTGAGACGAAGCTCAAGATTCATGGCATCTCGCGAAAATACTCTTGTTGTAGATCTTGGGTTCTCTCGGGCTTCTACTCCTAGTATCGATAATAGTGCACTAGGACTGGAAACCACCCTTAGCAACTCCTTGCCTTTCAAACATAAACATGATGACATCCCTCATGACAAGATATTTCAACTTCATGAAGACTTAGCAGACCTCCAACATCAAGTGAGTTTGGAGAATATTTTCGCTACTGCCATCCCTACCATAGAAAATATCCTCCACATGCTTGACAGTGATGATGGTATAGATGTTGTGAAGAAAATTGTTGAGATATACCAAAAACATGTCCCTTCCACTTCTAGTGTCTCCCACCCAACAAAAATGGTGGTTAGCTAAGGAGGACCTCAAACTCCTCCTCCCTCGACAATAGCTTCCATTCCTACCTATGCCTCTCCTAATGTTACAACAATAGTGCAACAGGTTAGCAATGTGATACCTTCCATTGGTATTCCTACTAGTATTCCTACCTCCTATGTGGCATCACATCCTTTATCATCTTCCAACATACCCTCCATTAGCATTCCATTCACTTTCCCCACAACTACATTCACCCCGTCACCACTTTCTCTTCCACCTAATGCCCCTTCTATTGATCCTCTCATCAACCAACTATTCCACACTGTCTCATCCATGCAACAAAAAATTTCAACTATCAACTAGAACCAGTATTGTTTGCCCACATACTACATTTGCATCAATCCCTTATCTTTGGAGATCTTGCACACACCTATGCCATAAGGAATAGAAATGCCTAGGTTTGAGAAGTATGGAGGGAAGGGTGATCCTTCTAATCATGTTAATGCATATACCGCCTTGTGTAGTGATTTTCTCTTGATGATAAATTGTTAGCTAAATTGTTTCCCAGGACCTTAAAGGACACCGCCTTGGATTGGTTTTCGTCCTTGCCGAATAATTCCATTTGTTCATTCAATGAACTTGTGGATGCATTCATCAACCATTTCCAAGTGCACACGACTCCCAAAAAGACCTTGGTTGATTTGATGAGATGTAAACAAAATAATGATGAAAATATAACAAACTTTATCTCATGATACCAATTAATTTATTCTCAAATTGACGTTAAGATTCCTAACCCACATCTGCAAAAGGTGTTTGGGTATGTGCAGGATCATGATGGGCCAAAAAGTGGCAATATGTAAGTGATATGATGGCCCATGTGGCTGATGACTTTTTTTTAACCCAAAATTGATTAAATGAAAAGGGTTTTTAAAGGAGATTCGTAGCTTTCTACCAATATAAATTATGCTTTACTTTTAATTTAATAAATAATTATTATTCACTTTCTATTTGGATTACGACTAAAGTCCCGATTGATAGGTTGATTGAAAAAATCTATAGATTTCAAACGATATCACATTTTTTGAATCCGAAGCATGTGCCACATTCTATGCTTCACACACTATAGGATTAAAAAAAACTGAATTTCTTAAATTTTTGGCCAAGTTAAGGTGGTCAGACATACGAGTTTTATATTTTTTAAAAGTTGTAATAAAAAATTAATAATTAATTATTTACTTGGAAAATAGTGACAAAATAATATGCATCACATTGAGACATGAGTCCTCTAGTTATATCTAAAATATTATAAAAAAATGTTATCATTTTATTGTGGTTAGGGTGGTTAGATAGACACCTACTTCTTATTTTTTCCCTGAAATCTAAGTACTACTACATTGAAATTTCAAATTTTCACTAAATAGATTTTTTTAAAAAATAAACCTAGTTGTTTAGAAACTACATTCAATTTTCTACAAATTCTATTCTTACATATTTTTGAAATAATATAGATAACCTATTCAATTTTTTATGTCAAGTTGCCTAACTCTGATTTTTTGAATTTTCATCGCCACTTAAGGGCCTTTTTTTCCATGATGATCCTACACATAGCTATTTATTGAAAAATTTATAACAAACCTTCAAGACAAAATCACCATGATGAAGTTCCCTTCCTTTATGCATTTATGTGCAATGCTCTATGATTATCACAATTCCACTAGTAGTCACGATACATGATCCACTTCTACTAGAATTAAGAAACCGATGCTACCAACCAAACCAACTCTCAACCATTCCGAAAGGAAAATAAAGGGTTTTTGGAATTCAACCCTCCTCAACCAACCCCTCCACATGTCAATAATCAAATAGTAGTTGTTAAGACAACGCTTCCTTTGAATTATGGAGATCCCAAACGAACCTTTATGCCTTTACCTGATACCCTCCATGATACAATGACCCAACTTTTGTAGCAACAAATGATTAATTTACCTACTTTCCATGCATCTAATCCTAATAAGCCCCTACTTCCATCCTTTAACCCCACCACTTATTGTAACTTTCATCGAAAAAATGGACATGACACTGAACAATGTAAGCGTCTTAAACACCTTGTTCAAGACCTCATTGATTCGGGTCATCTATCTATTGCTGGTATTAATGATAAAGGAAATAAGTCTGTTGCACCCCCAAACCAAAATCTGCAAATCTTCACCAATCCCATGCCTAAACATAATGTATCATTTTTCAAAGCCTGTGAAACTTCACAAAATGATGTTATGAGTGTTGATACAAATGATGAAGATTTTGATCCTCTTCCACATGTAATACATGTCATGCCTATGGATGAAATGCTGGGTGCGATAGACGTTATCCCTCGTAAGGGCCAAACCAAAAAATCTCTTGATATTACTTTTTCACCTCAAGACATACTAAAAAATCTTCCCAATGGTCCTCTCTACATAGCCAACAAAATCTATGATAAGCCCACTAATGGGATACTAATAGATCCCGCCTATGGCAAAAATGTGATCACAAAAGAATTTTTGGTACTACATGATCTTCATCAAGATGTTTATGATAAACCTAATGCATGGATTAAAATGCATAATTTTTTTTCTTGCCCTATGATTGGATCCATCACCCTCCCATTGCAAATAGGCCCTAAGACATTGGACATTACATTCTCTATCATCCCGCAATCAGACAAATTTTGTTTGTGACTAGGCCATACATGGCATCATTCAATGAAAGTGGTCCCTTCTATTATTCACAAATGTTTGAAGTTTCCCTTTGATACTAATATATTCACTACCCACCATCTTCCAAAGGAAACTTTTATTTAGAAGCCTTTTGGCCTAAGCCCATGGAACCCATTACTCCCCAAAGAGATTTATTTTACATTGCCTATCAAAAGTATAAAGCAAAGAAAATATTTGAATTATCTCTTCATAACATGCCTCCATCTACCTCTGAAACTCCCATCCTTAATGAAACTATTTTGCAACCTGAATCAGACATGCCTAACTAGAGAATGCCTGAAACGTCATCTACACTTTTCAAGAGGCCTAGAGATCATGACAATAATTCCATCCTACCTCCTCACATAAAACAAATTTATAAAGCCAAGGAGAAAGTGGTTGACTCACCTATGGTTCATCCCATTCCTCCCCCTAGTAATGACAAGAAACCTATGGTTGACCAACCTACTCCTTCTCAGATGCAACTTGACAAAATAATAAAAAGAAATAAAGGAGCTAGGGAGCATAGGCGTCACCATCTTGCTCTTTCTCATAAGTAACGTAATGTCGAAAATGATGAAAATCATAACCCAACCTTTCCAGAAGCGATGCATGATGACCCTCCTCCCTTACCACCACAACATGATCCTATTCCTCCATCCCCACCTAAGTTGCACACTGCAACTGACATTGTCATCTGCCCTCCTATCATCATAAATTTGGATGATGATGAGGAGATTGGTAGAATAGATGAAGAAGTGCATAACAATTTGAACACATTGTTCTCTTCTTCTATGGTCTTGCATGAAAACTCTCCTTGGACAAGCATTGATCTTGACGCTAGTTCTGCAATTGCTACCATCCCTCTAGCTAGTCGCCCACCTAAACTTTACACTGAACAAGGTTGGGAGGTAGATGAATTGCTCGACGATTGACGAGAATTTTCCTTACTAGTCTCTTTCTTTTTATTTTGTGTGTTTGTTTGTGTTGTAATGTGTTCCCCCGTACTATTTTTTTTTATGGTTTCTAGATATTTATGACATTCTTTTGTTTGTACCTTCTTTCTTCTATCTATTGTGACTTTTTTTAATTATTTTTTGCTTTTCTTTTTTCTTTTTTCCTTCCTTTTGGGGATGATGCAAGGTATTGAGACTGCAATGTCTCCTTCATGTTGACCCAAAATGCCTCTTTTCCTTTCCTTTTTCTCTTTTCCTTCCTTTTGGGGATGATGCAAGGCATTGAGACCGCAATGTCTCCTTCATGTTGACCCAAAAGGCCTCTTTTCTTTTTCTTTTTCTCTTTGCCTTCCTTTTGGGGATGATGCAAGGCATTGAGACCACAATTCTCCTTCTTGTTGACTCAAAAATTCTCCTTTTCTTTGTCTTTTTCCTTTTCTTTTGTTGTCCTTTTGGGGATGATGCAAAGCATCAAGACACCCTATGTCTCTTCCATGTTGACCCAAAATGGCTCTTTCTTTTTCTTTGTTTTCGCTCTCTCTATTTCTTTCCAGTTCTATGTATTTGGGGGAATGATGATAGTTTCAAACTCTCTAAACAAACATTGCAAAAATGAACATATTGACCCCAAATCCATAGATCCCTTATGTGTTTGGTATTTTTCACTTTTGGAGGCAATCCCCTCTCTTTTATTTCTTTCTTTTCCTTTTCATGATGTAGCCTCTCTTGGAAACATATGACTTGGCATAGGGCTTTCCAAGTTGGCTCTCATGTCCTTTTCTTTATTTTTTTCATTTTTCATTTCTCTACTTTAAAGTAATTTCTCACAAAATGGTGTGTAGTAATTCCTTTAAAGTGGGGGCATACATTGGCATTATTTCTTTTTCATTTTTCCTTTTCATGGTTCCTAGTGCAACCTTTTTATTTCATATGATGTATTTCTCGCTTTGTGGATGGCATTGGGTGTAATGTCCTTCATAAGTGTGATCTATCTTAGCATATTACATTCCTCTTAGTGGCCTGATGCAGCACACTGCATCCCCTAAGTTGTGAATTTTCTATTATTTGATTGGTCCTCTTTTGGAGACATTAGACACAATTTTCCCTAAGTTAAAGACCTCGCATGAACTAAATAAGACTCCTTTGAACACTCTTTTACATTTTGCATTTTACATGTTGCATTTTTTCATTTTGCATATATGGCTACCTTGCATAACACAACTTGCATGCCTATGGTTCCATCTATGAGCTCCAAGCATACACAAATTTGCTTGCCTCGTGAAGTAAAAAACTTTGTCTTTTGTGGCACCTTATCAAAGTTATAATGACATATAACTTTGGTATGGTTGAGCAGGAAGCCCAACTAGTGACATGAATTTACCATAAGCCACCTTTGTGTGTGTGAGTGCATACCAGCCGAGTGTATGTCTCTCACCTTTCAGGCCTTCTCACCCGTCAGACAACCAAAAGTCTCATCGCCCCAGAGTGAGTACACTTATTTCTAGACAAACATCCTAGATCTGATCCACAACTAGTTGGACAAATGGTCGAAGCTTGATTTGACTTTCCCTCTCTCTTCGCTCTTTCACATCACTTTCTTATGTGATCTTTTGTGCTTATGTTTGGTTTGCCATGGGATCTTGATCTTGGGGGATTGATCATCCCTCTTGATTATAGTTGTCTCATCTTACCAATGTGGGTGCATTTGGATCCCTCTCAATATGTATGTCTTGGCTACTTTAGTGTGAGTTTGAAGCAAGTTCATCCTCTCACTAAAGTGGGGGCTAAATGTGCCACAAAAAAGTGTAGCGTTGAAATTTTTCACTCATTTGGTCTTGTTCCCTTGGATTTTCACCTAGTTTTTCTTAGATCTAATGTTGTAATGTGGCCAACACATTCACATTAAGCCTTGAACGCTTGCAAATCAATAACAACCTAACACTATCTTGCAAATCTGTTGTGAAGTTTTATAACACATCTTCCCACTTTTCTAAGACCTTTTCATCATAATTCATCTAAACAACCCCTTTTTACCCTTTACCAAGCCTTATTTCAAAGTTTTGTAAGGAATTGTAACACATCTTCACACTTTTCTAGGCTTGTCATCACTAAATCAACCCTTTATTATGACAAATTGGCCCCTTAATGTACTTATAGGCCCAACTTAAGTGTGTTTCAGGAGACAAGCCGATTAATCATCATTAATCACTTTTTAAATCTCAAATACCACTTGAGTTTTTCCAAGTGGATTAAGTTTCCACCTTGGGCGACTTAGTCCCATTTGACATAAAAATCAAAATTAAATCAAATTTCTAGTAGTAGTTTGTCTCCAAAACCCTAAGGTCAGCCTGTGATGTGTTATTTTTGGGGAATTAGGGAATTAAATGTATAAATAAGGTTTTTTCTCTTCATTTCACCCCCCTTACTCATTCAAAAATTCCAATCTATCTTCTCAAGGAAGCATCAAGCATTGAAGCACTAAGCACTTCAGAAATCATCCCTTGGAGTTGGTTCTTGCATATCTTCAAACTTCTTCAACAAGGGCTTGGTGAGTGTTTACATTTGCATGTTGTCCATTCATCTTTCCCTTTACATTCTATTTCATCATTTTAGGGTTTTATTACCAACAAGGGGTTTGACTAAGGCAAACCCATATTCTCTAACCCTGACCCTTTTTCCCCTCTTTCTATGTGTGCTTTGCAAGTTTATATGTAGATTAGTCAAAGAGCAAGGTGCTAAAAGGTATCTGTAGACATGGAAAATGTACAATTCGGTTTGACACATTGAATCCTAATCTATTAACACCATTTCATCCTAAATCATCTCTTTTTCTAGTCATTTAATCGAACAATCTATATTTTATTAAATTCATCACTCTTCATCTCCTGCTAATTAAATAAATCAATATTATTTAATTATTTCTGTAATTCCTCTTTTAATTAAATAAATCATTTTATTAATCCCTAAGTCTTCTCATTAAATTGAACATTGTTTGATTTAATCTAACATTATTCTCTTTGGTTAAATAAATCAAATCATTTATTTAATAAATCATTTCCTCTCAATTTCTGACTTGAATCTAAGTCTAAATTGTCACATCACCTAATTCTTCATTAAGCTAATCAAATCCATGATTAACTTAATCCCTCTCACTAAAATCCTCTAGAGAATGCAACTTGCACAATAAATCAATTACTTTGATCTATTAATTCTCCTATTTTCCCTCACAAAGCATCAAAAAGAGAATATTCCTCTTTTGAATTCAAAAAGGCCAAGTGGATTTGTACATCCAACAAGGCATTCATTCCTCTTACATGTCCTTGTGCATTGAGCCAAGTGGCATTTATTTCATTCCTTTTTCCCTCTCACATGTCATTTCTCAAATTTGAAAAGCCACCTAATTGCATTTATTGGCACTTTGGCCAAAATGTGCACAACCTTCAGCCATTCACATCTTGACAAATGGCACTTGGCCATTGAATGTTGAATGATCCCACATTGCTCTATTTTACTCTCTTTTCCAGTTTAGAAATCTATAAATTGGAGGCTTTTCTCCTCATTATCAATCCACAATTTTGAGTAGACTTACTATACTCAAATTTAGTTCAATATCCGCATCTTCATGCAAGGTTATTCTCTTCATTTGAGAATTAATCTTACTCATACCATCATTTAGCTTGTTCAAGGATTGGGAAAGGGATGCTTACTACACAACAATGGTGGCACCAATCCACTATGGGATGAAGGTTTAATTGTGTTTTTATATGCTTCTGTTTAACTTGCTTTTATGCTCATTAGTTGCATATTTAGACATGATTGAATATCTCATAGGGATGTTAAATTTGCTGTTTTAAACTAACTTTCATGCTAACAACATGAAATTGTTTGAGATGATTTTTTTTGCAGATTTTTTAGCATCCGCATTCTGGCGCTAGAAGGAGGGCCGAAGTCTTGACATTTTATTCCTTTTACAATCCCACTGATATCTCTGTCTGCAAGAAATATTGCTCAAGATACTTTACTGTCGTGCCGACAGTAACCGTTGCTTTTCTTTTATATATATATGTGTAACATCATCCGGTCTGAATAAAGGGAAAAATCTTTATTTGATAAGGGAAAGCTTTAATTTTGTTTATTCAAATCTTTCGGTCTAACTATGAATTTTTTTCCTCCTCCCTGTGCTCTCCTTTCTCCTCACGGTTCTGTCACACCATCACCTTAGCTCTTTACCGCACCACTGCACATACATCCTTTTGCTGTTGTCGTCCAGCCATCTCCCATGCTACCGTGCCTCTCAGTCTGTTCACCCACGGTACAGTGGTGTCGAGCATCTTTATCAGCCTTTGTTCCCATCTTCCACTGCTCTACCTTGCCCCCATGTCCACCTCTCATGGTTCTATGGTGAAGTATCCATTCACTGTTTACCTCTTCCCACCGCGTTACCGCAGTCTATGATGGGGCCCCCTGCGGTTGTGCATTAATTCTCACTGACGCCTCACTGTTTCCTCTGCCACCTCTTACCTCATTACCGCGCCACCCGCTCTGGTCACCTGCGATATCACGGTTTCCACTCATTGTTCATCTCTATCTTCTACCTCTCCACCGCACCCTTTGTTCCATCTCCCTACGGTACTGCTCTCTGGTTGTTAATCCTCTCACTGGATTACTGCGGCCTACTTTGCCACTACTCGCGATATCGCTATAATTGCCTGTCATCTCTTTATCACTTAGCTGCCACCTCATCCTAGCCATCCAAGGTAGAGCGGTGCTCACTGCGTTATCGCCAGGTAACTTTCCTCGACCGCGGTGGTGTGGTTAGCCATGTGCTGCCGGTTTGTTTAACTATCACCGCCATTCGATCCTCTGCGGTACTGCGGTAAACTCGCTAACCGTGACTCTTCCTGTCATTTGGCCGCACCTCATCACCACCCGTTACCCCTCCCTTACCTGTGTTAGCAGGGTAACCGCCTCGTCATCTATCCTCAACCATCACTGCATCCCCGTGGTCTGCCACTTAACCGCCAGCGGTCATGCGGTGACCGTTACCCACCACCGTGTTACCGCAGTTGTCCACCCGGCTGTCAGTGGTCATGCGGTAAAGCCTGCCATGATTGTCTATGCAAGCCACCAACCACGATACCGCAGCCTGCGGTAAAATGATAGAGGATTTAATTTTGGGAAATAAACAATGAGGAAGGAAATTTTTTTTTAAGGGGGTTAAGTTAAATGGCAATTTTTTTTATGATTAGAGCATTGATGCATGAGATATTTTTATGAAATATTTTTAGTAACTTTGTATTTTCTCTTGAAGGTTGAATATTGGAATTAAATCAAGGCGAAAACAAGATTGGAGAAATTCGCAAATGCATTTTTTAATGCTTGTTGAGCTAAATCTTTATTTTAGTTTTAAAACATCTCACATATACTTTTTTTGGGGCTTAAAATTAACCATTTTGACTTCATCTTTTGGTTAAAATTGAACCTTAGAAATATACTAGATTTCAATTTGGACTGAAAATTGAACAAGGCAAACTTCACATTTAATCTTGGTGCTCCTAAAATGAACTCATCATTGCTTTGAAGGTTAAAATTGAACATGTGTCTTTTGTGTTTTGCAAACTTTTTAACAAATTAATATCATTAAAATGTGTATGCACTTCTCTCGTGCTTTATAGAGATCTTGAGAATCAAAAGGCATTTTAGTGATATTAACTTGTCGAAAAGATTGCCTCCATATTTGATTTGGGCACTTAAAACTGAACAAACATGTGAGTGTGAGCATGATATATTGTGGAGGTTCTCCCCTTTGTTTTTCAACAAAGGTTGTGTGAACAACAGGATATGTTAGCTCGCTTTTGTTAACTTAGAGGGCCTACCTTGTGGGAAAAAGTACTCACCCAAGGGAATGACCCAACCGGGAACACGCTAAAGCCAAGCGACTTCCACCCAGGATATATGTGTGGATATTGGAACAAAGGCCAATATCACGAGGATTATTCTGACGAGATGGACAACAATGGACTCTCGTCGATGTTGGATAATCCCCCATGAACGGAATGCCCGAATTAGAACCCCTTGTTTAGAAAAAGGCCAAAACCTTGTCTATCTTGTTGGTGCAAGAGGTCATGTCCTTTGAAGCTGCCCCACGTTATACATGCGATCTTGTTGTGGAAATGGAAAGTATGCCATGGGAGATTCATGGGTACTAATGCTTAAATGACCTGAATAAGTGAGTGTCATGGAGGGGAGCCAGTGTGGTCAAGCATTTAGCCATTCGCACAAGATATGCGCACCTAGATTTATCCAAGTGGGAACCCAACAAGATATTGCCTCATCATCCTAGGGTTGTAAAAAGTGCTTGGAATCAAAAAAACTTTGCTTGGATTCAAAACATTGAAAAATGAACATTCACAAGAGCCTCAAAATTTCAAACACCTTGGAGGAAAAAAATATCCTTGACGAATTCAAGTACTCTTGCTTGCCCTAGGGATCATATCCTTAGAGGTTTCTAAGTGTTGGAATTCTATCGTCATTTGTTTTCAAAAAGGTTAAACATAGGTAATTTTTGCCCTATTTTCCTCGATTTCCACACAATGGACCTTGTGGGATGAGAATGAAAGTGGGACATTAAACATAAAGTTTGAAAAGATAAACATGCAAGTGTCTTTGGTAAAAAAGAATTCACTAAGCCAAGATAAAAGACAAATTGAATTACACATGTGTTTTCTAACATGATTTCTCGCAAGATCAAAATCCCAAAACCAAGGTTCAAGAAGCTTAGTCTAAAGGCTCGTGAGGAGCATCTTGAGAGACTTTTCAAGTTCAGAATATAGTGTGTTCTTCAACACCGAGGTTTTGTAAGAAGAAGTGTCATCTGGGTCAAGTCTAGGATCAAATTCAATCAAATTCATCCATCTCTCAACCATCGAAATCAATCAAAATTCACCTCACCAACAAATCTTGGAAACTTTGTAAACATCTGTTATGCTAAACTTCTAGGTGAAATCAAACCACTTTGTTTGACTTAACACACCTAGTCAAACCATCATCCTATACACAAGTTCTCTCTTGGGTAATACAACTTCCTAGGGTTTACGAGTTCATCTTGTTTGGCTTAACACACATAGCCAAATTATCAAATCATCACCTCGTTTGACTTGACGCACTTAGTCAAACTACCATCTTGTAGGAGTTCACTCTTGGATAACACAACTTCCTAGAGTTTTATGATTACATTTATCACTCTTGTTTGACTTAACACATCTAGTCAAACTATCAATCCAATCATGATCAATCAAAGTCCTAAAAAGTTTAGCATTTCTTTCAAAGTTTCTTTAAGAGTTTCATTCATCCATATCACTCATATTCTATTTATCTCATCCTCGTCATCGCTTTGATCCTTCAATTATCCTAGGTCTTCGCTTCTTTAAACCTAAGGTTTAGACCGATCTAAAGGATTAAAGGTTCATCTCTTACATTCTTGAAAATTGATCTTCATTTTATGGTTCAAACTCGATCTCAACACAAGAGGAACATGGAATATAAATTTGATCCATCCATCATGAGTAATCCAATTCAACCAAACTATCCAAGTCTCGCAATGCCAATTGATTATCGAAACTCACATTTATACATGGCATCATCATCTTGTCCAAACATCAATGGTACAACGAATGTGAGTATGTCCAATCCAAAGTTTGGAATAGCTTTCCCAATGGTAGATTTCAATCTAAGTCCAAATTTGCAAATCTATCAACCAAACGCTCAATGCATGAGTTTTCCAAACAACATCATCCCACCAAATCCATACATGCCAAGTACAACTTTACCAAATATGACCATTTCAAATACATACTTGGTAAAATTTGGGGTAGACATGTTTGCAAATCCCCCTAATGTTGTTCAAAATCCTAGCAGTATATTGGCAACTCCATATGTTGATCCAAGTCAAGGTAACACCATGCAAAATCAAAGTTACCTAAATCAAGGAAAATTGATTCCCAACCACAACAATGTTCAATTTCAATCTATCATGCCAAATCAAAACATCATATCAAATCATCCCATTTTTCCATCGATATCGCAACAACAGGTGGCAACCATCCAAGCAAACCCAACAATCAAAACTATTCCCATTCCACCGCCATGGCCACCACCACCAAAACACAACACGACCAATTCATTCTCCATCGTGTTGCAAGCTACACAACAAGCTGCCCACCAAAAGGCATTCCAAGCCCAGCAAGCCACACAAGTTGCACAAGCAGATCAAGTAGCTCAACACGCACAAGCTCTAGCTCAAGCCCAACACCAAGCCCGACAAGGGCAAGCAGAATTTCAAGCATTATTGCAAGCAATCCATCAACAAGTGCATCAACAAGTAGCTCAATAACAAGCCCAACAAGAAGCATTGTTGGCACAACAATGACATGACCAACAACAAGCGTTTTTGGCTCAACAACAAACACATGAATTACTCGCTCAACAAAGCTTGCAACAGATTCCCACCACAATTCTTGAAATAAAAAATCAAGATCAATATGTGAATAAGCACCTTGAAGATGTTTCCACATCATCCGATGATCAAATCACACCCCTAAAGCCACTTTTCAATCACGATCAAAATCCACCAACGATGTGCAACAATGATCTATTCAAAGGAGGGTTAACATTATTTGATCCTATAAATTGTGATCCTTCAACTAATGATCATGTTGAAAGTGTCTCTACATCACCTAATGAGTTAGAGGACATATCTCAAGATTTTTGCCTAAAGCATGATCGACATCTTTTACTTAAGTCTAGCAATGGTCCTTTCCAAGACATATTGACATCTTTTGACCTCATGGTAGTAGATATTGAAGAAATCCTTAACTCACCATTTGATCCAAATTCATTCAAAGAACAAGTGGATATTAATCCACTTCCCATTCCTAAGGACAATGTCCAAGAATCCCTTCTAAGCAATCCATCCTTTGAAATTGACCCATGTCAAGAAATTGATCCAAAGCATGTTGAAAATAGTTCTAAAATCACTCAAGATCAAGAATTCGTATCTCCAAGATACTATAATGATCTAATGGGCACTCTTCTATCTATACAAGATGCCTTAAATGATGATCATATCCATATGGCACATATTCCTCCATCTACCCACAAGATGCTTTCTTTGGACGGACATGTAGATGATCTTCATTCAAAAAAAGAGTCTCATACTCTTGAAATCATTACCAACGAACAAGAGTCTCCTACTCTTAACATTTGTACACATGATCAAGATACAAAGAAATGTAGAGACATATCAGAAATGGGTCATGAAGAAGGCTTGTACAAAAGTTGCAAATCAGAAACATCATGTGAAAGTATATTAGGAATGAATCATGAGAAGGACTTTTACAAGGACAGTGAAGCATCAACACTTCTTAAAGAAGCACTACAATCTGACATCTCACAAGATCAAGCTAAGGATATCAATCAGGCATTCATCCCACATATGGAGGATCCTATCACTTATAAACTGGGATGACTCACCTTTGTAAGAGAAAATTATCTTATCAATAAGGAAGCTATCACTTTTGAAGATCCACCACATAGCAGAAAAGGAGCAACACCTTGTTTCCAAGGTAAATCATATCCTATGGCAAATAAATTATTTCAGTAGATGAATTATCAAGGTAAGGGATTAGGTTTGCATGAACAGGGTATCCTAGAACCAGTGCAGATTGTTGGCAATCCTAAGCATCAAGGCCTTGGTTATTCGACAATCAAGGGATCTCGACATATCAGTAATACTTCCACAAAACTGGGGGCAACTTCATTTGAAGCAAATATCAACATAGGGAGCATGAAGAATCCTTATGATGAAACCAATGCCAATACTACAACCCACCATGTCACGAATTTTCATCCACCCATCACCCCATCCACGAATTGGGACCAACAATAAAAGAAAGAGTTGAATCAAAGAACGAAGAACAAAGTACTGAAGCATGAAGGACAAATCAAATGCATATGGATACCAAAGATTACAAAGAAATACTATCCCTATCAAACTCCATTAGTCAAAGAAACTATGGGGAAAAATAAAAAAGGGAAAAGTATCCATCAAAGATGTCCACAAAAGAAAAAGTAGGATTCTCAAGCAACATACAAAGTATATCAAGTTGTTGGTCCTAATTCCAAGCACACTTCCATATCCACCCATCATTGCTCATCTTCCCAAGTTTGGAGAGTAAAAGGTTCCAAACTATCGACCAATCCATCTTTCATGCCTAAACACACTCCATCGACTCCTCCATGCATGATATCCAACTTTCACATTGACCATGTGTTAGCAATGACCCTTCATCATAAGGATTCAGAAGGCACTTTATCATGATGTGCACACAAAGACAAAGTTAACTCCGGTATCAGCAAAGCAAAACAAATTTCTCAAAATTTGCTTTCGAGTGCACGTATCTTGGCAAAGCAACTTCTTCAAGCAGGATACCGATGGCATATTATGACAAAAACATCAACATCAACACTACCAGGTGGTCCATCCATCAGCTTAAAATATCTCAGAAAATACAAAAAAATCAAAAAATATAAAAATCCAAAAAAAAAAAAAAATCAAAAAAAGGATTGAAAACAGTAAAGAAAAAAATTGTCCTCTAGCAAAAACCATTTCGGTGGCACTTTGGACAGGTGCCATGATGAAAACTTGGAAAACAGGCATCATGTGTAGAATCGAGCATCTACGTGCACC
Source organism: Sequoiadendron giganteum (assembly GCA_007115665.2). NCBI lineage: Eukaryota > Viridiplantae > Streptophyta > Pinopsida > Cupressales > Cupressaceae > Sequoiadendron > Sequoiadendron giganteum. The sequence goes on from CM021105.1 coordinate 497,684,281, forward strand.
AGTTTAGGAGAAAGCATCTTATCACATTCATAATAAAGCCAATATTCTAGCCATATCATTCGTTCATCCATGAACCATTTATCCAACCCATTTTTATCCATCTACATCCAAGGTCCAAGTTACCTTGATCTTGATAAAATTTTGGAGCACACTTTACACTTGCTTGTGGTAAACATCTTGACATAGGTCATTTTAATTGATCCCATCTTACCCAAAGTTATCTGAGCCTTGAGGCATTATCCGAATGAGCATTCCTCTATTTTGAACACCCTTATCTTATCACAAGATAATTCATATCCATTCGTCCAAGAATCCATCCATGGCATTCCATACATTGCTAGAAACTGGGGATAGATATTTGCATCTTTCTTCGAGAATAAATCTTGATCTATATCATCCAACTTATGTGGTGATCTGAACATTGGCAAACTTGAAATCAAATTGATTAAAGCACTTGTGATCCAAAATCCAAAATCACTAGCCCATGGCATGTTTTGACAGCAAGACGGCGTCCCTTATCAAGCTTTATCTTTCATCGAACATCAATCCAAGCAATCCATATTAGTTGCATCTAATGTGTACTTCAATGTCACATCAAAATCATCAAAGCTATTTTGTTCCAAATGAAGCTTCATCAATCTTGATCAATTAAATCCAATCAATCATCACCTTGTTTGACATAACACACTTAGTTAAACTATCATCTTGTGCACGAGTTTACTCTAGGATAACACAACTTCCTTGGGTTTACAAGTTCATTAGCATCACTCTATTTGGCTTAACACACTTAGCCAAATTATCAATCCATAATCACCTTGTTTGGCTTAATACACCTAGCCAAATTATCCTTTTTGTACAAGTTTACTCTAGGATAACACAACTTCCTTGATTTTACAAGTGCATTATCACTTTTGTTTGACTTAACACACTTAGTCAGACTATCAATCCATCAATCCGATTGATCAACCTTAAGCTTGATTTTCAACAAAATACCAAAACAAAGCAGTGATATTGTCATGCATATCATATCCAAATTGTCAAAAATGCATCAAAAATTTTAAAAAATCATATAAAAAAACCAAAAACATTCAAAAATTCATCAGAAAATCCAAAAACATTCAAAAATCTATCAAAAAAATCAAAAACATTCAAAAAATTCAACAAAAAATCCAAAAACAGGTCAAAATATCAGAAAATCTTCAAAATTCATCATTTAGTCTTGTCAGTCTTTCACCTTGTCGAACTACATCATCTCTGAGCTTGAACGTAGGCAAGGTTGATCTTTGATCATCCCCCGAGACAGTTAGGGTCAGTCCTTTAGGCGTCCATTGCAATGGCATTCGTTTGCTTATCTTTTAGGTCATTCTTTATGCGTCTGTCGCATTGGCATCCGTTTGCCCACCCTTTAGGCATCCGTCACAATGGCATTCGTTTGCTTATCTTTGTTACGGTTAGGTCATTTCTTTAGGCATCTGTCGCATTGGCAATCCATTTGCCCATCTAGTCTGCATCTTAAGTTAGGTCTTTAAGCTATAAAATGGAAAATCCATTTGTCCATCTTATCATCAAGTCAAGTCTGTCGTCAGTCGAACTACCTAATCTCTGCGTGTATAACGTAGGCAAGGCTAATCTATGGATCAGCTCCCGAGACCCCTAGGATAGGTCTTTAGGTTAGTTTATTCGTCGTAAAATGTGAAAATTCCAAAAAATAGCCTCAAAATATCTGAAAAAACCGAAATGGTGCATCCATTTCATCTCGCTTTCACCCGTGATTATCATCACTTATAATAAAACAATCGTATCTTTCACCCTTTGGTGAGTTAGTCAGAAATAAGTGTAGCAGGTTCCAAAGTGAATGCTTAATCATGAAGGTCTCAAGTCTAGATCAGTAAGCAAGCAAGTTGGTCAAGACAGAGTATCAATAGCTTATCACCCAATCAGTCTCACCAAAACCCTGATCGCTACATGTCCTAGGATGAAGCTTTCCTGCGATGGACATAAGCATCAGATACCCCATAGTAGTTTAGCCTTGGCTAGTGATATGATGAACATCAACTTGTTTGTTTACTTTATCTTGGTCTTGTTTTGACTTACCTTATTTTGCGCTCATTCCAAGGACCTCTCAATGATGCCTAAACAAAACAGGTTTAGAGAGAAACGAATGGGCAACGATCATTATCTTTTTATCTGTTGTGCTTGTTGGATATTCTTGTAAAATAACTTCGTCATGCATACTTTGTTTTGTTTGTAGGAAGGATGTTTTAGGTATCTTGTTGACCACATAGGAAGGCTTTCCTTTTTATGTTTTGGCTCGAGATGCCTGGAATATCTAAACTACATTCTGAATAAGGTTATGTTTGTCAAGTGTGAACAAGAGTACTCCTATCTAATTGTCAAGTCAAAGTCCATCACGCTAGGTACAATGCCATCTTGGTCCTTTATACCTTGATGCATTGTACCTATGCGTGTTATCAAACATAAAGTAATTGGTCCTTTGAAAATCCCAACTCCTGGTAAGTAATGCATCATCATCATTGGTAATAATGTGAACTTCTATGGATCCTCCTTCCATCATCTTATTCTTCTTATTCTTCTATCTTTACTAACATGTCTATCTAAAATCGGTGCACTATATCAAAATATACACGAGGCTACCCATGGCCGATGACTGTCTATACATCATCAGATTTGTCTACATCAAAGAAGTTTCATCCTCTAATCAAGAGAACCAATCCTCTCGCATTTTATCGCAATCTCAAACAAAAAATTGAACATTTTCGCTCGATCTCTCGAGGGGGCAATATATCCAACATTATCCTTCCGCTGGGGCAACAGTGGGGCATTTGAAAAATCGAGAAATTTTTAACTTTTGATCATAGCAGTTTATTTCTTTGAACCAATGCAACAAGTACATTACTTCAAAGAGGGGCAAAATGTAGACATGGAAAATGTACAATTCTGTTTGACACAATGAATCCTAATCTATTAACACCATTTCATCCTGAATCATCTCTTTTGCTAGTCATTTAATCGAACAATCTGTATTTGATTAAATTCATCACTCTTCATCTCCTGTTAATTAAATAAATCAATTTTATTTAATTATTTCTGTAATTCCTCTTTTAATTAAATAAATCATTTTATTAATCCCTAAGTCTTCTCATTAAATTGAACCTTGTTTGATTTAATCTAAAATTATTCTCTTTGGTTAAATAAATCAAATCATTTATTTAATAAATCATTTCCTCTCAATTTCTGACTTGAATCTAAGTCTAAATTGTCACATCACCTAATTCTTCATTAAGCTAATCAAATCCATGATTAACTTAATCCCTCTCACTAAAATCCTCTAGAGAATGCAACTTGCACAATAAATCAATTACTTTGATTTATTAATTCTCCTATTTTCCCTCACAAATCATCAAAAAGAGAATATTCCTCTTTTGAATTAAAAAAGGCCAAGTGGATTTGTACATCCAACAAGGCATTCATTCCTCTTACATGTCCTTATGCATTGAGCCAAGTGGCATTTATTTTATTCCTTTTTCCCTCTCACATGTCATTTCTCAAATTTGAAAAGCCACCTAATTGCATTTATTGGCACTTTGGCCAAAATGTGCACAATCTTCAGCCATTCACATCTTGACAAATGGCACTTGGCCATTGAATGTTGAATGATCCCACATTGCTCTATTTTACTCTCTTTTCCAGTTTAGAAATCTATAAATTGAAGGCTTCTCTCCTCATTATCAATCCACAATTTTGAGTAGACTTACTATACTCAAATTTAGTTCAATATCCGCATCTTCATGCAAGGTTATTCTCTTCATTTGAGAATTAATCTTACTCATACCATCATTTAGCTTGTTCAAGGATTGGGAAAGGGCTGCTTACTACACAACAATGGTGGCACCAATCCACTATGGGATGAAGGTTTAATCATGTTTTTATATGCTTCTGTTTAACCTGCTTTTATGCTCATTAGTTGCATATTTAGACATGATTGAATATCTCATAGGGATGTTAAATTTGTTGTTTTAAACTAACTTTCATGCTAACAACATGAAATTTTTTGAGATGATTTTGTTTGCAATTTTTTTAGCATCCGCATTATCATCATTCCATTCACATCATCCAAAGTTAAAAAACCCTAAAAGGAGCTTGGAGACAACTTGGAGGTCATATTCTGAAGATTCAAACATGGGTCTTTGTGAAAAATAGAAGTACAAGTGGGCACCTACAGATTCCAGCCTCGAGACTCCTAAAAGCCCTAGGTGGACTAAGTAACCATCATTGGATAATTAGTCCCTATACCAAGCCTGGAAATATGTTTATGTGATTTTGGATACCCATTTACCAGAAACCTGTTCTAGAAAAGTTTCCCAATAGGAGGACTAAGTCCCAGAACCTGGTGTAACTGTCCCAATAAGCATCAACTAGAGAATATGGAAGATTCCAAGGTTCCTTTTCATCGACCTTCAATTTCCAGGTACACCATTTCTACCTTCTATAGTTTTGTTACAATTTTCATACATATTAGGTCATTTTTAGGTTATGTTACATAGTGCTTTCAATACACTTGCATTCTATTAGTTTACATTTCATAGTTAATTTCATTTCAATAGTTAGCAACATTTAGACACACTCTATCACACACAACACACCCCTATTCAGCCCCTAATCTTTGAATTAAACACCAAGAATACATAAGTGTGAAAGAGGCATTGTACCAACCAAGCTCTTAGGTGAAAAACCCTAAGGGTCCTATTGGGGAATCCTCTTTCCCTATTTCATTTTTGATGGTTCAGTACATTCAAATTTTAATTATAATGAATACGTGTAGGAATTACCTCCTAGTGATATAAGGATCACCCCTATACCTGATCCTTCATTTGAATATGCTCCATCAAGATATATGTCCCATTATCCATATTCTTGAACATGTTGCTTTACTTTTTTAATTATTGGTGCATCTTTGTCTTCTGTCAACTATGTATCCACAACTTTGAAGTTATCCATATTTGTATCAATAAAATGCACATTTTATTTTGGGTAAACATCTTCTATGGTGTTAGGAGCTCTCTTTTCTCTAATTAACTTGAATTCTTGTCCATAAGAGAGATCCAACTCCATTCTTCCTCCAACAATTTTTTCCCATCTTCTTGATAGAAGCATTCCATACTGGGCTAGAATGTCAACAACTATTGCACTCATTTGATAGTCCTTTTTCAGTGAAAGCTGCTAATTTAAAAGAAATTTCCTTTATAATTTCAATTACTAGAATGTCCCTTGAGTCCATAGCAAAAAACTTCCCATATGTCTAACTTACTTATAATCCCAATTCTCTCATGACTGTTAGGAGCATGACATTGGTGGATGCTCATGAATCAATGATGCAATTTCTAATTAACCTATCATTTACTTATAAAGTCACATAGAAGGGGTCTATTTGATTAGGTGAAATAGTTAGGGCGGTGCCTAAAAATAATTTAGGCATCTCAATATGAATCCCCTCAGGCTCAACTTCATTCACCTTCTCTTTACCCTTTTCGAAAGGAGTAGTTTCTTTCCTTTCATTCCAGGCAGTGGTCGTACCATAGATAAGTGCACCTGCCTTTTCCTTGTGCTCATCTATCCTCATTATTTCAAATAGAGGAACATATATCTTGATTTGTGACAATATTTGAGTCATATCCACTGTAGTGTACTTTGGGATAAAAAAATTGAAGCAATTTTCTCATTCATCTTTTCTAACTTGTTTGCAAGTTTATCCTCCTGAATAGGCCTATCTTCCTTTTTCCTTGATCATCATTTTGTTTTTGATAATTAGCTTTGATGAGGGGAGATGCAACCTGATTTTTAGGTTTCTTAACATATTTCCCCTTGATATGCTTATTATTTATAAGGGTCTTATTTTTCATACCACTATTATCTATTTTTATGAAAAGTCTACCATGCTTTCCTTTATCATTGTTCACTATTCTATTTTTGATATTGTAATTACTTTTTAATTTGGCCACAACTGCAACATTCAATGATTTGGTTTCTTCATTTGAAGGTCTTCTTAGTTTGACCTTTGACTCTAATTAAAAATTATTCATATCAACATGAAGTTCATTTTCATCATCAAAAAACACCTACTGGTGGTAGGAATAATTTTGATGTCTTTTATCTTGAACATCCATTTCTAAACATTCCTCAACTAAAGCATAGTCATCAATTGTCACAAACAACACATTTATTCCTTGCTCTTCAATATGTGAAATATCATAGTCATCATATGAGATGTGACCTTCCTCCAAGGTTGAGAAACCATGCATTGCTAAGGAGAATGTGGCAACTAACAAGGATCATGTGCACCAAGATGTTTCCTTTTAAAAAATTGCACTATTCCTCTTCAATGGATCAGGGGTTTCCTTATTTTACATATTTCTCTGATTATTTGTGATAGGCCTACCATTTTTCCAATTAGTGTTGTGAGGTTGATCTGAAAGGTTGGGAATTTTCTCTTGTTCCTGATATTTTGACCTATCACGAGGTAAACCCTTATCATTTTTGGCTACCTTGTAATAGAGGTCTTTCAAAGCATTCATCACTTTGTCCAGTTTATCCTCACTGGGCATTGTTTTTCTTTGATGTCCTCTAGGGTTTTTCATTTTTGGATATCATCCCTCTTGTTCACTTTTCTTGAAGCTTTCCTATTATTTTCAATATGGGTTGCAATCCTAAATGCATCCCTCAAGGATTGAGCATTTTTATCTCTTAATACATAGCCCATTTTGGGGTCATAAGAGTTGCAATATAAGAACAAACACATGGACTCACTAGGCTTCATATAATTTGGGATCTTGTTAAAAATCCTATTAAAACTTACATTGAATTTAGAAACAAACTCATTTAATCCCTTCTTGATTCTTGTGAACTCATTAATCATAAACCTAGGGTGAGTGTTAGTGCCATATTTTTCTCTAAATACCCTCTTGAAATCATCCCAAGATATAGATTATAGCATAAATCAAGTTTCTATACCAATATCTAGCTCCACCAGTCAAAGATTGCATATACAACTTCATGATAACATCTTCATGCTCCACCTCAAAATCATCATGCAAGTTGAAAAAGGTGCTCAAATTTTCCTCACCACTTACTGCATCACTTCTTGAAATCTTGGAAACGTATGACCTCACCTCATTAGGAGCCTAATTTGGATGTCTAGGGATACCTCCAAAATCAAGTTGTCTATATCTATCCATCTGAAGGCGTCTCCTACCTAGAAAATTTCCTACTATAAGATTTTTTTGACCACCTTGATTCAAAGGGTTTTTTTTTGTACATGTTTATGTTGTTGTGTAGGGATATATTGACCCCTTGTGTTTGTTTGGGAACTATATTTCACTTGAGGACCTATTAGATATTATCCTTGAGTGGCTAGTACAAAACCTCCACTCCCTATAATTTCTCCCACATATTGTGGTTGAGATACTCCTACCATGCCAATATTTTGTTGCAATTGATGATAATGTGCATGGTTAAACTAAGGACCTACAAAAACACAAGAATTCATAGGTATGGATCTTGGACCAAGATTATATTGTGAGGTAGATAGGTTTGCATTGCCTAATGAAACATTTCCCACATTAGTTGTATTAGGCACATTTTGTGATACAACACTTGGCTAGGGATTACTCAATGTATTCACATGAGAAGTACTCAAAGGTATACCGATTTTATGGCTAGTTCCAACTTGATTTTGATGTAAGTATAGAGGTGCTAGTAACATGTTGAGAAATTCTCATACTTTATGAAACATACCCAAAGTCTACTTTACAGTTTTCACCTAAATTTTAACTCAGAAACTGAAGAACACAAGTTTTGAAAAGACAAGAATGAAATTTTTCCTTTTGAACAACATAATTGCACATTGCATAAATAATTTCCACATCTTATTACATTAATTAAATACATTACGTAATCCCAAGTAGATGAAACTCATCTTTTCAAATACATATTATAATTAATCCACGATCATGTTCATACAAAAATTCATAACTTACAAGATTTCAATGGTCAAGGTGTCCTCATCTGGATCACACTTCTTTTATTCCGCAAGTCTCAGGTGTTGGGTGCAAGAGGGAGAGCATCACCCAAGCGATTTTGCTCCAAACACGAACATAGCAGTCCCCCACACATCTTCCTAATTGGAAAATGACCCTACCCTTCAATGAAGAGTTTGGTATGGAAACTTCTTGATTCCTACCTAAGTATGGTGTCGTGTCCTACATAACTAGTATGGTCATACAAATAATATGGATACTCACCAGCTATGTATGACACTCCTAACTAGATATGCAATCCTAGCGCATAGTGAACTAACGAAGTGTATACAAGCACTCATAAGCTATTCAATAGATATAGTATACACACAATAATAGCACAAACACTTTCAGACAGTAATAACACTTAGTTTCAAAATTAAAAAGAGAAAGAGAAGATATTTCAAGAATGTCTAGTATAAAATAGCTCCCAATAAGTATCCTGTAGCTCCTTTCTCAATGCACAATGGCTCTGCCTGCTATCTCCTCTATTCCCAGCTCTCCTTAATACTTCTAGTAATATCTCTAGCTACTCAACTCAGCCTATCTTCACACTAAAACAAAATACTGTACGCTCTCAAAATTAGAAATATGTTGCTCTCAAACTCACAAAAAAATTATTCTCAAACTCAGAAACATGATTTTATAATGAACACAATGAATGGGCAACCAAATATTGTGCAACTCTCTCTATTTATACAAAAATGGATAGAGATTTATTGCTAAAAGTAAGCTACATTTTATGCCACTTCTCAGTTCCTTGCTAGGTGTGGGTGTTGTTGTGCATAATACAGTTGTAAATATGTCTTTGAATACAACTCAACTACTTTCCCATAATGCCTTGACATGGCTGGTGATTACTCACTTACTATTGGTTATACATCATTTTAGAAAATAACTATTTTAAAAAGGCACATTAGAGTTAAAGAAAATTGAAACTATCACTCTTTTCATCACCCAAGTGTGGGATTTACACTTGATACCTTTACTTGGTCAAAGCACCTCTTTTAAAGGCTGTACAATGGTTCTTTATAACTCTATTTTACCTTTTCCTTTATTGTGGCATTCTTGCCACTATTCCTATGCAATATTCGGCTCCTTTGTTGGCTTCCTTAAATGTCTTAAAACAACCATTATAAATAGCTTTATAACTCACCATCATGTGGCATATACCTACCACCATATGTGTAGCTATCTTTCCATCAACTATGGCTTCCATCACATATTTAAAACAATAATAATATGTATTTATAATAACAAGTATGTATACATATATTTATATATATAAATTATAATAATTTCTATTAGAATATGTATATATTTCAATCAATTATATATACACACACATGTATATATTACCATCATTTTAACATAATAATATATTTATATATTTCCATGTATATATAGTGTATATATATATATGTGAATTTTTGCATACATATTACATATCTACGAATGGGCATACATAGACATTACTATCTATGTTTGCTCATACCTATGTACACACATATGTGTGTTCCATCACATATATACATACATACATATATTCTATATACATACATATATTCAATATACATGCATATCCATATATATATGTATTCAATACATAATATATATCTCATTCTCATCAAAGGATTTTAACACTATAACTTAAATTGACTGAAAAATCAAAGAGAATTAAAGACAACCATCCTAACTTTCCTATCAACCCAAAAAGCTATCAACATGGTCTAACACTTACCAACACAAAGCTTTGACTGACTCGACAAGGTTTTCTAACATACGCAGTGATTGTGTGTGTCTACTTAAATAGGTATTCTAATTGTTTCCATGCCAACCTCCTCTCCTGGGTGATACTCTCCCTCCCCCTCTAGAGGGTCCAAACCTTTCTTGCATCCAAATTAGTGCAATATGTACATAGTCATCCAATACATATAAATCATATTCATTGTATATCATAAGAATATTTAAAGAATTTAAAAATAATTCATCATAATGCATATTCATACATTTCATTCATTCATTGAATGTCATCAAAATATTATCTTGCATTTAAAATCATATTTATGTTCATAAAGGTAGAAGTAATTTGGTAACTTAGAGATGAGGTGTAACACTTTCAAGCATTCTCTTTATATCATCCCTTCTTTTTGTAGCTTCCCTAATTTTCTCTTGTTCTAGTCTGTTCATTTCTAAGTGCATATCATTAATTTCCCTTGACAATTATTCTTTAGTTTGGAATGCATTGCTAGGAGTAGGAGCTTGTTTAGCAGCCAAGGGGGGGATTGAGTAGGTGTTTTAGAAGGAATACTAGTTGTAAACTAGGGATTAACAGGAGTTTCAAAGGAAAAATCATGGCCTTTTAAAGTTGCAATATTATTATAAAGTTGTTGTATCATAGAGTTTTTGAGGGGAGGGTTCTAGTCTAAGAGTTCTTGTGGAGGATCAACCCTAATTTTGGGTTGGCTATGTATTCCTTGCTTATCTCACTCTTCTTTGTGAGTGTGTAGGCCCCAACAATGGTGTATACAATGCCTCTTCCCCATTTGAAAGAGCATATCTACTTTGTGAATTATCAAAAATATCCTCACTATGCAATATATAATATGCATTTTTATCATACGTAGGATCTATATCTTTGTGTCTCCATGTTGTCTTGTTCCTTATGAGTTCTCCCTCAGGTTTCCTTGTAGGGTCAGCTTTTTGAGGGATCTTTTTCTGTGCATGATGGCAATCTTCTAATATTTCCATTTTTAATTGGTCCTTTTGATGTGTAGCATAGTATCAGAGTTGCCACCCAACTTATTGGGGATGATATTCTTCTTTAGTGCACCTTGAAAAAAACTATAGACTTGAAAACTTCTCAGGAGTTCTTTCAACAAATGGCTTTGAATTAAAATTTTGACTCAATCCTCCCGAACATAGACTTACTGGACAAAACTTACTTCTAGTCCCCAATAAAATTGCCAATCTGTTGGTGTTTCCAATTGATTGTCTAGGTTTTCTTAAAGATTAGCTAATTCTTATGATCATAAACCCTAGGTCAGTGGCCAATGAATATGAGATAGGTTTTATATTCTCTCATCTACACTTTATGATCTACAAAACCAAGGTGGATTCCCCTATAAAATCATTAAAAAATATAGCAGTTATATGCAATGATTCCTTTGATAACAGATTATTCACACTAATATGGAAGAAGGTAGTTTGATGGGCTAAATCATCTTTGCAACCCTTTATATTTTTGAATTTTTTTGTAGTGTGATAATGGGCACAAAAATGTAAAAATATAGGAAAGTAAAAGTTTTGATTTGATTTTATGTTTAGTTTTGTCCTAGCCTCAAACTATGTGAGTCACTTTGACCAACACCTTATCCACAACAAAGTCTAGAAATGAAGTAAATCCCTACAATAGACCAACCCTTGGCTTCTTACAATGTCATTTCCTTACAATGATAAACTAACAAAAGATCAATGTTATCACACTACTTACAAATCCCTATTATACCCGCACAACCTTTGATGAATAAACTGCAAGAAAAAATGTTTCTATTCCTTGAAAAAAAGCCAACAATTCAAGCAACCATAACACAAAACATGATATGAGGACCAAACATAACACTTGACTATATTGATTTAAAAGAGAATGTGTACAATAATGGAGAGTATGATAGATTGATACTAAAACTTGAGACCATAAAATGAGTATTTAGATCATCTTTTATTATTATAGAGAAAAATTACAAAATTCCTTCTCTCAATTTTAGAGGACTTATCTATACAACTTGAATGTATCCAAATATTTTCAAATACTAAGAATCATAACCCTTTGAAGAACCACATAAATTTCCTTTGTAGTTTAGGCATAATTGAGAAAAATGATTAGGCAAAAACCCTAACCCAACTAGGGTTTACAAAAATATCTAATCAAGTTAAAAAATCTGATCCTAATCTCCCCAAAATATATCATGCAAAATAAATTGATCAAATACATTAACTCACCTAGAACCAAAGAGATGGAATGTTCCTAAAATCATGCACCCTAGTGTCCTTCATACCTCACAGGTCGTGAGAATGAAAGAGGGCACACGAATGGGTAGAAATCCCGAGATGAAACCCTAATAAAATTTGTGCCAACACTTGGGCATATAGATCTGAGAGGAAATTTCATGATAAATGATCTTGACATCCATGCCAAGCCTTCATATCTATGAGCACACAAACCATGAAGAAAATTTATGTAAAATCCACATCAAAACCCAAGAAGACATAGTCTCAAAGAATATTTGACACCTACAACATGTAAAGGAGTAAGGGAGCCACCCTTGCCATTAATACAACATGGGGAGAAATGTAGGAAAATCCACTCAAAGTTTATTAGATTTGATTTGGTAATTGAAAATGCACTTGCGCCATTTATGCAAGAGATCCCATGAAATAGTGTGCTTAGCCGTTGGAAAATTTGAATTTTCACCATAGATCAACCTCTAGAGGCCAAGATCAATGATCTCACATCGCCCTTGAAACTTTAAAAATACAACTGTAGATCAACAACCATTGTGAGCATTTGAATTTTCCTCTACAAAGTGATAGCCTCCTTTTGTCATCATACATATAGGTGTTAACATTTCACAGAGTTGCGGGAGGATAGTAAGACAAAATTAGATCCTCCCCGATAGTAGAACTCACTACGACACTTTCTGCAGATGACACATGTCCATCAACCTTAGGACTTAATCTGACGACTTCAATTGGTTAAACCTTTATCCACGTGGCAGCTTCCCAACACATGTCCGTTGAATAGCTTTGACATTTTTCAGCTTCCCAAAGTTTTGTATCCTTAAGTAAGCCTTTATGAAAACACTCCGCAAAATGGTGGAAAATTAATAAGTTGATGCCATGTTGCACCCATTTTACAGTGTACCTTCAAAGAACTACCACATGTCACTTTACCACAATTTTATAGCATGATGGTAGGTCTACCCTAGAGTGCTCCACAAAAAGGTGGAGTACCATTAAATTAAGACTATGTGGACTCGATAGGGTCCCCCAATGGTCTCACTACTACTAGTATTGCTCAAAACACCATGTGTCACCACTTTATCACTTTCATGAATAACTTTGGCCCATTACTAAAGGCTTTGCGGAATGGAAAAATACTACAAATTTTGACATATGGAATTGGGAGACCCTCATAAGGCCTTGCAACATTACTTCAATCAATTTTTTCCACGTGTCATTCATTTTGCAGTTTCACGAGAAAAACCTACCTTAGAGAAAATGTCCATGTGGAATAGCGAAATCCAATAGGATGATACTAGCTTGAAATTTATAATTGCTTCTTGCGTGCCTTTTAAATAAATATTTTATTTTTAGGGGTCACGGGTCACGAAGAAGGCTTAACACCAGAGAGGAAAAGTAGGAAGAAGTAGAGATAAAGGCCAATCCCCGATCCCTGAAAGATTGACAAAATCGATTTTCAAAGAGGGATTGGGAATAGAGGATCGAAGGGGACAACAACATCTTATGATAACAAAGGAAAGACATAGAAAGAAAAGCTGAGGCCTGATCCCCGAAACATTGAAACTTAGTCAATTTTTTAAATAAAGGGATTAGGGTCAGGAGAAGGGAAAGAGAAGGAAATGAAAGCAACAAAGGGTAAGGGTTAAGCCCCATGGGTGAAACCAAAAATGTCTAAGAAAGAGATGGAAAGAAGAGAAAAAGAAGAAGGATATCAGGAGGGATAGAGGAAGGGATGCAAGGAAATTTATTATAGGATGGTGAGGGAATAAAGAAACTACCAGAGGCACACAAACATGACACCATTAATATTTCTCAGTTTGATTATAATTGATGGGCATCACAAGGGGGTTGCACAAGATAAAAATAGTACCACCAGAGGATACTTTGATGTATTAAAAAATGGTATATTACTTTATGTAAATTTTATTTCCTTCCTCTATCCCACATACATATACATTACACAAAATCCTACACTGTATCACCCTATCCCATCCATGTATTCACATATTCCAATAGATTCACCATATTTGTACAATTATTATACCTAGGCATGTACATACTTCTATGGGTAAGTGTGAGAATGATGATGGGCCAATTAATGCCTCTAAGTGGCAATAAAAATGATAAAAAATAGATTTATGTAATTTTATGTGAAAATTTAAATGGGTTATCTCACAATTTAAAAAACATGTAGGGATACAATTTGTAGAAAATTACATGTAGTTTATGGGTCACTTGTTTTTTAAACTTAAACCAATTTAACAAAAAATGGTCATCTCAATGAGGCACAAAAAGTAGGTTCCATTCTTGCGAACTAAAGTGTGTAGAGTGTGACACATGTTTCAATTTGGAAAAAGATAAATGGTTTGAATATTATGGATATTTACAAATAGTATGTCTATTACAAATATAGACATAATGTACTTAGAAAAATAATAATATATTACAATCATGACCAAGTATATATTATATTTTTAGAATCATGAGAGTGTTCTCAACATACCCTATTCATTTTATCAAATTCATATTTAACAATTTCATCATTTTGTATGTCTCCTATAGCTCTCTATTATCTTGATGATGGATCATGGAGGATGAGATGAAATTTTTTAGTAAGAAACTTTTACAAAATCTAATCCATAAAAAACATTGGCCAATATTATAAATTATGGGCATTTGATGTCTTTAAATAAAGGTGAAATCAAAAAAATGTATGAGTACTTGCAAACCTATTTTTGACATGAAAAATATAGGTTTAACACTAAAGAGCAAGTGCAAGATAATGGGTCCACCTTTTGACCAAAATGTAGAATTTATTTCTTGAAAATTTAGAGTTTGTTATAGTTGGGGTAAATATTAGCATAGTGTAAAATATGAAATGTAAGCTTTTGTTTCTAATATCTAGATGATAAAATTTGGAAAAGTAAAGGTTGTAAAAAAGTGACCTTTCTTCAAAACATGCACATGAATGAACAACATAAAAGTATAAAATGAAATAATTTTTCAAAGAAATTATGGATAGATACATATGATTTTGAAGCTTGACTTGAAATTTTTAATATAATTTCTAATCTAATAATTTTTTTATTAATTTTTATTTGAATTAAGGTGTAAATATAAAACACCTCATGTGTGACCCAAATAATTTGACCTAAAACAATTTTAACATAATTGAAAAACCTAAAGATATTAAAAACTAGTATATATATCTTCAAAATAATCTATATAAAATACGTTGATAGATATACAACCATTTATTTTTTTGGATTAGTAAATTTAAAATTAAAAAAAAATTATTGTATGACTTATTAAATGGGAAAAAAAAAATATTGTAATTAAATAATGAAAATATATTTTTGTGATATTGTCCACTTTTTAAATAACTGAAAAAATCAAGAAAAAATCATTGCACATGAAAATAAAAAAGTATATTTTTGTTTTTCTTTCATCGATCTGCTGACCACCTATATGTTGTACTGCCATTGTAGAGTTATGTCTAAAGATATTAAAAACTAGTAATATGTGCGATTTCATATTTATGAAAATTTCTATTTAAAAATTAATAAACAAATAGTAGGTTGAACATTAAAAATTAATATATTTGAAAACTACAAATTATCATCTCTAATGTGTTTTAATTTATCTAATTTCTTAAAACTAATTTATCAACCATATTTCTAAAGTCAATTTTACTAATATTTTCTACCATAACATTGCACTTGTAGGTCTAAGGCTTAGGGTTAGATTTCTAAGCCTAAAACTAAGGTATAAAGTATTGGGGGTTTGAGTTTAAGTATGACGACTAGTACAAACATCCATTGTTTACATGTTAGGTATATGTCACTAGCAAAGGTCTATTACTAATGGACACATGTTTATTTAATGGGTATTTGTTTTTAATATATATCTCATGCATTTATTTAGCTAAGTATAGTGTACCTATAGATTATTTCACTTTTTCTTGATCACAAGATAACAATAATTACACATGTCAATTGGAGTCTCTTCCAAGTTTTACTATAGCACTATATAAAGAATATTGAAGAATGTTAAAAATTAATTTTAAAAGGGAGTCAATTATAAACACCTTTTTTAGAGGAATCAAGCACAAGAAACATTTTCAAAAGGCATATTTAAGGAGAACTTGTAAAAAGGATATTAAAGTATACAACCCATTTTCAAAGGGGAAGCACTATCATCATTTTTAAAAAGGACTTTCAACCACATTTTTGAATAGTGATACAACAATGGATATAGATCTATTTATATTTGCAGTGTAGGAAAATGTATACCCTTGCATTTTCACACTTTTTTGGGCCCTTCTTGCTTTATTTATTCATATTTATGTTTTAATTGGTCCTATTTTACATCCACAAGACTAATAAACTACATCTTTTTCTGGCTAATCCCGAAAAAAATCAATGGATAAATGATAATTTAAAGATTTTGTCTCAGTATCCCTCATTTTTGGGTCAGGGCTAAGACACCACCTAGGGTACATCTTTGTCCCCTAAAGGTCTTGGGACCCTTTTTGGAGTCTATGCCCCAAGTTTTTAGCCTTGGGACTAAGATTCCACCTAGGGCATCTTAGTCTTCCCGTTAAGCTTTTTTGGGATTTAATTTCAAATTCTGGTGGGATTTAGTCTCCTTTAATTAATGAATTCATATGTTGGCTTGTTGTGGTGTAATTTCAGGATATTAAGCATGAATAAGTATAAATACAAGGTTCATTCATTCATTTTCATCCTAGCAACTTCAATATTCATTCCTAAGGCAAGGTTATGAGATCAAGAGAAATTCATCAAGCATTCAGAGCGATCGTCAAGATTCAAGCATCATATCAAGGAGATTGTTGCATTGTATGTGTTTTTGGGCTAACATTTGTGATGTAGGGTTTTGATTCAAGCAAGCAATTCAAGTCAAGATCTATCAAGCATTCATTGGATTCAAGATCTATATCCAAGCTAGCCAATGTTTCACATAAGTTTGTAGATTTCATAGCAAGGGTTTGGTGAGTTGTAACATTGCATGTTGTTCATTCATCATTTCCCTCCATTTCATTTCATTTCAAGGTTTAATTACCAACAAGGGGTTTGACCAAGGCAAACCCCCATTTACTAACAATCAACAAGTTTTTCCCCTCGTGTGTGTTTGTGATTGCAGATTTAGGTTGAAGAATTGAAGATCATTTGAAGTGCACAGTTGCAAAGTTGCATTGCAAAGTTTTCATCTTAAGGAAAATCACCTATAGCGCAAATCCAAAAGTTTTAGGACCTGAGATTCAAGAAGAAGGAAGTGCAGAACTTGAGCGTCAGGACCACATTTAGAAATTTTAGAAATTCTAGACAAGACTAAGTCACCACCTAGGGCATCTTAAGGTATCCAAACATAATAACCCTGCCAAAATAACCTTGGACACAATAACTCCATCATAATAACCCAAGGAAAAAATAACCCAGGGTCATAATAACCCATGGACAGAATAACCCGTGGTCAAAATAACCCATGGATAGAATAATCTATGGTCATTTTAAAATTATTTTTTTTCTTTCTCTATATTCTTAAGAGGATATTCTCTCCATGGGTTATTTTGACCATGGGTTATTTTGGCTTGGGTTATTATGACCCTAGGTTATTTTGTCCTTGGATTATTGTGACCAATTTATTCTATCCAAGGTTATTTTGGCTGGGTTATTATGTCCTACAATTGTGTCTTAGTCCTCCCAAGGGCATTTTTTAGATATATTCTTTCAGATCCGCTTCCAACATCCAAAGATTATGCATCTACCTCAAAAAATAGCAGTGGGACTAGGTCAATAGTAAGGGTGTCTTAGTCCTCTATATCACTTTTTGACAGCTTCTTTGCATTTCCAATATCCTTGTTACATTTCCAAAACTCGTAGTTACACATACCCTAACTTTCTATTGCATGATTTCATCATTTGTATCATTCATTTAGCTTGCATTATTAGGTTTTGTAAGTTTTGTCACAGATATTGCACTCGGATGCCAAGCTAGGAGCTCAAAAATCTCATGAAACATGGAAACATATTTGAGAATATGGGTTGCTCATAGTGAAGATGAATCTCTAGATAAAGATTTGGTTCCCCGTGATACCTCTTGCAAACTACCTTCTTCGAAAGGAAAAGGGATAGAAAGAAACTTGGAATTGAAACCTATCCTAGGAGGTGATGCATGAACCATTCTTGTAATAATTTCTACCCTAAAGTCACAATCAACTTCAAACAAGAAGCTTTTGATTACTCACAACTCAAATCAGATCATGAAATACATAAAATTTTTATAAGAAGGCTTTAGTTTCAACACTTGTATGAAGGAGAACAAATTTTTACAACTACAATCAATTGTAAACAATCTAGCACAACTCACAACCTGTATTTGAAATGATCTCTCTTTCCTTAATACTATGTGAATGAGACATATTCAAAGGATTTTATAGATAAAACACAGTAAATACATCTAATCATTCATCTACAATACTGAAAACAAGAGATATCTATGAAGGAAATGTTGCTTCTTTATTGAAAAATGAAAGGAATTGTTGTTACAAGTATAAAATCTAAGTTACAAAGGATTTTCTTAGCCTAAAAGAGCTTAACAAAGCTACAATACATGCTAAAGAAAAGTAAGAACAGAGGAAAAAGATAAGTTTTTTTCCCATATATACAAAAGATGGCTCTAAAGTGCCAAGAGGTGGCACTGGCAGTCAACTATAAGTGAACATATCTCTCCAATATCTCTCCCATGAGCAAAGATGAAAACCCTCAAAAAGAGGAGTCAAAACTAAAGTAATTTGAGCAAAAAAAGGCTCAAACTCACTGTCACAACCATTTTGACCAAGTTTGACCCCAAAATCACTCTAAATGACTTTAAATAAGGATAAAACACTTCGGTTATACTCCATCGATTTTGCATGATTTTGAGGTGAAGTTAACTAATCTGAAAAAATAATAATGTAATCAATGATGGATTTTCTCAACCTTGTATTTTTATTACAAATAATAAAGTAATTTATAGACTATTACTTTATTATTTGTTTACATTATTTATTTTATCTCAATCCATGCAAAAATTGAGGCAAATTGGAGTCGAGGTTTCCACGCATAAGTTTTGCAAAAAATTGTAAGGGAAGCCTAATACAAGCCAAGGTATTAGTTTGCAAGGTGATGTCTTAAATAAAAATGAAAAATAAACACCCTAAAAGGGTCGGAAAAATATAGGGCAAAAGAAAACACTAAATTCAAGTTGTGGCCTCTCCCACTTCACTTCATTTGCAACTTTGCTATTTTCATTGCTCTGCCTGGGCGCCGCCATAATAGGGTTCCACTCGAGATTTCTTTGATTTTAATTGTTGTTCTCAAGGGATTCTAACCACTTCAAACCTCTAGAAATGATGCTTCATAATACATAGGCCTCTTTTGAGAAGAAAAAACCTTATATTTTTGTTGTTTTCTACGAACCATCATGCTTGTTTTGGGCTCCATCTATGCAAAAAATAATGAGAATGTTTGTTTTCCTATGCTTTTCTATTCATGATAAGTCTCGAGTCCATGATTGAAACTCTCTTCCATATTCTATTTTTTATATAATCATTTAACTCATGCTCTGTCTACAAGAAAAATATGAGTAAATCCTATAGGTTTGTACCTATTTTTGCAGGTAATGGTTTTAAATGTTTTACATTCTGAAAGAAAAGAAGAGAACAATCTCCTCTTGTTATGTTAAACAATAAACTCGAGGGTTTACTTTATTGTAGGTCACAACTTGATTTGAGGCTTCAATTTGGATTTTCACTTCCATTTTTCTCTTGTTTATGCTCAAAACATTAAGATAAATCTGCTATTTTTTAGGGTTTCATTATAGACTGTGACTATGTAAATATTGACACTTCTTATCTTTGTGTAACTACTTCTATATGATCATTTGACCATCATCAACTTGTAATGGCCTCTTGATGTTTGATCTTTATACTAGGGCTATCTCAATGCTGCAAACTACCCCTCTTTTCCTTTTCTTGTATAGGTCACAAAAAGAAAGACTCTTTATGCATTATCCATCAAGAGTGCTTCCTATCACTACCTTGGATGCTTTTTATATCATTTTTCCATCCTCATCACAGTATGATGTCTTCCTATCCCTTGGCATTATCATTGTCTTCTTCAAAAATTGTGATATATACCCTTATAATTGTGACATCTACATGTTAATCTGAGAATCAATTTCATTAACTTGTGAAAACCTTTGGCAGGAATTTGTGCACAAAAATACCCTTTGAAGGTTCTTAGGTCACTATCATGCTTATAATTCCACATTGCACTATGTTTGGGAAGCTTCCTCCTGTGTGTTGTTAAGGCCTGCAACTTAATCTTGCCTTCCCTAAAAATAAAGGATCCATTGATGTGAAAGTCTCCACATGGCATGATTTCCCCTTGACCTAAGGTCTTTAATCCTCATGCTCATCATGTAATCATGAACTATATTATTGACTGCATGAACTATGTTACTAAATAAAACAAATATCATGATTGTGACTCTCTTTATTGTGAACTCAAAGCTCAATCATTGTTCAAAGTTGCCACCTTGCTTTAGTACTTCCCTTGATTGTAACCCTGTATGCAGTGTCCCTTTGTGAATGTTCTACAATTGGAAACTGTTGTCCTTGTATTATATGCTATTCTTCCATTTTATATTGGTTGCCTTTACTATCATAAATCTATTATGTATGCTTGAAATTTCTAAGCATTATTTTGACACTAGACAATTCCCAAAGTAGGGGAAAATGCTTATTTGATATAAGATTCTCTATTATCTTGAATCTTCACTGTTGTATTTCTCTCCAAGCTTTCATGAAATTTTTCTTCGCTCTGGTAACTGTCTAGTATCAAAATTTGCATTCTTTTGATGGCACTCCTATAGATAATGACTGCAAATTGAATACTTGTGGATTAATACCAGTAGCCTTAAGCATGCTAGTCTCAACCCTTGTGGGAGCCACATTTCCTCCACATGTTGTGATGTCAAACAAGATGAATCATAAATGAACCTGTACTTGCATAGTGAACAAATGAGTTAGATAAAACAATGAAGCTTGGTGTTCTTCCTAATGATTTGACTCTCTTTTGATGGTTTGATCTTGGCTCTCATGCATACATATGATAATTTCTCAACTGATTAATTTTTTTATAGTTATAAGCTATATTTTTGTTGATAGGACATATGATGAGATTGATATTCAGAGCTTTAACCCAATCCTTTCATCATCATGCAAGTTCAGTTGAAGATCAACAATAAGGAGGAGCTGAAACAAAGAAGATCAACACTAGAGTATGCCACAAGAGGGTATGTGCAGGATCATGATGGGCCAAAAAGTGGCAATATCTAAGTGATATGATGGGCCATGTGGCTGATGACTTTTTTTTTACCCAAAATTGATGAAATGAAAAGGGTTTTTAAAGGAGATTCTCAGTTTTCCACCAATATAAATTATACTTTACTTTGAATTTAATAAATAATTATTATTCATTTTCTATTTGAATTATGACTAAAGTCCTGATTGATAGGTTGATTGAAAAAGATCTATCGCTTTCAAACGGTATCACATTTTTTGAATCCAAAAGATGTGTCACATTCTATGCTTCACATACTATAGGATTTACAAAAAAAAATGAATTTCATGAAGTTTTGACTAAGTTAAGGTGGTCAGGCATACAAGTTTTTTATATTTATTAAAATTTGTAATAAAAAAATCATAATTAATTATTTATTTGGAAAACAATTACAAAAAAATATGCATCACATCATGACATGAGTCCCCTACTAATATCTAAAATTTTATTAAAAAATATTATCATTTTATTGTGGTTAGAGTGGTCAGACAGGCACCTACTTCTTATTTTTTCCCTGATATTTAAGTACTATTGCATTGAAATTTTAAATTTTCACCAAATAGATTTAAAAAAATAAAAATAAACCTAGTAGTTTAGAAACTAAATTCAATTTTCTATAGATTCTATTATTACATATTTTTGAAATAATATAGATAATTTAATCAAATTTTTATGTCAAGGTGCCTAACTCTAATTTTCTGAATTTTATTGCCACTTAAGGGCCTATTTTTTCCATGATGATCCTACACATACCCAAGACAATGATGGATATACCTTCTCCTCATGTGTTTTTCTACTTTTATCTTTAGTTTTTATAGTTTATGTTTATGGTGCATTAGTTCAGCTACTCCCATGACTTGTGTGGGACATTTAAGCATTCTTTTGATCTCAATGTGTGAAACAACAATATTTATGCAATCTTGTATACATTTTCATTAGAGAATGAATGAAATACAATAATATCATGCAATTTATTTAATTTCCTTCTATTGTGAAAAATTTCATAATAAAAACTAAAATCCATTTGAAAGAATTCATATGCAATGGTTAAGACTTAGTAGAAATTTTTTGGAATACCTTTCACTTTTGATGCAATCAACTATTTCAGCTCTACCAAATTGAGTTGTAACTGAAATTTTGGTAACATTTCTGGCGATTTCTGTTGAATGCTTTATTGCTAAGCATATTGGATCAGTTTCCTTTCATATCCATTGGGAAAGGAGTCAAAATTTTCCCCCCTCAAACTCAAAAAACCATTGGAACTCAACTGTTAGGAACCACATAGCAACAAAACTAAAACCTAAAATAACTACAATGGCACTATTTAAGACAAGACAAGAAAACATGTGCATCTACACTTCTTGGAAAATAACAAAGGCTAAAATGAAGCATCCTACCTACCTAAACTAATCATACGAACCAGGCTATCTAAGCAAAGCCATTAACTGGTTGGAAAAAATAGCTACCTTTTCTCATGATTTTTTGGCATTTTCCATGCATGGAAATAACAAGAAGATATAAGATAGAAAGAAAAACCATTTTCATGTTTGCAAGCTCCTCCTCTTCTTCAAAAACAAAATCATACACTTCATCCTACACATCTAATATATGGTGGATAAGTGAAAGAGAATGCCTTGGTTGGTTATCTTGAACCTGGGGCTCCATCCCAACAAAGAATCTAATAGGTCAGCCTCTTGAAAATGAATCAAAACAAGTTTCCTTAACCTGGTCTTCATGATTTACCACTTCAAAAACTAGCTACTTAGGATGATCTAACTCTTTCTCTATTTCCTTTGAAAAAATGATTTCTTCCTTCCACTCAACCAACTCATGTTTTTCTTCATTTATAGGAGCTGATTTTACATCAAAACTTGCAAAAAAGTCTTCTAAATCATCCCAAAAAGAGTCATCTTCAAAATTTTCTTTATGTTTCTATATAGGAGTAATTACCTCCTCTTTATGAAATCTCTCCTGAATGCTCATAGGAACACCAAGACCTTCAGTTTGAAGCATTAGTTCTGTTTTGGTTACTTTCTCAACTTGGTAGTTAGCCTTATCTTTATGCAAAACAAGATGGTTAGCCTCCAAAGAATAATTATCCTTCTACTCTTCTAGCTGAATTGAGGTTTCAATCTCATCCTTGCTAGCCTCTTCAATGTAGCACAAAGGAAGTTCTGAAAATAAATCAGATGTTTCACATCCATGGAGAACATGATCTTCTTTAGAAATAGGGGTGTCTTCTTTTGACAGACTTTCTAGATCTTCTTCATCACTGTACAAGTTGGATACCTCAAAATGGTTGTCAATATTCTAATGTTCAAACTAATCCATCATCCTCCTCTTTATAAACCTACAACATGTCATGTTCCATAATGTCTGCTTGCTGCTCCAAATCAGCTGGTAAGATGAACATTTGTATGTTCTCTTCGTTACTGTCATCAAAATTAGGTATCTGATCAAACAAATAAATTGAATCTTCCTCTTCATGTGGTGCCTTACCCAATGAACCAATCTTCTCTACACATTCATCATTCTCATATCTAGCTAAGAAGATAGTACAATTAGCAACAACCTCTTGCTCTTGTTCAATCTTTTGTTGCTCTAATTGGTAATACTCTACAGCTAAATGTAGTGGATTTATATTTATCATTTTTTCCATGATGAGTGAGCTATCATGATCAATGGGATGCTCTATAACTACACTCGGTTGTACCTGATTACTTTCCTCAACTTGCAAAGGATGAAGGCTTGTGAAACTTGGAATTTCAAGTGTAAGAGGTTGAATTGAATAGTTAAGAACTTTATATTGCCTTTGTACTTGTGCAAGCAAGTATTTTATTTGTTCTTCTTTGGCTGAAACCTCCCTTGCAAGATCTTATTTATATCATTTTCTTTGCATCAACAAGTTTTTTCATAGAGATAAGCCTGATAAGCCATATCTTTCTATTGTTGATCATACTCTTGCTGCCTCTTGATCTCTTCTATCTTCTTTGTGAAGTCTAACACTGTGTCCTTGATGTCATTCATGCTATTCTTCATATCCCTAACCTCTAAATCTTGGAGGTGATCAAGATAGTCTTTGATCTTGTTTGACATTAGAGATGTTTCTTGAGGCTGATTTTGGACATATGAATGTTGATATAAAGGTTGAGTAGGGGTGGGTGGGAGGTAAGCATGTTGAGCATGCTGATAGACTATTGTTGCATAACTGTTTGGGATAAAACTAGTAGCATTTTTAGTTTGATACAAATATTGAAAAGGTTCTAAAACTGTGTTTTGGCATAATGATGGAATAGGAACATAATTTCCTTGATAGTTTGACATATTAGAACCTCCTAATGAGCTGGATTTTTCATATAATTCTTTCCTAAATCAAGAAAACCAAGTTAGATTCAAGTTTTTTTATACATACGAGCAAAAACGTCAGGTGATTGGAAGGATTCTGTGATGGAAAGAACCAAGAATATCAGCTAAATCTTGATCCTGGATAGTATTTAATCTTCTAGACTGTTGAAATCAGTAGATTTTGAACCTGTAGAGTTGTCAATTGTGCGAGATACTACCTCTAAAGGCTATAAATAATGATTTTCACACAAAAAAATAGAATTATGAGGAAACATTTTAGACTAGGAGAGTCCAAACTGTCCCACCGAGCATGCCAAAAACTGTTGTCACAAAGATTGCACCCAAATGCCAAGTCAGGAGCTCAACAATCTTGTGAAACATGGAAACATCTTTTTTCCTGTGGGTTGCTCATAGTGAAGATGAATCTCAAGATAATGAGTTGGTTCCCTGTGATACCTCCTGCAAACTACCTTCTTTCAAAGGAAAATGGATAGAAAGAAACTTGGAATTGAAACCTATCCTAGGAGGTGATGCACCAAACATTCTTGTAATACTTAATGCCCTAAAGTCACAATTAGCTACAAAAAGGAAAATTTTGATTACTCACAACTCAAATCAGATCATGAAATACATAAATTTTTCATAAGAAGCCTTTAGTTTTAGCGTTTGTATGAAGGAAAACAAAGTTTCACAACTACAATCAATCACAAATAATCTAGCACAACTCACAACCTGTATTTGACATGGTTTCCCTTGCCTTAATACTATGTGAATGAGACATATTTAAAGGATTTGACAGATAAAACATAGTAAATACATTCGATCATTCATCTACAATACTAAAAACAAGAGATATCTAAGATGGAAATTCTACTTCCTTATTGAAAAATGAAAGGAATTGTTGTTACAAGTATAAAATCTGAGTTACAAAGGATTTTCTCAGCCTAAAAGTGATTAACAAAGCTACAATACATGCTGAAGAAAAGCAAGAACTGAGGAAAAAGATAATTTGTTTCCCATATATACAAAAGATGGCTCCGAAGTGCCAAGAGATGGCACTGGCAATCAATAGTAAGTGAACATATCTGTCCAATATCTCTCCCATGAAAAAAGATGAAAACCCTAAAAAAGAGGAGTCAAAATTGAAGCAATTTGAGAAAAAATAGGCTCAAACTCACTGTCACAACCAGTTTGACCAATTTTAACCCCAAAATCACTCTGAATGACTAGAAATCAGGATAAAACACTTCAATTATACTCCATCGATTTTGAATGATTTTGAGGTGAAGTTACCTAATTTGAAAAAAAAATAAAGTAATCAATGATGGATTTTCTCAACCTTACATTTTTATGACAAATAATAAAGTAATTTATAAACTATTACTTTTTTATTTGTTTACATTATTTATTTCATCTCAATCCATGCAAAATTAAGGGAAATTGGAGTCAAAGTTTCCATGCATAAGTTTTGCAAAAAATCGTAAGGAAGGCCTAATACAAGCCAAGGTATTATTTTGCAAGGTGAAGTCTTAAACAAAAATGAAAAATAACACCATAAAAGGGTTGGTGAAATATAGGGAAAAAGAAAACCCTAAACTCAAGTTGTGACCTCTCCCACTTCACTTCATTTGCAACTTCAAAATTTCCATTGCTCTGCCTCGACACTATCGTGCTAGGGTTCCACTTGAGCTTTCTTGGAGTTTACTCATTATTCTTGAGGGCTTCTAACCACTTCAATCCTATAGAAATGATAATTAATAATAGGTAGGCCTCTTCTAAGATGAAAAAAATTGAGATTTAGGTTGTTTTCTCTAAACCATAATGCATGTTTCAAGCTCCATCTATGCAAAAAATAATGAGAATGTTGAAATTTTTTTGTGCTTTTCTATTCATGCTCGGTCTCGAGCGCATGATCGAAACTCTCTTCCATATTCTAGTTTTTATATAAGCATTTAGCTCATGCTTTGTTTGCAGGAAAAATATGAGGAAATCCTATAGGTTTGTACCTATTTTTGCAAGTCGTGGTTTTCAATGTTTTGCATTTTGAAAGAAAAGAAGAGAACAATCTCCTCTTGTTTTGTTAAACAATAAACTTGAGGGTTTACTTTATTGTAGGTTGCAGCTTGATTTGAGACTTCACTTTGGATTTTCATTGCCATTTTTCTCTTGTTTATGCTATAAACCTTAAGATAAATCTGTTATTCTATAGGGTTTCATTGTAGACTGTGACTATGTAAACATTGACACTGCTTATCTTTGTGTAACTACTTCTATATGATCATTTGAATGTCATCAACTTGTAATGGCCTCTTGTTGTTTGATCTTTGTACTAGGGTTGTCACAATGTTGTCGATTGCCCCTCTTTTCCTTTTCTTGTATAGGTCACAAAAATAAAGACTCTTTATGCATTATCCATCAAGAGTGCTTCCTATCACTACCCTAGATGCTTTTTATGTCATTTTTCCATCCTCGTCATATTGCATTGTCTTCCTATCCCTTGGAATTATCATTGTCTTCTTCATAAATTGTGATATCTGCCCTCATAACTGTGACATCTGCATGTTAATCTAAGAATCACTTTCATTAACTTGTGAAAACCTTTCATAGGAATTTGTGCACAAAAAGACCCTTTCAAAGTTCCTAGGTCACTGTCATGCTTATAATTTCACATTGCACTATGTTTGGGAAGTTTCCTCCTCTGTTTTTCTAAGGATTGCAACTTAATCTTGCCTTCATTGAAAATAAAAGGCTCCATTGATGTGGAAGTGTCCACGCATGGCATGATTTCCCCTTGACCTAAGGTATTTAATCCTCATGCTCATCATGTAATCATGAATTATATTATTGATTTCATGAACTATGTTACTGATTGAAACAAATATCATGATTGTGACTATCTCTTTATTGTCAACTCAAAGCTTAATCATTGTTCAAAGTTGCCACCTTTCTTTAGTACTTCCCTTGATTGTAACCCTATATGCAGTGTCCCTTTGTGAATGTTTTGCAATAAGAAACTATTGTCCTTGTATTATATGCTATCCTTCCACTATATATTGGTTTCCTTTACTATCATAAATCTACTATGTATGCTTGAAATGTCTAAGCACTATTTTGACACTAGACAATTCCTAGAGCAGGGGAAAATGCTTATATGATATAAGATTGTATATTATCTTGAATCTTCACTGTTGCATTTCCCTCAAAGATTTGATGAACTTTTTCTTTGCTTTGGTAATTGTCTAGTATCATAATTTTCATTCTTTTGATGACACTCCTATAGATAATGACTACACATTGAATACTTGTGGATTAATAACAATAGCCTTTAGCATGTTGGACTCAATCCTTGTGGGAGCCACATTTCCTCAACATGTTGTGATTCCAAACAAGATGAATCATAAATAAACATGTACCTACATAGTAAACAAACAAGTTAGATAAAACAATGAAGCTTTGTGTTCTTCCTAATGATTTGACTCTCTTTAGATGATTTGATATTGGCTCTCATGAATACATATGATAACTGCTCAGTTGATCAAATGTATCATAGATATAAGCTATATTTCTGTTGATAGGACATATGATGAGATTGATACCCGGAGCTCTAACCCAATCCTTTCATCATCATGTAGGTTCAATTGAAGATCAGCAACAAGGAGGAGCTGAAACAAACAAGATCAACACCAGACTATGCCACCAGGAAATTATGGATACACCAAGTCTTCTCATGTGTTTTTCTACTTTTATCTTTAGTTGTATAGTTTATGTTTATGTTGCATTAGTTCAGCTACTCCCATGGCTTGTGTGCAACATTTAAGCATTCTTCTGATCTTAATTTGTGAAACAACAATGTTTATGCAATCTTGTATACATTTTCATTACAAAATGAATGCAAGACAATAATATCATGCAATTTATGCAATTTCATTCTATTGTGAAATATTTCATAATAAAAACTGAAATCCATTTGAAAGAATTCATATGCAATGGTTAAGACTTAGCATAAATGTTTTGGAATACCTTTCACTTTTGATGCAATCAACAATTTTAGCTCTACCAAATTGCGTTGTAAGTGAAATTTTCGTAACAGTTAGTTGAATGCTAAGTTGTATTTTCCAAGATATTTTTTGGTGGTGAACCCCTCAAAGCCTAAAAGAACCCTTCCTAGGTCTTCCTTATTGAGAAATGATTCACCCTTGAGGTTGATAGTCAATCCAATTAGGATTCCTAAGACATTATTGAATGACAATTAGAGAATAAGTGGACCTTTTCCCCCACCTATTTTCCACATTTTTCATTTTGGTGAACCTAACTTCTTTGAGAATTCATTTTCTGGTTTGCATTCCATTAAAATCATAGATCTAGGTTGCATTCATTCTTGCATTGCATCTTGCATTAATCAAATTGCATCTAGGGTTTCTCATACTTAGTGAAATTGCATCTAGGATTTCTCATATTTGCATTAGTGAAAGTTCATATAAGTGTGCATTTTTTCTTGCTTGCATTATCTTATCTCATTTCAAAAACCTGAAAAGTGCATTGTTCATCATCCTAATTTCATTTAGAAACATTTTTATTGCATTCAAAATTGAAAAAACTTGCATTGAACTTTGCATTCAATTGCTCGTCACTAGTTACCTTTTCTTTCATTCATTTGCATAATTTTCTACTTCTAACCATCAAGTCCCTGAATAGGCAACCTGTGAACACTGTAGATAATCCATAATTTTCATTTTTTTTGATAAAATCCCCGACAAGGACTAAAATGCCCTTCTTGGCATCTTAGTTCCTCTTAGGGTTTCTCACTCAAAATCCTCTCTTTTTTTTTTGTTGTCTGTTCCAGTCCTTGGAACCTCAAAATCACACCAGTAGGACCAATATGCCCTTATTGGCATCTTAGTCCCTGTTGACTTTGACTTTCTAGTTTTCAAGGTTTTCAAGTTCTTTTTTGTGCTTCTGTTGGCTGCCTTCAGTTTTCAGTTTCAAATTGTAGAATTACATTGTTATTCCAATATTTTTCATTTCAAGTGTAATTGTAAGCATAGGAAAGTGTGTTCATTGCACTTTATTTGGTTTATCCCTTGCATGAGCTGTACTACTTGGTTTCATACTACTAATACTGTGGTTAGACAAAGTGTGAGACTCATGAAATCTCGCGATAAAACACTCATTGTGGATCTTGGGCTATCAAACTCTCTCAATCCTAGTGTTGGTATTAGTTCACTAGGTATTGACCATAACTTTGATACCTCTTTTTTTATGCCTACCTTACCTACAAGTGCTATGCCAAGAGTTCAAACAATGGTTGATCATATCCCTTAAGAAAACATAATGAAAATGCATGAAGACCTAACCCATTTACAAGATAGCATGAGTACTGAAAACATTTCAAATACTGTTATATATTCCACAGATAGTATTCACCACTTGATGGAAAGTGATGAAGGACTGGAATTTTTGCATAACATAGCTCAAATCTTTGGAAAATCCCTTCCTTCCACCACTAACGGTGCTCAAACTTCAAACAATGTGGAACGGAAAGGAGAAAATCAAACTCCTCCCTCTTCAACCATAACCTCAATTCCCACCTATACAATCCTCAAGTGACTACAATGATGCAACCAACTAGTAATATCATTCTTACCTCGAACATTTCCACTAGTGCTCCTTATAATTATGTGGCATCTAATCTTATATCTCCTCCTGTAAGCAATCCATTCACTAGTCCTTCAAACACATACACACTACCACCATATTCACCTCCATCTCAAATAAAAAAAATTGATCCTATCATTAACTAGGTTTTATAAAGCCTTTCATCCATTCAACATCAAATTTCCACCATAAATCAAAATCAAAATGGTCCACCTTCATACTATGTCAAAAGCAACCCACTATCTTTGGAGATATTGAGAACTCTAGTGCCACAAGGTATAGAGATCCCTAGATTTAAGAAATATGGAGGAAAGGGAGATCTTGCTAATATGTTAATGCCTTTACTAATTTGTGTAGTGATTTCATCCTTGAGGAATTTTTTCTGGCTAAGATCTTTCCTTGTTCCTTGAAAGACAATGTCTTGGGTTGGTTTTCCGCATTACCAAAAAACTCAAATCGTTCATTTAATGAACTTTTTGAAGCCTTTATTAACCATTTCCAAGTGCATATGGTTCCTGAAATGACATTAGCTGATTTGATGAGACACAAGAAACATGAGGGTGAAAAATTCATTGACTTTATTTCACATTACCAATCACTTTATTCCTAGATCAGTGTGAAGATTCTTGATTCTCACCTTCAAAATATGTTCATAAAAAAATTACAAAGTAAGATAAGAGACAAGCTTACCATGATGAAATTACCATCCTTCATGCACTTATGCACTTCCCTTTGGGACTATCATAATTATAAAGGTATTTGTGAACCTAAATCCACCTCTACCTATCCTGAAAAGTCTGAAGCTTCAAACCAAAACACCTACTAGCCTTCCAGATGAAACAAAAAAGTTTCCTTCAACTAAATTCCACCTCCCAACCTACCCAACAATTTGATACCCAAGTAGCTTCTATAAAGAAGAGTAATCCTTATATCTTTGATGGTCCATAATGGAAATTTACTCCCTTACCTGACACACTTCAAAAAATCTTGACTTAACTAATAAACAAAAACATGGTTACCTTACCTCCAATTCGACCTCTTGACCCTAGCAAGCTATTACCTCTGATCTTTAGACACAATGCCTATTTTTCTTATCACCAACAAAAAGGACATGATACAAAACATTCTAAGTTTCTTAAACATATTGTAAATGACCTCATTGATTTAATCATATCTAAATTGGAGGTGTGAATGACAAAGGCAATAAATCTGTAGCTCCTCCTAAATAAAACCTGCAAATATTTACCAATCCCATACCTAACTATAATATTTCATTTATTAAGGCTAATGAAACTAAGCCTGATGTAATGAATGTTGACACAGATGATGATAACATGAGAAATAACGAACAAAATCCTATGGAGGATGATGAAAAAAATCCTATTGATGTTAATGACCAAAGTCCTATTAGTACAATGATAAGAGTGATTGACATCGAGCCCTCTAAACAACAAACCAAAATTCCTATTGATATTAATTTTTCTTCAGAAGAAAAAAACAAACATGCACATGATGGCCCTCTTTACATAGCCGATAAAATCAATAACAGACCCACTCCTAGGATTTTAATTGATCTTGTCTATGGAGAGAATGTGATCACAGAAGAAATATGATATGTGCATGAACTCACTCAAGATAGATATGATAAACCGAAAGTATGGATTAAAAAACATGATGGTTTTGCTCATGCTACAATGGGCTTGATCACACTCCCTTTACAAGTAGGACTAAAGAAATCAAATGTATCATTCTCTATCATCTCTAATTCGGATCAATTTCATGTGAAGTTAGGTTAAAAATGTCTTCGCTCCATGAATGTGGTCTCATTCATTGTCCATAAGTGCTTAAAGTTTCCAGTTGGAAATGAAATATTCTCTATGAACCATAGTGGCTTTAGCCCTCCATCTTCCTATGGAAATTTTTCCTTAGACTATTTCTGGTTTGAGCCCATGGAACCTATAAGACCTTGTGAGGACTTCCTTTTCCTATCCTACCAAAAGTTCAAAGAAAAATGCATAGCCAAATTATCCTTTGAGAATTTTCCTCCACCCATGTTTGAACCTCCGCTACTTGAAGAAAAAAATATCAAGCCTAAATCCCTTCCAACAAACCAAAACCCATCCATCAAAAATCCTTTACCTATTTCCTACAAGAGACCAAGAGAAAACCAAACAAGTTCTAGTATTCCTCCTAAGAAAATTTATAAATCCAAAGAGAAAGTGGTGGAACAACCTTCCATAGTTTCTTTCGTTCTTCCCTCACAAGAAGAAAAGGATCATATGGTTGACCAACCCGATCCTACATAAATGCAACTTGAAAACCATAATAAAACAGACTAAAATTCTAGATTGTGTAGGTGTAGATGTCATGCTATTGCTCAAAAGATGAATGAAGAGAATAACATAGAAAATCAAAATTTGAATCTGACAAAAGAAATAAATGATGAGCCTCCTCAATTACTAGAACAAATAGATCCTATATCTACAACACCAAAAGGATCAAAACCTTCTATGGATATTATAATTTTTCCTCCTCTTGTGGTTAACCTGGATGACGATGAAGAAATAGCTAAAATTGATGAACAAGTGCATAATGAATTGAATTTTCTATTTCCCTCTTCTATGAGCTTAGACGATAACAACCATGATGATCCTCCTAAACTAAGTGATTAACGATGTGTTGAACATGGTGATTATCCTAGTACAACACTTGATGTTGTCCCTCTCTCTAGTGATCTACATTCCGCATATACTAAACAAGACTGGGATGTGGGTGACCTACTGGATAGAAAGAAACTTGGAATTGAAACCTATCCTAGGAGGTGATGCACCAAATGTTCTTGTAATACTTAATGCCCTAAAGTCACAATCAGCTACAAACAAGAAGCTTTTGATTACTCACAACTCAAATTAAATCATGAAATACATAAATGTTTCATAAGAAGGCTTTAGTTTTAACATTTGTATGAAGGAAAACAAAGTTTCACAACTACAATCAATTGTAAATAATCTAGCACATTTCACAACCTATATTTGACATGGTTTCCCTTGCCTTAATACTATGTGAATGAGAGACATTTAAAGGATTTGATAGATAAAACATAGTAAATACATTCGATCATTCATCTACAATACTAAAAACAAGAGATATCCAAGATGGAAATTCTACTTCCTTATTGAAAAATGAAAGGAATTGTTGTTACAAGTATAAAATCTCAGTTACAAAGGATTTTCTTAGCCTAAAAGAGCTTACCAAAGCTACAATACATGTTGACGAAAAGTAAGAACTAAGGAGAAAGATAATTTTTTTCCCATATATACAAAAGATAGCTCCAAAGTGCCAAGAGATGGAACTAGCAGTCAACAAGAAGTGATAATATCTCTCCAATATCTCTCCCATGAGAAAAGATGAAAACCCTCAAAAAGAGGAGTAAAAACTGAAACAATTTGAGAAAAAATAGGCTCAAACTCACTATGACAACCAGTTTGACGAATTTTAACCCCAAAATCACTCTGAATGACTGGAAATCGGGATAAAACACTTCAATTATACCCCTTCATCGATTTTGCATGATTTTGAGGTGAAGTTAACTGATTTGAACAAATAATAAAGTAATCAATGATGGATTTGCTCAACCTTACATTTTTATGACAAATAATAAAGTAATTTATAAACTAGTACTTTATTATTTGTTTACATTATTTATTTCATCTCAATCCATGCAAACATTGAGGGAAATTGGAGTTGAGGTTTCCATGCATAAGTTTTGGAAAAAATTGTAAGGAAGGCCTAATACAAGCCAAGGTAATAGTTTGCAAGGTGAAGTCTTAAATAAAAATGAAAAATAACACCCTAAAAGGGTTGGTCAAATATAGGGAAAAAGAAAACCCTAAAATGAAGCCATGACCTCTCCCACTTCACTTCATTTGCAACTTCACAATTTTCATTGTTTTGCCTAGGCACTGCCGTGCTAGGGTTCCACTTGAGATTTCCTAGAGTTTACTCACTATTCTTGAGGGCTTCTAACTACTTCAAACCTCTAGAAATGATACTTCATAATAGGTAGGCCTCTTATGAGATGAGAAAACTTGAGATTTATGTTGTTTTCTCTGAACCATAATGCTTGTTTCGAGCTCCATCTATGCAAAAAATAATGAGAATGTTGAACTTATTATGTGCTTTTCTATTCATGCTTGGTCTCGAGCCCATGATCGAAACTGTCTTACATATTCTAGCTTTTATATAAGCATTTAGCTCATGCTCTGTCTGTAGGAAAAATATGAGGAAATCCTATAGGTTTGTACCTATTTTTGCAGGTTGTGGTTTTCAATGTTTTGCATTCTGAAAGATAAGAAGAGAACGATCTCCTCCTATTTTGTTAAACAATCAAATCGAGTGTTTACTTTATTGTAGGTTGCAACTTGATTTGAGGCTTCACTTTGGATTTTCATTGCCATTTTTCTCTTGTTTATTCTATAAACCTTAAGATAAATCCGTTAATCGATAGGGTTTCATTGTAGAGTGTGAGTATGTAAACATTGACACTTCTTATCTTTGTGTAGCTACTTTTATATGATCATTTGATTGTCATCAACTTGTAATGGACTCTTGCTATTTAATCTTTGTACTAGGATTGTCACAATGTTGTCGATTGCTCCTCTTTTCCTTTTCTTGTATAGGTCACAAAAAGAAAGACTCTTTATGCATTATCCATCAATAGTGCTTCCTATCACTACCCTGGATGCTTTTTATGTCATTTTTCCATCCTCGTCATAGTGCGTTGTATTCCTATCCCTTTGGAATTATCATTGTCTTCTTCATAAATTGTGATATCTGCCCTCATAACTGTGACATCTGCATGTTAATTTGAGAATCACTTTCATTAACTTCTGAAAACCTTTGGTAGGAATTTGTGCACAAAAAGACCCTTTGAAGGTTCCTAGGTCATTGTCATGCTTATAATTCCACATTGCACTATGTTTGGGAAGTTGCCTCCTCTGTGTTGTTAAGGATTGAAACTTAATCTTGCCTTCATTGAAAATAAAAGGCTCCATTGATGTGGAAGTGTCCACAGATGGCATTATTTCCCCTTGACCTAAGGTCTTTAATCCTCATGCTCATCATGTAATCACAAATTATATTATTGACTGCATGAACTATGTTACTGATTGAAACAAATATCATGATTGTGACTATCTCTTTATTGTCAACTCAAAGCTCAATCATTGTTCAAAGTTGTCACCTTTCTTTAGTACTTCCCTTGACTGCAACCCTATATGCAGTGTCCCTTTGTGAATGTTTTGCAATTGGAAGCTATTGTCCTTGTATTATATGCTATCCTTCCCCTGTATATTGGTTTCCTTTACTATCATAAATCTACTATGTATGCTTGAAATGTCTAAGCACTATTTTGACACTAGACAACTCCCAGAGCAAGTGAAAATACTTATCTGATATAAGATTGTATATTATCTTGAATATTCACTTTTGCATTGCTCTCGAAGCTGTGATGAACTTTTTCTTTGCTTTGGTAATTGTCTAGTATCAAAATTTGTATTCTTTTGATGGCACTCTTGTAGATAATGACTGCAAATTGAATACCCATGGATTAATAACAATAGCCTTTAGCATGTTGGGCTCAACCCTTGTTGGAGCCACATTTCCTCCACGTGTTGTGATGCCAAACAAGATGAAACATAAATAAACATGTACGTACATAGTAAACAAACAAGTTAGATAAAATAATGAAGCTTTGTGTTATTCCTAATGATTTGACTCTTTTTAGATGATTTGATCTTGGCTCTCATGCATACATATAATTATTGCTCAGCTAATCAAATATATCATAGATATAGGCTATATTTCAGTTGATAGGACATATGATGAGATCTATACCCAAAGCTCTAACCCAATCCTTTCATCATCATGCAGGTTGAATTGAAGATCAACAACAAGGAGGAGCTGAAACAAAGAAGATCAACACCAGACTATGCCACCAGGAAATTATGGATACACCAAGTCTTCTCATGTGTTTTTCTACTTTTATCTTTAGTTGTATAGTTTATGTTTATGTTGCATTAGTTCAACTACTCCCATGGCTTGTGTGGGACATTTAAGAAGTCTTTTGATCTTAATGTGTGAAACAACAATGTCTATGCAATCTTGTATACATTTTCATTACAAAATGAATGAAAGACAACAATATCATGCAATTTATGCAATATTGTGAAATATTGCACAATAAAAACTGAAATCCATTTGAAAGAAGTCATATGCAATGGTTAAGACTTAGCATAATTTTTTTGGAATACCTTTCAATTTTGATTCAATCAACTGTTTCAGCTCTACCAAATTGAGTTATAAGTGAAATTTTGGTAACAGTAAGTTGAATGCTAAGTTGTATTTTCCAAGATTTTTGTTGGTGGTGAACCCCTCAAAGCCTGAAAGAACCCTTCCTAGGTCTTCCTTATTGAGAATTGACTCACCCTTGAGTTTGATAGTCAATCCAATTAGGATTCCTAGGACATTATTGAATGACAATTAGAGAATAAGTGGACCTTTTCCCCCACCTATTTTTCACATTGTTCATTTTGGTGAACCTAAATTCTTCGAGCATTCATTTTCTAATTTGGATTCCATTCAAATTGTAGATCTAGGTTGCATTTGTTCTTGCATTGCTTCTTGCATTAATGAAATTGCATCTAGGGTTTCTCATACTTAGTGAAATTGCATCTAGGGTTTCCCATATTTGCATTGGTGAAATTTCATATTTAATTGTGCATTTTTTCTCTCTTGCATTATCTTATCTCATTGAAAAACTGAAAAGTGCATTGTTGATCATCCTAATTTCATTTAGAAACATTGTTATTGCATTCAAAATTGAAAAAAATGGCATTCAACTTTGCTTTCAATTGGTCATCACTAGTTACTTTTTCTTTCATTCATTCGCATAATTTTGTACTTCTAAACATCAAGTTCTTGAATAGGAAACCTGTGAACACTGTAGATAATCCATAATTTTCATTTTTTTTGATAAAAACCTTTGCAAGGACTAAAATGGCCTTTCTGGCATCTTAGTCCCTCTCAGGGTTTCTCGCTCAAAATCCTCTCTTTGTTGCTTGTTGTCTATTCGAGTCCTTGGAACCTCAAAATCACACCAGGAGGACCAAGATGCCCTTACTCTTATCTTAGTCCCTGTTGACTTTGACTTTCCAATTTTAAAGGTTTCCATGTTCTTTTTTGTGCTTCTATTGGCTACCTTCAATTTTCCATTTCAATTTGCGGAATTGTTGCTATTCCAATATTTTACATTTCAAGTGTAATTGTAAGCATAGGATAGTGTGTTCATTGCACTTTCTTTGGTTTATCCCTTGCATGTGTTGTACTTGTAAGCATGGAATGAGGTGTAAAGCACAAAACACTTCCTAATAAGACATTATATCAAAGATAACCCAAATTGAACTAAATCAAAGCAGTAATCAATTGAAAGCGTCATATTGTTCTCTATCCTCAAAGATTTATTAAACCACTATTGCTCTCAGATCGTGAGGACACTATGATTGTTAAAATGACAATTCAAAGAACAAGATCACTGATAATGTAGTGATATGGAACTAAATATAACAATACTAGATGATAAATGAATTGACATGAAATAGATAATTGCAGCTACTGGAGGTAGCCATGATATAAAAGCTTGATTGCTGGATATTGGATGCTTGAATGCTTGATACTTGGTGCTTAAATTCTTGTAGAGTAAGACTGCATAAACTTGATTATCTAGATCTTTTTCTTGTTTCCATGAGGTTGTATTTATAGAATTCCTAGCTGTAGAAATGCATCGGGAAGGCATTTGAGAGGCTTGGATTCAATCTAGAGGATTGAATGGTGAGAGATGGAGGAGATTGAGAGAAAAATGGAGATTGTCTCTACCCATGAAAACACCAGGCAAGAAAAGAGGAAAGATTGATGGAGGAGGATTGAGAGAAGATTTTGGAATTTGTCTCTAATTTGTCTCCAAAACTTCCCGTGAAGTTTCAAAGCATTAAATTTGACATATTTTTGACATAGATTAGACATAGGATATCTAATTCATTTTTGAGAGAATATAGATGGAATATTCCTTGTGCTTTAATTCAAATATTTTTGATTTATTTAAATTAGAAAAAGGGAGATAAATAATTTAATAAAAAAAACTATAGCATAGTTGTTTATTAAAATAGAAGAATATGGTAATTAATTAGTAAAGTGTTTGATCTTTATTTAATTAATTTGAGATTTGATGCGATAGAATAAAATAGGGATTGGATAATTAAATTGAACAAAGTATTTAATTTTGTTTATTTAATTAAGATGAATTTGGAAGAATTTAAATGTGAATGTGAATGTGAACTATATAAATAAATATTTCTATTTATTCAAACAATAGAGGAAATTAAGATAATTATTCAAATAATTTGTATTTAATTAATCAGATGCTCCAAACCATTTAACCATTTTTAGGTGTATACATTTTTCCCCTCTTCGAAGTGATGTGTTTACGCATTGCTGCAAAGAAAAATATTTTGCTGCTACTACCAGGATCGATGATTTTAAAATAATTTCGTATGCCCCAAGCATGCCCCAGACATTGATTTTCATATAATTGATGATAATATGCCCCCTCAGGAGATAAATTAATGATGTGATGATTTTTAGAAATTTTCACACATTTGATGATTTTTTGATGATTTGATGATGATATGAATAAAATAATTTATCTCCCGACATATGATGAAGAAATGTAGCCCTCAGATGAATTTTAATTAATTTCATGGATAAAATTAATCAAAATATAATAAAACCCACCAAAAATACCTTTTCAAAATTTATCAATAGTCAAAAAGGTCATTTGTACTTTTTGAATTCAAAAAACTTTTGTGATAAAGACATTTCAGCCAGCTGGAGGAGGATGCCTATCCCCTACCACACTCACCGATTTGAGCGCATTTGATGCCACTGATGGCCGGCCGCGTATGGACCTCCGATATGTACCCCTTGACCTCCTCGTAATTCATGCATTTTTGTTTTTTATGCATTTATTGCTTTCCATGTTTTGTAGGTTGTTTTAGTGCTTTCAAGCCATGCTGTAGTGCTTACACTCTAGTGTAGTGCTTCCAGTAGGTAGATTAACGCTTTGAGTTTTAGCGCTTGCGTTAAAAACTCTAGCGCTTTCGTAGGATGAAGTTGCGCTTTCATTGATATAGTGCTTAGGAGTTAAACTTTAGCGCTTTGATGCCGAATTATAAAGCTTTGATGCCGAATTGTAGCGCTTTGAGATTTCTAGCACTTTGATTTGATGAATTAGTGCTTTCAAGGTCTGTTCTAGCACTTCTGGTAAAGCGGCACTATGATGGATTGTTTTAGTGCTTAGGGACTTTTAGCGCTTCGGATGCCTGATATAGCGCTCTGGAGTGCTGATGTAGCGCTTTAGAGTTTTAACACTTTGGGTGCTTGATTTAGTGCTTTGGATTGATAAAGTAGCGCTTTTGAGTTTTAGTGCTTTGAGAGTCTGTTTTGGCGCTTCCATGTCAAAATTAAAGATTTTGAATTTTTAAACTTTGATTTTGTCAATTCTGATCATGTCCATTCTTCGAATTGGTATGATCGACGATCCAAATTCTTGATGTTGGAGTTTGATGATTTTAAATAAGATTTTCTCTCATGATAGGTGAGAAGAAATCCTATTTGTGATGATCCTCATGATAGGCGAGGAAATGATGCAATATCCGATAAATCTCATGATAGGCGAGATTAGATATTGTTTGATGAACCTAATGATAAGTGAGGTGGGTTGATGATCGCCCATGAATTTTAATCAAAAATTCATACCAAATTTTTGGAATAGACTTGATAATAGAATGACTGTTTGATTTCTTGACATAGTTCACTAATTGTAGATTTTTCATTTGTGATGATAGGAGTATTTGGGTACTCTCTAGATGCGAGATAGGTTTCCATGGACGAAAAACTTGATTCCTCATTTGTCACCAGATGAGCTTCAGGTGATAGGCTGATGCAGCCTTACTAGCTTGCTTGATATGCCCCAAATTAGGATTAATCGGGGTTTGTTGACTGTGTTAACTGAGAGGTGGCATAGTGACCACAACACCTTTCATCTACCCACTGGTGAGATGACGGTCGCACTTGAGGATGTGTGGCGTATCTTTTGGATTCTATTTATGGGTGAGATTGTTACCTATGATTCCCATGGGACCAGTGGTAGAGATGCTCTTCATAGAGTATTTTAGGATCAGGAAATTGAGGGTACGAGCATTCGATGGTGGAGGATTGTGGATTCCTACGCGACACTACCAGCAGTGCTAGTTGGATTCATTGGAGGTTTCCTTTGCCCTGATCGCAGGTCAAAGGGATTCCTCATTGGCTGGGATAGGACTCTTGAGAGCATGATGGTACACGTTACCAGATATGCATGGGGGATGTGCATGTTGGCACATCTTTATCATGATCTACACTCGATTGTGTACCTTGGAGCGCACAACTTATCAACAGGGATGACCCTGTTATAGGTGTGGGCATGGGAGCATTTTGCTATTGCTCGGCCATTTCCGATTGCAGACAAACTAGCCGACAGACCTTACATTTTCAGATACAGAGGTCAATTCACACAGGCCCGGATGGGAAAGTTAGAGCACTGGAGGCAGGTGTTTGATGACACCGAGACAGTTACCTGGCGTCCGTACCTCGATTGTGAGCAGTGTAATGAGGATGATGCAATATTGGGGTTTCTCTATGATTCCATGTATCTCATTGGCCGAACCCCATTTGTTCTAGAGAGATTTATGCTATGCCAACTGTACAGGCAATATGGTATCGTACGGTGCATGCCACAGGGGGTTGCCCACTATGATAGACGGTAGATGGATATTCCTGATTGGCGGCCCTGTTTATCATATGATGTTGTAGTAGAGGGATATAGGGCACTGCAGCCATCACCCTGGGATATGCGAAGGGATATTGCAGAGGCACCAGTTACTGAGGAGTACACAAAATTTCTGGCCTTGGTTCCACATCCTTGCATCACCATTCCTGATGAGCCAGCACAACTACTTGTAGAGGAGGATATGGCAAAGGATATTGCAGAGGGTGAGGGTGACACTCCAACAGACAGTAGCACAGAGAGTGGGAGTGAGGATAGCAGTAGCAACGATGACAAAAATGGTGGTAGTGGAGGGGATAGAGATGTAGGTCCAGCCATCAGTAGTGCTCCCTCATCTAGTGGGCCTCACAAGAGGCGAGCAGTGACATTGCCAGTAGTGGATCAATAAAGACAGATTGTAGGTCTTCAGGCATAGGTGCAGACATTATAGGGGCAGTTGGTATAGGCTCGGGGTTTGCAGGCCCAGACTCAGATGCAGGCCCAGGCATAGGCTCATGCTCAAGTTTTATCGCAGGTGCAAGGACGGTTCACCGCCATATAGACACAGGTGGCCACTTTGACAACCGAGAGAGACAGTGCTCAACAAATTGCCGAGAGGGCACAGGAGATAGTGGAGACTCTCTAGAGAGTGGTAGATGGCACCTCCATAGGAGATTATATGAGAGAGGTTCTGCGGGTAGGCCGAGAGGTAGAGTTCTATAGAGGCAGATATCATGATGTAGTGCCTCCTGACCACAGAGTCAGTTATGCCCCATCGAGATCTGGGCGGACACACACAGACAGTGAGCAAGGGGATTACAAAACCTCCACGCAGGGATCCCAAAGATCCCGGTCCTTCCGGGGGTGGTGGTGGTACTGGTCCCTCGGGTGGTGGTAGAAGTCCTGTTGGGCCCACACATTCTAGCAGTAGCAGATCGTAGATGCTATTGTGATCCTCCCTAATGTATATTGTGATGTACCTCATTTATGATGATGTATTGCTAGACTTCACTGTATACTTGACACTTGATGATATATATATGAGATGCATTTGATGTGATATGATGATGGTTTTATGATTTCTATGTGATGGATGCTTTTATTATATGATTTATGTGATGATTTTATTCTAAATGTGATGATCTATATGAATGATATTTTATTCAATGCAATAATGTAATGATAAATGCATGTGTAGAATATATGATATATGGATATATGATGCGATGTATGAATTTTTAAATGATGATCTATATGAATGCTTTTAAATGTGATCAAAATGTATGAATGGATGGATAAATGGATGACAATAAATGATGATCTTATGATGAAATGATAATGGATAATGATGTAATGACGATATTGACATGGCTTGTTTTTATTTTAGCTGTGATACAATGTATGGATGATAAATGATGTATGCATATGATGTATGATCATGATGTATGTATGGTATAATTTAATGTATAATTTATTTGATGTATGATAAAAATCTATGAATGATCAAATGATGATATGAAATGATGCGATGATGAATCCTACATGTTTTTGATGATTTTTGGATTTATGACAAGTATACTCAGTCTTATTTGTAGATAAGATAATCATTGATTGGAACTCTTTTATGCAACAAATACTCTGCAGATAATGAATCATGATGAATGCAATCTAATTTCAACATGCAACTATATGCAAAACGATTGTCATTTTAACAATACTTTGTGATTTTTGTCATCATAGAGCTTTTATTGGATGTTGAAAGTGAATACAAGCATTAATGGTATGTGTTAGACCAATAACGACCTGAGTACTTCTTTCATGATTTTTTGATATTGCAAGTGAACACAAGCATCTAGGTATAATTGAACCTAGATGACCTGAGAATTCGTTGCGTAAACAGGTAGTGATTAATCATTTTCATGTGTGAATTCTGAATGTCATCGGTGATACATTTGCATAGCACATCCCCCGACAATTCATACATGTAAATGATTAACATATAGACAACAGATAATAAAAACATCATTCTTCTTCCTTGTTTCTCTAGTTCAATACATCATTGAGTTACTCCAAATAAATGATAATAAAAAGTACAATTTATCCCTTTGTTACTTAGAGTGTTTCAATCATTATTCAGATTTTTAGATCATCCATCCTGATTTTGACGAAAGACCTGACCTATTAACTTATCTTAGGGGTCTCAGGGGCTGGTCTTGGGGGCTAATCAAAGATTAGCCTTGCCTACGTTACATACACAGAGACCACGCAGTTCGGCTGACACATACCTATGTTTTTGGATTTTGCTTTTTTTTTAGACTAACGTTTTTGACATGTTTTTGGATTTTCGATATGATACAGATGTTTGAATGCCTTTCCTGAGGATGATTGATGTTGCACTTTGATCTTTGTTTTTTTTTTCTGTTATACTATTGTTTTCCATTTGGTGAAATCGATGTGTTTGTTGCCTCTAGTGATATCCAGATGTTGCCCCCAAGCTTTGGAGTGAGACTTGACTATGTGAAATGATTTTGATATAGATGCAATGATGGCAAGACTATTGACATGATATGAAATGGTACTGACTGCCAAATGAAAGTTCCTGATATGTATCAAAATAGATGGGAAAGTTGATCATGGAATCACATACGACGCCAGGTTTTCACCATATGCTTTGATTACACTCTTTGTTTTTGTGTATTTTTCTCATTTTTCTCTTTTTCTTTCTTTTTGTATTTATTATTATTATTATTTTTTTGTATTTTTGTGTTACCAAGATGCCTGTTTGCTAGGTTTTCATCAAGGAAACTATTTCAGAAGTTTAACCCGTGCACTAGGAGATTTAAGTATTGAACCTTATGAGATAGATACTGTTGATAGGTTCATCAAACAGATCCCCTTCTGACGTTGATAGTTGATATGCCCCTGATCCATACATTGATATGACAACAAAAGGACCAAGCTAGTTAGGCTCAAATTTCCCTTTTTTTTCTCTATCCTGCTGATTCCTAGGGTTTTCCTTTAGTACCAAGTCAC
This sequence comes from Sequoiadendron giganteum, assembly GCA_007115665.2. Taxonomy (NCBI): domain Eukaryota; kingdom Viridiplantae; phylum Streptophyta; class Pinopsida; order Cupressales; family Cupressaceae; genus Sequoiadendron; species Sequoiadendron giganteum. Next base: position 497,728,755 of record CM021105.1, read on the forward strand.
CAACCTGAAAGACCCTTGGTTTTACCCTGTGGTTGTAACTTCTTGACATTCTCTATTGATAAGTCGTTAGATGATTAATAGCTTGTTGGCGATGCCCATCTAACAATTCCAGTTCTTGTAGTCTAGATACCCTATAGTCTTCATCTGAAATGATTCCTCTGAGTGATACACGAAGGGATGAAATTTCAACTTCAATGGGAAAAATAGCTTTTGATCCATATACCAAGACATATGGTGTTGCTCCTGTTGGTGTTCTGATACTTGTTCTGTAGGCCCATAGTGCAATATTGAGTTGAACATGCCAATCACGTTCAACATCGTTAACTATCTTTTTTAGAATTTTGAGAATTGTTTTGTTTGAGGCCTGTGCTTGGCCATTCCCTTGAGGATAGTACGGTGTTGAAAAATGATGTTGGATATGAAACTTCTCACATAGCTCTTGGACATCTTGATTCTTGAACAGTCATCCATTATCAGTGATAATGGATTGAGGGATTCCATATTGACATATTACATAATTCAAGATAAAAGAGGAGATCTGCTTCCTAGTGATGGTTGTAAGAGGTACTGCCTCTATCCACTTTGTGAAGTATTCTGTATCTATGATAATGAACTTGTGTCCATTAGATGAAGATGGATTTATTTTTCCTACCAGATCTAGGCCCCATTGAAAAAAAGGCCATGTTGATGTAAAAGGATGCAGTTCTTGTGCTGGTGCATGGATCAGATTGATGTGAATCTGACATTTTTGACATTTCTTAACAAACTAATAGGATTCTTTTTCCATGCAAGGCCAATAATATCCCAAATAGAGGAGTTTCTTGGCTAGGGTTATCCCACTCAAAAGAGTGCCACAAATACCCTTGTGAACCTCTCGTAGGGCTGTTTTAGATTCATCGTGTTCTAGACATTGGAGTAAAGTACCATCAAGACCTCGACGATAAAGTATGTTTGCGATTAAGGTATGTCGTGTGGATTGGCGGATAAAGTTTCATTTTTGGTTCCTGGAAAGGTCAGGGGGAAGGATATCATCTTTCAGGTAAGTATAGGTCTTTTCATAGATGGAAGTTTCAATGGTTTCTAGATGGAAAATAGTAGTGGTTTCTCAATTATTATGGGAAGGACATGATAGTTGTTCCACCATAAACTCATAACAAACACGTTTCTTAGGCAATTGTAGTAATGAAGCGATTGTGGCCATAGCGTCTGTAGATTTGTTCTTTGCCCTTGGAATTTGATCAAACTTGATACAGACAAAGAACTATTTCAAAGCCTCTATGTGTTGTTTGTAGGGCATCAACTTTTCATCTTTTGTCTGATACTCATCATTTACTTGATAAATGACTAGTTGAGAGTCCCCATATACCTACAAATCCGTGATCTTCCATTGAATTTCTATTTTGACCCCAATGGTTAATGCTTCATATTCTACCACATTATTTTTACATTGAAACATTAGTCTATAAGATTTTGGAATGGTGTGTCCTTGTGGAGAAATGAACAAAATCCTTGCTCCTAATCTGCATTGTGTGTATGATCCATCAAAATATAATACCCATTGTTGGGGCATCATTGTCAGAATGTCTACATCTGGAAAATCCTTTGTCATTGGTCAATCATCAGGTAGAGGAGCTTCAACTAATTGTTCAACGATTGCCTGACCCTTGATGGATTTTCTTTCCACATATTGAATGTCAAATTCACTTAATAGCATGACCCACTTTTCCAGTCTACCTGTTAAGGTAGCTTTACTGAGTAGATATTTTAATGGAATCTTTGCTATTAACCTGATTGTGTGGGTCAACATATAATGTCTCAGCTATTGAGTAGAAAATACCATTTCCAAGCAAGACTTCTCTATGAAAGTGTAGTTTATTTCAGACCCATTTAATGTCCTACTGATATAGTAGATGGCATGTTCTTTTCCTGCATTATCCTCTTGCGTTAATAGTGCAACCAAAGAGATATCTGTCGTGGCAATGTATAATAGCAAAGGTCTTCCTTTTGTTGGTGGCATGAGAATGGGTGGTGACATTAGATACTGTTTTATTTGATTGAACGTTGTTTCACACCCCTCATCCCACTTGAAAACTATATTTTTATGTAGAAGGTGATTAAAAGGATGAATTTTGTCTGCCAGCTGGGAGATGAATCTTCTGATCGATTGGAGCCTTCCCTATAATGATCTGAGTTGATTGATATTCTTAGGAGGTGGCATCTCCATTATTGCTTTGAATTTCATGGGATCCACTTCAATGCCTTTTTCTGATACAATGTACCCCAGTAATTTTGCTGATGTGACCCCGAAGACACACTTCTTGGGGTTTAACCTGACATTGAATTTCTCCAACCGTGTGAAGATTTTATCTAGGATATGCAGATGTCCTTCCCTTGTATTAGATTTTTCCAAGATTCCATCCACATAATCCTCCATGAAAGTGTCCATCATATCATGGAAGATTGTCATCATTGCTCTTTGATAAGTGGCTCCTGTGTTCTTTAGACCAAATGGCATGACGTTCCAGTAGAAAGTTCCCCATGGACATGTAAAAGCCATCTTCTCTTGATCTTCTGGAGCTATTTTTATTTGATTGTATCCAAAGAATCCGTCCATGATTGACAACATGGCATGCCTTGCCATCAAGTCCACAATGATGTCGATATTTGGTAGCGGAAAATCATCCTTCGGGCATGCTTTATTGAGGTCCCTAAAATCCGTAGATATCCTGATGCCATTGTCTAGTTTTGAAATAGGTACAAGATTTGATATCCATTTGACATAGTCTATAGACCATATGAATCCAGCATCTAACAATTTCTTCAGCTCTATCTTTACCATTAATGCTATATGGGGATGCATTTTCCTCAATTTTTGCTTGACAGGCTTGATTCCTACTGGCAAAGATAAATGATGCATGAGAAATTCAGATCTAAGCCTGGCATATCAGAATATGACCAAGCGAAGTTGATGCTTTTCTCCTTAAAGAATTTGATGAAATCTGGTCTTTCTTTATCTGTCATGGATTCGGCCAGATGCAAGATTTTTGCCTTCTCTTCAGTGTCGATGTTCACAGACTATGTTGGTTCTACCAAGACTGATGATCGCTCTTGATAGTGTTCTGAAAGAGTGTCAAATATTCCATTCTTCAGTGCCTCAGAGAGGTTTTCACTGTTAGATGCATTCTTTATTTTTTCTTTTTTGAGATCTGATACTGCCATAGAATGGTTTTCACCATTAGATCTATTTTCCCTATTTTCAATTTTGCAACTGGAAGATTTGACACTCTTTTGCCGAGTCATTTTGTTATGAGTATTATGAACAAAACTTGTATTAGGTTTGGTATGACATAGGAAATTTATGATAGCATCATTGTCCGTGAATCTTGGCATAGTTAAGGGTTCAATAGGTTCCCAGTCAATTAGTTCAGGATGGATTAGTGGCATGAGATTATCAGAGTCATTCAAAGTGATGGATGTAAAGGTTTGGATGACCATCTTGTTAGTGTTGTTTAATGGGATATCGAGGTCCATGATGGTGCTTTCTTCAAAATCATCTAGCTCACTCGAGGTTTGATCATCCCCACTTGAATCATCGATATTTAGTGACCCTGCCATGAATGGTCTAGACCCAGAACCTTGTCCCTCCTCTCACGTAGGTGTATACTTTTCTATTACATCAATTTGTATGTCAGTACAAGATATATCAGAGCCTAGATCCCACTCATATTTATTTGAGTCTATTTCAGAACTATCTCTTAGTTGAAGGATTCTTTCGACAACCTTTCTCATCATCTCCATTTTGTCTTCTTCAGAGTATCTGAATCCCATCTTCTCTTTTGATTGGAGAGTGAGGGGTTGAATAGGCTCTGTGATTCCTTCCTTTCTCAATCCAATAGGTCCTTGTCCTTCATACCCCATTTTTTCTAAAATAGCTTTTCCTTTTCCATATTTGTTGGTGTTGACGTTGACATTTTTGATACTAGAATTTGATGTAGAGGGTTCCTCATCCTTGTAGAGCTAATCCAAGATTGCTTTATTATCTATTTCATCTGCTATGGTACCCTTTTTAACAAACCTTTCTTGTAGAATTGTGGTTGGTAATGATGTTTGAGGTTTTATCATAGATGGTTGACCATATGTCTTAGGAGATGGCATTAACTGTGTTAGGTTAAGCGATTGCTCCATAGAATATGTTCCCATTCCTTTGTCATTCAATTGGACTTGTTTTTGAAATTTTTGTGATAAAGAAGTTTGCTGATCCTGATTATCTATTGATTGAGTTTCAATAGTACTTGTTTCTTTTCCTTTACCCTTTTTCTCAACCCACTTGGTGGTAATACTTGGATGTTGTTCTTCATTGGATGATTTCGAACTGGATGCTTCCTTGTTGTGAGGCACCAAGGTTTCTTGGGAGATTCTAATTGTATCACAATGTTGAGGATGATTGTAATCAATAGATATAGTCACCTCCTATCCATTTATTGGGAACTTCAAATATTCATGATATGTTGAAGGTAAAGCCTGCATTTCATGGATCCACGGTCGTCCTAAGAGAATGTTGTATGCTAACTCTCTTTTCAACACTTGACATGCTATATGTTTCATCATTGGCCCCACTTGAATGGGTAACACACTTAATCCCTTAGACGATCTCTCTTCCTCATCATATGCTTTGATAGTCATTTTTCTTTGAGTATCAATAGCATCATATGAATATCCTAGTGCACAGATTAACTTGAGAGTGCAAATGTTTAGACCAGCTGCCCCATCTATCAAGACTCTCTTGATGCGATGATTATGGATTAAGACTTCGATATGGAGTGCAGTATTATGGGGATGATTCAGTGATACATCATCCTATTCAAAGAATGATAAACAATGCAATGTAGTCAAATGCCCTACCATAGCTTGGAACTGACAAACATTTAGATTTGTTGGTACCGTAGTGGCTATCAATGCCTATTCTAAAACCTCCTTATGTGATGGTGATATTTTAAGGAGCTCTAGTATCAATATTTGTGCGGGAATGTTTTGTAATTGATCGACAATGTTATAATGAGATGGAGGTGGAACCGCATGTGTGGATCCAATTCCCTTCAACATTAACTTGGATTTCCCCCTAGTCATAACATTTGCTAGTTGATGTTCTTGATGATCTCTAATTTTTAAGACATTGATTTGATTGTCAGAGTTTTGTATGCTTGGGAGCAAGTCCAAAGGGGTAGTAAAGTTGTTTTTGGGTTCACTAATATTATGATCAACTATATGATTGCTCTCTGCTTCAGATAAAAAAAGGATTGTTGTGTCATAGACATGATTGGAATTCTTACCTTTGGAGGATGATGATGCTCCTTTGTCATAGTTTGGCAAAGAGTCTTTGAAAGCCGAATGATCATTGTTGTTTTGGGGTGTTTCCACATATGCTTTATTATTGTTGATCAAGTCTTGTATTGCGTGTTTCAACTCCATACAATCATAGCTTTTGTGCCCTTTGTTACTATGGAAGTTGCAGTATTCTGTGTCATTCCACCATGGTGGTTTAAACTTTGGATCCCAAAATCGAGCTTCCCGTGCAGTGATAAGGCCACTAGCAACTAATTCTTTCATTGTTGATTCTATTGTTTGACCTAAAGGTGTGAACTTTCGCCGATTTGATGGTTTCTGATATGGTTGCATTTTTACTTTCTCATTGTTTTGCATGGCATTTGACTTGACAATTTGATTGTTGTTTTGATTCTTTGAAGAAGATGCTGCCAAGTTAAAAACCGGTTTGACATTTTGGGAATCATTTGTTGTTTCAGTTGTAGTTGTGTTATTTTTTTTATCATTGAAATGTTTGATAACTCCCCTTTTGACTAATGCTTCCTTAATTTTGAGACCGTTTTCTATTACTTTTTCAAATATGGGAGGACATTGCAATTCTAGCCTATAACTCATTTCCTCCATCAAGTTTTCAATGAACAACTCCATATTTTCTTCCTCTGGAATGGATTGAGGATATCTAGTGAACAGTTGTCGCCGTCTTTGTAGAAAAGACAAGAATGTCTCCCCTTTGTTTTGCTTTAAGTTGTAAAGATCCTTTATTGTAACATCATGTTGGATGTTGAATGAATATTGGGAGATAAAATTGTTGAAAAGTTCTTCAAAAGTTTTGATACCTGGTTGTAGTTTTGAGAACCATTCCATACATGCACCTCCCAAACTTCTTGTGAATAACCTCATTAAGTAAGTTTCCTCTTGGGAAAACTCAAGGCTGATTGTTTTGAATTCCCAGATATGATCTATCAAATCCATTCTTCCATTGTACTTATCGTACTTTGGAAATTTGCAGTGTCTCAGTAAAGGTAGCAAGCCGACTGCTCCATTGAAAGGAAAGGACAAATGTCCTATATCGCATATCTTTTGGTACTCCCTTTCATCATATCCTGTATCTGTTGTTGTAACAGTTGCATTTGAGATGTCAAAGCAGCAACTGGATCTATTGTTTGTGTTGGTTGCAGTATTTCAATTTCATTTGTTTTAGGTGCTTCCTTTAGATGATTGACATTGAAATCCTTGGGAATTTTGGCACCTGATTCAGCCAGCATCAAAAGATACTTCTCCATATCTTGTTCTAGAATCTTTTCCATAAATATATGGAACTTGGGATCTTGTTGAGTAGCCTGAATATCCTCTGGAGTGATTTCGTTCTTATCATTTCGATTCAGATTGTTCCAAGGATTTTCCTCTGCCATTGTTTTGGATGTTTCAAGCTCTTTCTCTAAGAGTCTCTATTTTTGGGACCTAGTGAAGATTGACATACAAATTTTTACACTTTCTTCTGAAATTTTGACCTTCTATGCTAAAAAAATGTCAATTTGAATTTTTAACAAAGTCGAATAAGTTGATTGATCTTATTGATGAGACTATGTTAAAAATTTGATTACTATACTTGGTTTTGTGATAAAGGATTATAGTATCCTGATGATAAAACTTTTGTGTAGTAAGCAATTGTGTATTTTGATTTGACACTTCTGATTTGCAAGATCTTTTTTTCCATTGATAAGTTTGGAAATTTGTATAAAGCTTTCTAATTTTGGTCTTTTAGACAATGATTCTGATGAAAAGAAACTTGTTTTCTAGTAAAGACTATGGATAAAAGATAGACTGACTGACTGGTAAGATTTTTGAACTCTCTGTTTTAGAAGCACTAAAATAGAGTACAGATGCGCTATTTCACAGAAGCGTTAGAACAGAGTCCTGAAGCGCTGAAACAGATGATAGAAGCACTATCTTGACAGAAGCGCTGAAATAGTGCATGAAAGCACTGCAGAAATTGATGGAAGCGCTCCTTGTCAAAATCGTTGAAACAGTACCCAGAAGTGCTATAAAATTTGATGG
>CM021105.1:497736234-497796251 GCA_007115665.2 Sequoiadendron giganteum
TTGTAATGGCCTCTTGATGTTTGATCTTTATACTAGGGCTATCTCAATGCTGCAAACTACCCCTCTTTTCCTTTTCTTGTATAGGTCACAAAAAGAAAGACTCTTTATGCATTATCCATCAAGAGTGCTTCCTATCACTACCTTGGATGCTTTTTATATCATTTTTCCATCCTCATCACAGTATGATGTCTTCCTATCCCTTGGCATTATCATTGTCTTCTTCAAAAATTGTGATATATACCCTTATAATTGTGACATCTACATGTTAATCTGAGAATCAATTTCATTAACTTGTGAAAACCTTTGGCAGGAATTTGTGCACAAAAATACCCTTTGAAGGTTCTTAGGTCACTATCATGCTTATAATTCCACATTGCACTATGTTTGGGAAGCTTCCTCCTGTGTGTTGTTAAGGCCTGCAACTTAATCTTGCCTTCCCTAAAAATAAAGGATCCATTGATGTGAAAGTCTCCACATGGCATGATTTCCCCTTGACCTAAGGTCTTTAATCCTCATGCTCATCATGTAATCATGAACTATATTATTGACTGCATGAACTATGTTACTAAATAAAACAAATATCATGATTGTGACTCTCTTTATTGTGAACTCAAAGCTCAATCATTGTTCAAAGTTGCCACCTTGCTTTAGTACTTCCCTTGATTGTAACCCTGTATGCAGTGTCCCTTTGTGAATGTTCTACAATTGGAAACTGTTGTCCTTGTATTATATGCTATTCTTCCATTTTATATTGGTTGCCTTTACTATCATAAATCTATTATGTATGCTTGAAATTTCTAAGCATTATTTTGACACTAGACAATTCCCAAAGTAGGGGAAAATGCTTATTTGATATAAGATTCTCTATTATCTTGAATCTTCACTGTTGTATTTCTCTCCAAGCTTTCATGAAATTTTTCTTCGCTCTGGTAACTGTCTAGTATCAAAATTTGCATTCTTTTGATGGCACTCCTATAGATAATGACTGCAAATTGAATACTTGTGGATTAATACCAGTAGCCTTAAGCATGCTAGTCTCAACCCTTGTGGGAGCCACATTTCCTCCACATGTTGTGATGTCAAACAAGATGAATCATAAATGAACTTGTACTTGCATAGTGAACAAATGAGTTAGATAAAACAATGAAGCTTGGTGTTCTTCCTAATGATTTGACTCTCTTTTGATGGTTTGATCTTGGCTCTCATGCATACATATGATAATTTCTCAACTGATCAATTTTTTTATAGTTATAAGCTATATTTTTGTTGATAGGACATATGATGAGATTGATATTCAGAGCTCTAACCCAATCCTTTCATCATCATGCAAGTTCAACTGAAGATCAACAATAAGGAGGAGCTGAAACAAAGAAGATCAACACTAGAGTATGCCACAAGAGGGTATGTGCAGGATCATGATGGGCCAAAAAGTGGCAATATCTAAGTGATATGATGGGCCATGTGGCTGATGACTTTTTTTAATCCAAAATTGATGAAATGAAAAGGGTTTTTATAGGAGATTCTCAGTTTTCCACCAATATTAATTATTAAATAATTATTATTCATTTTCTATTTGAATTATGACTAAAGTCCTGATTGATAGGTTGATTGGAAAAGATCTATAGCTTTCAAACGGTATCACATTTTTTGAATCCAAAATATGCATCACATTCTATGCTTCACATACTATAGGATTAAAAAAAAAAAAAAGAATTTCATGAAGTTTTGACTAAGTTAAGGTGGTCAGGCATACAAGTTTTTTATATTTATTAAAATTTGTAATAAAAAAATCATAATTAATTATTTATTTCGAAAAAAATTACAAAAAAATATGCATCACATCGGGACATAAGTCCCCTACTAATATCTAAAATTTTATTAAAAAATATTATCATTTGATTGTGGTTAGAGTGGTCAGACAGGCACCTACTTCTTATTTTTTCCCTGATATTTAAGTACTATTGCATTGAAATTTTAAATTTTCACCAAATAGATTTAAAAAAATAAAAAATAAACCTAGTAGTTTAGAAACTACATTCAATTTTCTACAGATTCTATTATTACATTTTTTAAAAATAATATAGATAATTTATTCAAATTTTTATGTCAAGTTGCCTAACTCTAATTTTTTGAATTTTATTGCCACTTAAGGGCCTATTTTTTCCATGATGATCCTACACATACCCAAGACAATGATGGATATACCTTCTCCTCATGTGTTTTTCTACTTTTATCTTCAGTTTTTATAGTTTATGTTTATGTTGCTTAGTTCAGCTACTCCCATGACTTGTGTGGGACATTTAAGCATTCTTTTGATCTCAATGTGTGAAACAACAATATTTATGCAATCTTGTATACATTTTCATTAGAGAATGAATGAAATACAATAATATCATGCAATTTATTTAATTTCCTTCTATTGTGAAAAATTTCATAATAAAAACTAAAATTCATTTGAAAGAATTCATATGCAATGGTTAAGGCTTAGCAGAAATTTGTTGGAATACCTTTTGCTTTTGATGCAATCAACTATTTCAGCTCTACCAAATTGAGTTGTAACTGAAATTTTGGTAACATTTCTGGCGATTTCTGTTGAATGCTTTATTGCTAAGCATATTGGATCAGTTTCCTTTCATATCCATTGGGAAAGGAGTCAAAATTTTCCCCCCTCAAACTCAAAAAACCATTGGAACTCAACTGTTAGGAACCACATAGCAACAAAACTAAAACCTAAAATAACTACAATGGCACTATTTAAGACAAGACAAGAAAACATGTGCATCTACACTTCTTGGAAAATAACAAAGGCTAAAATGAAGCATCCTACCTACCTAAACTAATCATACGAACCAGGCTATCTAAGCAAAGCCATTAACTGGTTGGAAAAAATAGCTACCTTTTCTCATGATTTTTTGGCATTTTCCATGCATGGAAATAACAAGAAGATATAAGATAGAAAGAAAAACCATTTTCATGTTTGCAAGCTCCTCCTCTTCTTCAAAAACAAAATCATACACTTCATCCTACACATCTAATATATGGTGGATAAGTGAAAGAGAATGCCTTGGTTGGTTATCTTGAACCTGGGGCTCCATCCCAACAAAGAATCTAATAGGTCAGCCTCTTGAAAATGAATCAAAACAAGTTTCCTTAACCTGGTCTTCATGATTTACCACTTCAAAAACTAGCTACTTAGGATGATCTAACTCTTTCTCTATTTCCTTTGAAAAAATGATTTCTTCCTTCCACTCAACCAACTCATGTTTTTCTTCATTTATAGGAGCTGATTTTACATCAAAACTTGCAAAAAAGTCTTCTAAATCATCCCAAAAAGAGTCATCTTCAAAATTTTCTTTATGTTTCTATATAGGAGTAATTACCTCCTCTTTATGAAATCTCTCCTGAATGCTCATAGGAACACCAAGACCTTCAGTTTGAAGCATTAGTTCTGTTTTGGTTACTTTCTCAACTTGGTAGTTAGCCTTATCTTTATGCAAAACAAGATGGTTAGCCTCCAAAGAATAATTATCCTTCTACTCTTCTAGCTGAATTGAGGTTTCAATCTCATCCTTGCTAGCCTCTTCAATGTAGCACAAAGGAAGTTCTGAAAATAAATCAGATGTTTCACATCCATGGAGAACATGATCTTCTTTAGAAATAGGGGTGTCTTCTTTTGACAGACTTTCTAGATCTTCTTCATCACTGTACAAGTTGGATACCTCAAAATGGTTGTCAATATTCTAATGTTCAAACTAATCCATCATCCTCCTCTTTATAAACCTACAACATGTCATGTTCCATAATGTCTGCTTGCTGCTCCAAATCAGCTGGTAAGATGAACATTTGTATGTTCTCTTCGTTACTGTCATCAAAATTAGGTATCTGATCAAACAAATAAATTGAATCTTCCTCTTCATGTGGTGCCTTACCCAATGAACCAATCTTCTCTACACATTCATCATTCTCATATCTAGCTAAGAAGATAGTACAATTAGCAACAACCTCTTGCTCTTGTTCAATCTTTTGTTGCTCTAATTGGTAATACTCTACAGCTAAATGTAGTGGATTTATATTTATCATTTTTTCCATGATGAGTGAGCTATCATGATCAATGGGATGCTCTATAACTACACTCGGTTGTACCTGATTACTTTCCTCAACTTGCAAAGGATGAAGGCTTGTGAAACTTGGAATTTCAAGTGTAAGAGGTTGAATTGAATAGTTAAGAACTTTATATTGCCTTTGTACTTGTGCAAGCAAGTATTTTATTTGTTCTTCTTTGGCTGAAACCTCCCTTGCAAGATCTTATTTATATCATTTTCTTTGCATCAACAAGTTTTTTCATAGAGATAAGCCTGATAAGCCATATCTTTCTATTGTTGATCATACTCTTGCTGCCTCTTGATCTCTTCTATCTTCTTTGTGAAGTCTAACACTGTGTCCTTGATGTCATTCATGCTATTCTTCATATCCCTAACCTCTAAATCTTGGAGGTGATCAAGATAGTCTTTGATCTTGTTTGACATTAGAGATGTTTCTTGAGGCTGATTTTGGACATATGAATGTTGATATAAAGGTTGAGTAGGGGTGGGTGGGAGGTAAGCATGTTGAGCATGCTGATAGACTATTGTTGCATAACTGTTTGGGATAAAACTAGTAGCATTTTTAGTTTGATACAAATATTGAAAAGGTTCTAAAACTGTGTTTTGGCATAATGATGGAATAGGAACATAATTTCCTTGATAGTTTGACATATTAGAACCTCCTAATGAGCTGGATTTTTCATATAATTCTTTCCTAAATCAAGAAAACCAAGTTAGATTCAAGTTTTTTTATACATACGAGCAAAAACGTCAGGTGATTGGAAGGATTCTGTGATGGAAAGAACCAAGAATATCAGCTAAATCTTGATCCTGGATAGTATTTAATCTTCTAGACTGTTGAAATCAGTAGATTTTGAACCTGTAGAGTTGTCAATTGTGCGAGATACTACCTCTAAAGGCTATAAATAATGATTTTCACACAAAAAAATAGAATTATGAGGAAACATTTTAGACTAGGAGAGTCCAAACTGTCCCACCGAGCATGCCAAAAACTGTTGTCACAAAGATTGCACCCAAATGCCAAGTCAGGAGCTCAACAATCTTGTGAAACATGGAAACATCTTTTTTCCTGTGGGTTGCTCATAGTGAAGATGAATCTCAAGATAATGAGTTGGTTCCCTGTGATACCTCCTGCAAACTACCTTCTTTCAAAGGAAAATGGATAGAAAGAAACTTGGAATTGAAACCTATCCTAGGAGGTGATGCACCAAACATTCTTGTAATACTTAATGCCCTAAAGTCACAATTAGCTACAAAAAGGAAAATTTTGATTACTCACAACTCAAATCAGATCATGAAATACATAAATTTTTCATAAGAAGCCTTTAGTTTTAGCGTTTGTATGAAGGAAAACAAAGTTTCACAACTACAATCAATTGCAAATAATCTAGCACAACTCACAACTTGTATTTGACATGGTTTCCATTGCCTTAATACTATGTGAATGAGACATATTTAAAGGATTTGATAGATAAAACATAGTAAATACATTCGATCATTCATCTACAATACTGAAAACAAGAGATATCTAAGATGTAAATTCTACTTCCTTATTGAAAAATGAAAGGAATTGTTGTTACAAGTATAATATCTCAGTTACAAAGGATTTTCTTAGCCTAAAAGAGCTTAACAAAGCTACAATACATGCTGAAGAAAAGCAAGAACTGAGGAAAAAGATAATTTGTTTCCCATATATACAAAAGATGGGTCCAAAGTGCCAAGAGATGGCATTGGCAGTCAACAGTAAGTGAACATATCTGTCCAATATCTCTCCCATGAAAAAAGATGAAAACCCTCAAAAAGGGGAGTCAAAATTGAAGCAATTTGAGAAAAAATAGGCTCAAACTCACTGTCACAACCAGTTTGACCAATTTTAACCCCAAAATCACTCTGAATGACTAGAAATCAGGATAAAACACTTCAATTATACTCCATCAATTTTGAATGATTTTGAGGTGAAGTTACCTAATTTGAACAAATAATAAAGTAATCAATGATGGATTTTCTCAACCTTACATTTTTAGGACAAATAATAAAGTAATTTATAAACTATTACTATTTTATTTGTTTACATTATTTATTTCATCTCAATCCATGCAATAATTGAGGGAAATTGGAGTCGAAGTTTCCATGCATAAGTTTTGCAAAAAATTGTAAGGAAGGCCTAATACAAGCCAAGGTATTATTTTGCAAGGTGAAGTCTTAAACAAAAATGAAAAATAACACCATAAAAGGGTTGGTGAAATATAGGGAAAAAGAAAACCCTAAACTCAAGTTGTGACCTCTCCCACTTCACTTCATTTGCAACTTCAAAATTTCCATTGCTCTGCCTCGGCACCGTCATGCTAGGGTTCCACTCGAGCTTTCTTGGAGTTTACTCACTATTCTTGAGGGCTTCTAACCACTTCAATCCTCTAGAAATGATACTTCATAATAGGTAGGCCTCTTCTAAGATGAAAAAAATTGAGATTTAGGTTGTTTTCTCTAAACCATAATGCTTGTTTCAAGCTCCATCTATGCAAAAAATAATGAGAATGTTGAAATTTTTTTGTGCTTTTCTATTCATGCTCGGTCTCAAGCGCATGATCAAAACTCTCTTCCATATTCTAGTTTTTATATAAGCATTTAGCTCATGCTCTGTTTGCAAGAAAAATATGAGGAAATCCTATAGGTTTGTACCTATTTTTGCAGGTCGTGGTTTTCAATGTTTTGCATTCTGAAAGAAAAGAAGAGAACGATCTCCTCTTGTTTTGTTAAACAATAAACTTGATGGTTTACTTTATTGTAGGTCGCAGCTTGATTTGATACTTCACTTTGGATTTTCATTGCCATTTTTCTCTTGTTTATGCTATAAACCTTAAGATAAATCTGTTATTCTGTAGGGTTTCATTGTAGACTGTGACTATGTAAACATTGACACTGCTTATCTTTGTGTAATTGCTTCTATATGATCATTTGAATGTCATCAACTTGTAATGGCCTCTTGTTGTTTGATCTTTGTACTAGGGTTGTCACAATGTTGTCGATTGCCCCTCTTTTCCTTTTCTTGTATAGGTCACAAAAATAAAGACTATTTATGCATTATCCATCAAGAGTGCTTCCTATCACTACCCTGGATGCTTTTTATGTCATTTTTCCATCCTCGTCATATTGCATTGTCTTCCTATCCCTTGGAATTATCATTGTCTTCTTCATAAATTGTGATATCTGCCCTCATAACTGTGACATTTGCATGTTAATATGCGAATCACTTTCATTAACTTGTGAAAACCTTTCATAGGAATTTCTGTGCAAAAAGACCCTTTCAAAGTTCCTAGGTCACTGTCATGCTTATAATTCCACATTGCACTATGTTTGGGAATTTTCCTCCTCTATTTTGTTAAGGATTGCAACTTAATCTTGCCTTCATTGAAAATAAAAGGCTCCATTGATGTGGAAGTGTCCACACATGGCATGATTTCCCCTTGACCTAAGGTATTTAATCCTCATGCTCATCACGTAATCATGAATTATATTATTGATTTCATGAACTATGTTACTGATTGAAACAAATATCATGATTGTGACTATCACTTTATTGTCAACTCAAAGCTTAATCATTGTTCAAAGTTGCCACCTTTCTTTAGTACTTCCCTTGATTGTAACCCTATATGCAGTGTCCCTTTGTGAATGTTTTGCAATAAGAAACTATTGTCCTTGTATTATATGCTATCCTTCTACTGTATATTGGTTTCCTTTACTATCATAAATCTACTATGTATGCTTGAAATGTCTAAGCACTATTTTGACACTAAACAATTCCCAGAGTAGGGGAAAATGCTTATCTGATATAAGATTGTATATTATCTTGAATCTTCACTGTTGCATTTCCCTCAAAGCTTTGATGAACTTTTTCTTTACTCTAGTAATTGTCTAGTATCATAGTTTTCATTCTTTTGATGACACGCCTATAGATAATGACTACACATTGAATACTTGTGGATTAATAAAAATAGCCTTTAGCATGTTGGACTCAATCCTTGTGGGAGCCACATTTCTTCAATGTGTTGTGATTCAAAACAAGATGAATCATAAATAAACATGTACCTACATAGTAAACAAACAAGTTAGATAAAAAAATGAAGCTTTGTGTTCTTCCTAATGATTTGACTCTCTTTAGATGATTTGATCTTGGCTCTCATGCATACATATGATAACTGCTCAGCTGATCAAATGTATCATAGATATAAGCTATATTTCTGTTGATAGGACATATGATGAGATTGATACCCGGAGCTCTAACCCAATCCTTTCATCATCATGCAGGTTCAATTGAAGATCAACAACAAGGAGGAGTTGAAACAAAGAAGATCAACACTAGACTATGCCACCAGGAAATTATGGATACACCAAGTCTCCTCATGTGTTTTTCTACTTTTATCTTTAGTTGTATAGTTTATGTTTATGTTGCATTAGTTCAGCTACTCCCATGGCTTGTGTGCAACATTTAAGCATTCTTCTGATCTTAATGTGTGAAACAACAATGTTTATGCAATCTTGTATACATTTTCATTACAAAATGAATGAAAGACAACAATATCATGCAATTTATGCAATATTGTGAAATATTGCACAATAAAAATTGAAATCCATTTGAAAGAATTCATATGCAATGGTTAAGACTTAGCATAATTTTTTTGGAATACCTTTCAATTTTGATGCAATCAACTATTTCAGCTCTACCAAATTGAGTTGTAAGTGAAATTTTGGTAATAGTAAGTTGAATGCTAAGTTGTATTTTCCAAGATTTTTGTTGGTGGTGGACCCCTCAAAGCCTGAAAGAACCCTTCCTAGGTCTTCCTTATTGAGAATTGACTCACCCTTGAGGTTGATAGTCAATCCAATTAGGATTCCTAGGACATTATTGAATGACAATTAGAGAATAAGTGGACCTTTTCCCCCACCTATTTTTCACATTGTTCCATTTGGTGAGCCTGAATTCTTTGAGCATTCACTTTCTAATTTGGATTCCATTCAAATCTTAGATCTAGGTTGCATTCGTTCTTGCTTTAATGAAATTGCATCTAGGGTTTCTCATACTTAGCGAAATTGCATCTAGGGTTTCTCATATTTGCATTGGTGAAATTTCATATTTAAGTGTGCATTTTTTCTTTCTTGCATTATCTTATCTCATTGAAAAACTGAAAAGTGCATTGTTGATCATCCTAATTTCATTTAGAAACATTGTTATTGCATTCAAAATTGAAAAAAATGGCATTCAACTTTGCTTTCAATTGGTCATCACTAGTTACTTTTTCTTTCATTCATTCGCATAATTTTGTACTTCTAAACATCAAGTCCTTGAATAGACAACCTGTGAACACTGTAGATAATCCATAATTTTCATTTTTTTTGATAAAAACCTCTGCAAGGACTAAAACGACCTTTCTGGCATCTTAGTCCCTCTCAGGGTTTCTCACTCAAAATCCTCTCTTTATTGGTTGTTGTCTGTTCGAGTCCTTGGAACCTCAAAATCACACTAGTAGGACCAAGATGCCCTTACTCATGTCTTAGTCCCTATTGACTTTGACTTTCCAGTTTTCAAGGTTTTCATGTTCTTTTTTGTGCTTCTATTGGCTACCTTCAATTTTTCGTTTCAATTTGTAGAATTGTTGTTATTCCAATATTTTTCATTTCAAGTGTAATTGTAAGCATAGGATAGTGTGTTCATTGCACTTTCTTTGGTTTATCCCTTGCATGTGTTGTACTTGTAAGCGTGGAATGAGGTGTAAAGCACAAAACACTTCTTAATAAGACATTATATCAAAGATAACTCAAATTGAACTAAATCAAAGCAGTAATCAATTGAAAGCGTCATATTGTTCTCTATCCTCAAAGATTTATTAAACCACTATTGCTCTCAGATCGTGAGGACACTATGATTGTTAAAATGACAATTCAAAGAACGAGATGAATGATAATGCAATGATATGGAACTAAATATAACAATACTAGATGATAAATGAATTGACATGAAATAGATAATTGCAGCTACAGGAGGTAGCCATGATATGATAGCTTGATTGCTGGATATTGGATGCTTGAATGCTTGATACTTGATGCTTAAATTCCTGTACAGTAAGAGTGCATAAACTTTATTATCTGGATATTTTTCTTGTTTCCATGAGGTTGTATTTATAGAATTCCTGGCTGTAGAAATGCACAGGGAAGGCATTTGAGAGGCTTGGATTCAATCTGGAGGATTGAATGGTGAGAGATGGAGGAGATTGAGAGAAAAATGGAGATTGTCTTTACCCATGAAAACACCAGGCAAGAGAAGAGGAAAGATTGATGGAGGAGGATTGGGAGAAGATTTCGGAATTTGTCTCCAATTTGTCTCCAAAACTTCCCGTGAAGTTTCAAAGCATTAAATTTGACATATTTTTGACATAGATTAGACATAGGATATCTAATTCATTTTTGAGAGAATATAGATGAAATATTCCTTGTGCTTTAATTCAAATATTTTTGATTTATTTAAATTAGAAAAAGGGAGATAAATAATTTAATAAAACAAACTATAAGATAGTTGTTTATTAAAATAGAAGAATATGGTAATTAATTAATAAAGTGTTTGATCTTTATTTAATTAATTTGAGATTTGATGTGATAGAATAAAATAGGGATTAGATAATTAAATTGAACAAAGTATTTAATTTTGTTTATTTAATTAAGATGAATTTGGAAGAATTTAAATGTGAATGTGAATGTGAACTATATAAATAAATATTTCTATTTATTCAAACAGTAGAGGAAATTAAGATAATTATTCAAATAATTTGTATTTAAGTAATCGAATGCTCCAGACCATTTTTAGGTGTATGCATTTTGCCCCTCTTCGAAGTGATGTGTTTACGCATTGCTGTGAAGAAAAATATTTTGCTGCTACTGCCAGGATCGATGATTTTAAAATAATTTCATATGCCCTAGACATGCCCCAGACATTGATTTTCAGATAATTGATGATAATATGCCCCCTTAGGAGATAAATTAATGATGTGATGATTTTTAGAATTTTTCACACATTTGATGATTTTCTGATGATTTGATGATGATATGAATAAAATAATTTATCTCCCGACATATGATGAAGAAATGTAGCCCTCAGATGAATTTTAATTAATTTCATGGATAAAATTAATCAAAATATAATAAAACCCACAAAAAATACCTTTTCAAAATTTATAAATAGTCAAAAAGGTCATTTTCAAAGTCATTTGTGCTTTTTGAATTCAAAAAACTTGTGTGATAAAGATATTTCAGCCAGCTGGAGGAGGATGCCTATCCCCTACCACACTCACCGATTTGAGTGCATTTGACGCCACCGATGGTCGGCCGTGTATGGACCTTCGGTATGTACCCCTTGACCTCCTCATAATTCATGCATTTTTGTTTTTTATGCATTTATTGCTTTCCACATTTTTTAGGTTGTTTTAGCGCTTTCAAGCCATGCTGTAGCACTTACACTCCGGTGTAGTGCTTCTAGTAGGTAGATTAGTGCTTTGAGCTTTAGTGCTTGCGTTAAAAACTCTAGCGCTTCCGTAGGATGAAGTAGCGCTTTCATTGATATAGTGCTTAGGAGTTAAACTTTAGCGGTTTGATGCCGAATTGTAGCGCTTTGAGATTTCTAGCACTTTGATTGGACGAATTAGCACTTTCAAGGTCTGTTCTAGTGCTTCTGGTAAAGCAGCACTATGATGGATTGTTTTAGCACTTCGATGTGGAAAAGTAGCGCTTAGGGACTTTTAGCTCTTCGGATGCCTGATATAACGCTCCAGAGTGCTGATCTAGTGCTTTAGAGTTTTAATGTTTGGGTGCCTGATTTAGCGCTTTGGATTGATAAAGTAGCGCTTTTGAGTTTTAGTGCTTTGAGAGTCTGTTTTGGTGCTTCCATGTTAGAATTAAAGATTTTGAATTTTTAAACTTTGATTTTGTCAATTCTGATCATGTCCATTCTTCAGATTGGTATGATTGACGATCCAAATTCTTGATGTTGGAGTTTAATGATTTTAAATAAGATTTTCTCTCATGATAGGCAAGAAGAAATCCTATTTGTGATGATCCTCATGATAGGTGAGGAAATGATGCAATATCCGATAAATCTCATGATAGGCAAGATTAGATATTGTTTGATGAACCTCATGATAAGTGAGGTGGGTTGATGATCGCCCATGAATTTTAATCGAAAATTCATACCAAATTTTTGGAATAGACTTGATAATAGAATGACTGTTTGATTTCTTGACATAGTTCACTAATTGTAGATTTTTCATTTGTGATGATAGGAGCATTTGGGTACTCTCCAGATGCGAGAGAGGTTTCCATGGACGAAAAACTTGATTCCTCATTTGTCACCAGATGAGCTTTAGGTGATAGGCTGATGCAGCCTTACTAGCTTGCTTGATATGCCCTAGATTAGGATTAATCAGGGTTTGTTGATTGCGTTAACTAAGAGGTGGCATAGTGACCACAACACCTTTCATCTACCCACTGGTGAGATGATGGTCGCACTTGAGGATGTGTGGCGTATCTTGTGGATTCCATTCATGGGTGAGATTGTTACTACGATTCCCATGGGACCAGCGGTAGAGATGCTCTTCGTAGAGTATTTCAAAATCAAGACATTGAGGGTCCGAGCGTTCGATGGCGGAGGATTGTGGATTCCTATGCGACACTACCAGCAGTGCTAGTTGGATTCATTGGAGGTTTCCTTTGCCCTGATCGTAGGTCAAAGGGATTCCTCATTGGCTGGGTAGGACTCTTGAGAGCATGATGGTACACGGTACCAGATATGTGTGGGGAATGTGCATGTTGGCACATCTTTATCATGATCTACACTTGATTGTGTACCTTGGAGCGTGCAACTTATCAGCACGGATGACCCTGTTACAGGTGTGGGCATGGGAGCATTTTTCTATTGCTTGGCCATTTTCAATTGCAGATAGACCAGCCGATAGACCTTACATTTTCAGATACAGAGGTCAGTTCACACAGGCCTGGATGGGAAAGTTAGAGCACTGAAGGTAGGTGTTTGATGACACCGAGATAGTTACCTAGCATCTGTACCTCGATTATGAGCAGTGGAATGAGGATGATGCAATGTTGGGGTTTCTCTGTTATTCCATGTATCTCATTGGCCAAACCCCATTTGTTCTAGAGAGATTTATGCTACGTTGACTATACAAACAGTATGGTATCGTACGGTGCATGCCACAGGGGGTTGCCCACTATGCTAGATGACAGATGGATATTCCTGATTGGCAGCCCTGTTTATCATATGATTTTGTAGTAGAGGGATGTAGGGCATTGTAGCCATCACCCTGGGATATGCAGAGGGATATTGCAAAAGCACCAGTTACTAAGGAGTACACAACATTTCTGGCCTTGGTTCCACATCCTTGCATCACCATTCCTGATGAGCCAGCACCACTACCTATAGAGGAGGATATGGCAGAGGATATTGCAGAGGGTGAGGGTGACACTCCAGCAGATAGTAGCATAGAGAGTGGGAGTGAGGATAGCAGTAGCAACGATGACAACAATGGTGGTAGTGGAGGGGACAGAGGAGTAGGTCCAGCCATCAGTAGTGCTCCCTCATCTAGCGGGCCTCACAAAAGGTGAACAGTGACAGTGCCAGTAGTGGATCAATAGAGACAGATTGTAGGTCTTCAGGCATAGGTGCAAACATTACAGGGGCAGTTGGTACAGGCTCGATGTTTGCTCGCGCCGACCTAGACTTAGATGCAAGCCCAAGCATAGGCTCATGCTCAAGTTTTATCGCAGGTGCAAGGATGGTTGACCACCATACAGACACAGGTGGCCACTTTGACAACCAAGAGAGACAGTGCTCAACAAATTGCCGAGAGGGCACAGGAGACAGCAGAGACTCTCTAGAGAGCGGTCGATGGCACCTCCATAGGAGATTATATGAGAGAGGTTTTGCAGGTAGGAGGAGAGGTAGAGTTCTATAGAGGCAGATATCATGATGTAGTGCCTCTTGACCATAGAGTCAGTTATGCCCCATCGAGATCTGGGCGAACACACACAGACAGTGAGCAAGGGGGTTACACAACCTCCATGCAGGGATCCCAAAGATCCTGGTCCTTTCGGGGGTGGTGGTGGTACTAGTCCCTCGGGTGGTGGTACAAGCCCTGTTGGGCCCGCACATTCTGGCAGTAGCGGATCATAGATGCTATTGTGATCCTCCCTGATGTATATTGTGATGTACCTCATTTATGATGATGTATTGCTAGACTTCATTGTATACTTGACACTTGATGATATATATATGAGATGCATTTGATGTGATATGATGATGGTTTTATGATTTCTATGTGATGGATGCTTTTATTATATGATTTATGTGATGATTTTATTCTAAACGTGATGATCTATATGAATGATATTTTATTCAATGCAACGATGTAATGATAAATGCATGTGTAGAATATATGATATATGGATATATGATGTGATGTGTGAATTTCTAAATGATGATCTATATGAATGCTTTTAAATGTGATCAAAATGTATGAATGGATGGATAAATGTTTTTAATTGTATTTTAAATGTGATGACGATAAATGATGATCTTATGATGAAATGATAATGGATAATGATGTAATGACGATATTGGCATGGCTTGTTTTTATTTTAACTATGATAGAATGTATAGATGATAAATGATGTATGCATATGATGTATGATCATGATGTATGTATGGTATAATTTAATGTATAATTTATTTGATGTATGATAAAAATGTATGAGTGATCAAATGATGATATGAAATGATGCGATGATGAATCCTACATGTTTATGATGATTTTTGGATTTATGACAAGTATACTCAGTCTTATTTGTAGATAAGATAATCATTGATTGGAACTCTTTTATGCAACAAATACTCTACAGATAATGAATCATGATGAATGCAATCTAATTTTAACATGCAACTATATGCAAAACGCTTGTCATTTTAACAATACTTTATGCTTTTTTTCATCGTAGAGCTTTTATTGGATGTTGAAAGTGAATACAAGCGTTAATGGTATGTGTTAGACCAATAATGACTTGAGTACTTCTTTCATGATTTTTTGATATTGCAAGTGAACACAAGCATCTAGGTATAATTGAACCTAGATGACCTGAGAATTCGTTGCGTAAATAGGCAGTGATTAATCATTTCCATGTGTGAATTCTGAATGTCATCGGTGATACATTTGCATAGCACATCCCCTGACAATTCATACATGTAAATGATTAACATATAGACAGAAGATAATAAAAACATCATTCTTTTTCCTTGTTTCTCTAGTTCAATACATCATTGAGTTACTCCAAATAAATGATAATCAAAAATACAATTTATCCCTTTGTTACTTAGAGTGTTTCAATCATTATTCAGATTTTTAGATCATCCATCCTGATTTTGATGAAAGACCTAACCTATTAACTGATCTTAGGGGTCTCGAGGGCTGGTCTCGGGGGTTGATCAAAGATTAGCCTTGCCTACGTTACATATGCAGAGACCACGCAATTCGACTGACACATACCTATGTTTTTGGATTTTTCTTTTTTTTTAGACTAACGTTTTTGACATGTTTTTGGATTTTCGATATGATACAGATGTTTGAATGCCTTTCCTGAGGATGATTGATGTTTCACTTTGATCTTTGTTTTCGTTTTCTGTTATATTATTGTTTTCCCTTTGGTGAAATCAATGTGTTTGTTGCCTCTAGTGATATCCAGATGTTGCCCCCAAGCTTTGGAGTGAGACTTGACTATGTGAAATGATTTTGATACAGATGCAATGATGGAAAGACTATTGACATGATATGAAATGGTACTGACTACCAAATGAAAGTTCCTGATATGTATCAAAATAGATGGGAAAGTTGATCATGGAATCACATACGACGCCAAGTTTTCACCATATGCTTTGATTACACTCTTTGTTTTTGTGTATTTTTCTCATTTTTCTCTTTTTCTTTCTTTATTATTTTTATTATTTTTGTATTTTTGTGTTACCAAGATGCTTGTTTGCCAGGTTTTCATCAAGGAAACTATTTCAGAAGTTTAACCCGTGCACTAGGAGATTTAAGTATAGAACCTTATGAGATAGATACTATTGATAGGTTCATCAAACAGATCCCCTTCTGACGTTGATAGTTGATATGCCCCTGATCCATACATTGATATGACAACAAAAGGACCAAGCTAGTTAGGCTCAAATTTCCCTTTATTTTCTCTGTCTTGCTGATTCCTAGGGTTTTCCTTTAGTACCAAGTCACCAACTTGAAAGACCCTTGGTTTTACCCTGTGGTTGTAACTTCTTGACATTCTCTATTGATAAGTCGTTAGATGATTAACAGCTTGTTGACGATGCCCATCTAACAATTCCAGTTCCTGTAGTCTAGATACCCTATAGTCTTCATCTAAAATGATTCCTCTGAGTGATACACAAAGGGATGAAATTTCAACTTCAATGGGAAAAATAGCTTTTGATCCATATACCAAGGCATATGGTGTTGCTCCTGTTGGTGTTCTGATACTTGTTTTGTAGGCCCATAGTGTAGGATTGAGTTGAACATGCCAATCACGTCCAACATCATTAACCGTCTTTTTTAGAAATTTGAGAATTGTTTTGTTTAAGGCATGTGCTTGGCCATTCCCTTGAGGATAGTACAGTGTTGAAAAATGATGTTGGATATGAAACTTCTCACATAGCTCTTGGACATCTTGATTCTTGAACAGTCATCCATTATTAGTGATAATGGATTGAGGGATTCCATATTGACATATTACATAATTCAAGATAAAAGAGGAGATCTACTTCCTAGTGATGGTTGTAAGAGGTACTGCCTCTATCCACTTTGTGAAGTATTCTGTATCTATGATAATGAACTTGTGTCCATTAGATGAAGATGGATTTATTTTTCCTACCAGATCTAGGCCCCATTGAAAAAAAGGCCATGTTGATGTAAAAGGATGCAGTTCTTGTGCTGGTGCATGGATCAGATTGATGTGAATCTGACATTTTTGACATTTCTTAACAAACTAATAGGATTCTTTTTCCATGCAAGGCCAATAATATCCCAAATAGAGGAGTTTCTTGGCTAGGGTTATCCCACTCAAAAGAGTGCCACAAATACCCTTGTGAACCTCTCGTAGGGCTGTTTTAGATTCATCGTGTTCTAGACATTGGAGTAAAGTACCATCAAGACCTCGACGATAAAGTATGTTTGCGATTAAGGTATGTCGTGTGGATTGGCGGATAAAGTTTCATTTTTGGTTCCTGGAAAGGTCAGGGGGAAGGATATCATCTTTCAGGTAAGTATAGGTCTTTTCATAGATGGAAGTTTCAATGGTTTCTAGATGGAAAATAGTAGTGGTTTCTCAATTATTATGGGAAGGACATGATAGTTGTTCCACCATAAACTCATAACAAACACGTTTCTTAGGCAATTGTAGTAATGAAGCGATTGTGGCCATAGCGTCTGTAGATTTGTTCTTTGCCCTTGGAATTTGATCAAACTTGATACAGACAAAGAACTATTTCAAAGCCTCTATGTGTTGTTTGTAGGGCATCAACTTTTCATCTTTTGTCTGATACTCATCATTTACTTGATAAATGACTAGTTGAGAGTCCCCATATACCTACAAATCCGTGATCTTCCATTGAATTTCTATTTTGACCCCAATGGTTAATGCTTCATATTCTACCACATTATTTTTACATTGAAACATTAGTCTATAAGATTTTGGAATGGTGTGTCCTTGTGGAGAAATGAACAAAATCCTTGCTCCTAATCTGCATTGTGTGTATGATCCATCAAAATATAATACCCATTGTTGGGGCATCATTGTCAGAATGTCTACATCTGGAAAATCCTTTGTCATTGGTCAATCATCAGGTAGAGGAGCTTCAACTAATTGTTCAACGATTGCCTGACCCTTGATGGATTTTCTTTCCACATATTGAATGTCAAATTCACTTAATAGCATGACCCACTTTTCCAGTCTACCTGTTAAGGTAGCTTTACTGAGTAGATATTTTAATGGAATCTTTGCTATTAACCTGATTGTGTGGGTCAACATATAATGTCTCAGCTATTGAGTAGAAAATACCATTTCCAAGCAAGACTTCTCTATGAAAGTGTAGTTTATTTCAGACCCATTTAATGTCCTACTGATATAGTAGATGGCATGTTCTTTTCCTGCATTATCCTCTTGCGTTAATAGTGCAACCAAAGAGATATCTGTCGTGGCAATGTATAATAGCAAAGGTCTTCCTTTTGTTGGTGGCATGAGAATGGGTGGTGACATTAGATACTGTTTTATTTGATTGAACGTTGTTTCACACCCCTCATCCCACTTGAAAACTATATTTTTATGTAGAAGGTGATTAAAAGGATGAATTTTGTCTGCCAGCTGGGAGATGAATCTTCTGATCGATTGGAGCCTTCCCTATAATGATCTGAGTTGATTGATATTCTTAGGAGGTGGCATCTCCATTATTGCTTTGAATTTCATGGGATCCACTTCAATGCCTTTTTCTGATACAATGTACCCCAGTAATTTTGCTGATGTGACCCCGAAGACACACTTCTTGGGGTTTAACCTGACATTGAATTTCTCCAACCGTGTGAAGATTTTATCTAGGATATGCAGATGTCCTTCCCTTGTATTAGATTTTTCCAAGATTCCATCCACATAATCCTCCATGAAAGTGTCCATCATATCATGGAAGATTGTCATCATTGCTCTTTGATAAGTGGCTCCTGTGTTCTTTAGACCAAATGGCATGACGTTCCAGTAGAAAGTTCCCCATGGACATGTAAAAGCCATCTTCTCTTGATCTTCTGGAGCTATTTTTATTTGATTGTATCCAAAGAATCCGTCCATGATTGACAACATGGCATGCCTTGCCATCAAGTCCACAATGATGTCGATATTTGGTAGCGGAAAATCATCCTTCGGGCATGCTTTATTGAGGTCCCTAAAATCCGTAGATATCCTGATGCCATTGTCTAGTTTTGAAATAGGTACAAGATTTGATATCCATTTGACATAGTCTATAGACCATATGAATCCAGCATCTAACAATTTCTTCAGCTCTATCTTTACCATTAATGCTATATGGGGATGCATTTTCCTCAATTTTTGCTTGACAGGCTTGATTCCTACTGGCAAAGATAAATGATGCATGAGAAATTCAGATCTAAGCCTGGCATATCAGAATATGACCAAGCGAAGTTGATGCTTTTCTCCTTAAAGAATTTGATGAAATCTGGTCTTTCTTTATCTGTCATGGATTCGGCCAGATGCAAGATTTTTGCCTTCTCTTCAGTGTCGATGTTCACAGACTATGTTGGTTCTACCAAGACTGATGATCGCTCTTGATAGTGTTCTGAAAGAGTGTCAAATATTCCATTCTTCAGTGCCTCAGAGAGGTTTTCACTGTTAGATGCATTCTTTATTTTTTCTTTTTTGAGATCTGATACTGCCATAGAATGGTTTTCACCATTAGATCTATTTTCCCTATTTTCAATTTTGCAACTGGAAGATTTGACACTCTTTTGCCGAGTCATTTTGTTATGAGTATTATGAACAAAACTTGTATTAGGTTTGGTATGACATAGGAAATTTATGATAGCATCATTGTCCGTGAATCTTGGCATAGTTAAGGGTTCAATAGGTTCCCAGTCAATTAGTTCAGGATGGATTAGTGGCATGAGATTATCAGAGTCATTCAAAGTGATGGATGTAAAGGTTTGGATGACCATCTTGTTAGTGTTGTTTAATGGGATATCGAGGTCCATGATGGTGCTTTCTTCAAAATCATCTAGCTCACTCGAGGTTTGATCATCCCCACTTGAATCATCGATATTTAGTGACCCTGCCATGAATGGTCTAGACCCAGAACCTTGTCCCTCCTCTCACGTAGGTGTATACTTTTCTATTACATCAATTTGTATGTCAGTACAAGATATATCAGAGCCTAGATCCCACTCATATTTATTTGAGTCTATTTCAGAACTATCTCTTAGTTGAAGGATTCTTTCGACAACCTTTCTCATCATCTCCATTTTGTCTTCTTCAGAGTATCTGAATCCCATCTTCTCTTTTGATTGGAGAGTGAGGGGTTGAATAGGCTCTGTGATTCCTTCCTTTCTCAATCCAATAGGTCCTTGTCCTTCATACCCCATTTTTTCTAAAATAGCTTTTCCTTTTCCATATTTGTTGGTGTTGACGTTGACATTTTTGATACTAGAATTTGATGTAGAGGGTTCCTCATCCTTGTAGAGCTAATCCAAGATTGCTTTATTATCTATTTCATCTGCTATGGTACCCTTTTTAACAAACCTTTCTTGTAGAATTGTGGTTGGTAATGATGTTTGAGGTTTTATCATAGATGGTTGACCATATGTCTTAGGAGATGGCATTAACTGTGTTAGGTTAAGCGATTGCTCCATAGAATATGTTCCCATTCCTTTGTCATTCAATTGGACTTGTTTTTGAAATTTTTGTGATAAAGAAGTTTGCTGATCCTGATTATCTATTGATTGAGTTTCAATAGTACTTGTTTCTTTTCCTTTACCCTTTTTCTCAACCCACTTGGTGGTAATACTTGGATGTTGTTCTTCATTGGATGATTTCGAACTGGATGCTTCCTTGTTGTGAGGCACCAAGGTTTCTTGGGAGATTCTAATTGTATCACAATGTTGAGGATGATTGTAATCAATAGATATAGTCACCTCCTATCCATTTATTGGGAACTTCAAATATTCATGATATGTTGAAGGTAAAGCCTGCATTTCATGGATCCACGGTCGTCCTAAGAGAATGTTGTATGCTAACTCTCTTTTCAACACTTGACATGCTATATGTTTCATCATTGGCCCCACTTGAATGGGTAACACACTTAATCCCTTAGACGATCTCTCTTCCTCATCATATGCTTTGATAGTCATTTTTCTTTGAGTATCAATAGCATCATATGAATATCCTAGTGCACAGATTAACTTGAGAGTGCAAATGTTTAGACCAGCTGCCCCATCTATCAAGACTCTCTTGATGCGATGATTATGGATTAAGACTTCGATATGGAGTGCAGTATTATGGGGATGATTCAGTGATACATCATCCTATTCAAAGAATGATAAACAATGCAATGTAGTCAAATGCCCTACCATAGCTTGGAACTGACAAACATTTAGATTTGTTGGTACCGTAGTGGCTATCAATGCCTATTCTAAAACCTCCTTATGTGATGGTGATATTTTAAGGAGCTCTAGTATCAATATTTGTGCGGGAATGTTTTGTAATTGATCGACAATGTTATAATGAGATGGAGGTGGAACCGCATGTGTGGATCCAATTCCCTTCAACATTAACTTGGATTTCCCCCTAGTCATAACATTTGCTAGTTGATGTTCTTGATGATCTCTAATTTTTAAGACATTGATTTGATTGTCAGAGTTTTGTATGCTTGGGAGCAAGTCCAAAGGGGTAGTAAAGTTGTTTTTGGGTTCACTAATATTATGATCAACTATATGATTGCTCTCTGCTTCAGATAAAAAAAGGATTGTTGTGTCATAGACATGATTGGAATTCTTACCTTTGGAGGATGATGATGCTCCTTTGTCATAGTTTGGCAAAGAGTCTTTGAAAGCCGAATGATCATTGTTGTTTTGGGGTGTTTCCACATATGCTTTATTATTGTTGATCAAGTCTTGTATTGCGTGTTTCAACTCCATACAATCATAGCTTTTGTGCCCTTTGTTACTATGGAAGTTGCAGTATTCTGTGTCATTCCACCATGGTGGTTTAAACTTTGGATCCCAAAATCGAGCTTCCCGTGCAGTGATAAGGCCACTAGCAACTAATTCTTTCATTGTTGATTCTATTGTTTGACCTAAAGGTGTGAACTTTCGCCGATTTGATGGTTTCTGATATGGTTGCATTTTTACTTTCTCATTGTTTTGCATGGCATTTGACTTGACAATTTGATTGTTGTTTTGATTCTTTGAAGAAGATGCTGCCAAGTTAAAAACCGGTTTGACATTTTGGGAATCATTTGTTGTTTCAGTTGTAGTTGTGTTATTTTTTTTATCATTGAAATGTTTGATAACTCCCCTTTTGACTAATGCTTCCTTAATTTTGAGACCGTTTTCTATTACTTTTTCAAATATGGGAGGACATTGCAATTCTAGCCTATAACTCATTTCCTCCATCAAGTTTTCAATGAACAACTCCATATTTTCTTCCTCTGGAATGGATTGAGGATATCTAGTGAACAGTTGTCGCCGTCTTTGTAGAAAAGACAAGAATGTCTCCCCTTTGTTTTGCTTTAAGTTGTAAAGATCCTTTATTGTAACATCATGTTGGATGTTGAATGAATATTGGGAGATAAAATTGTTGAAAAGTTCTTCAAAAGTTTTGATACCTGGTTGTAGTTTTGAGAACCATTCCATACATGCACCTCCCAAACTTCTTGTGAATAACCTCATTAAGTAAGTTTCCTCTTGGGAAAACTCAAGGCTGATTGTTTTGAATTCCCAGATATGATCTATCAAATCCATTCTTCCATTGTACTTATCGTACTTTGGAAATTTGCAGTGTCTCAGTAAAGGTAGCAAGCCGACTGCTCCATTGAAAGGAAAGGACAAATGTCCTATATCGCATATCTTTTGGTACTCCCTTTCATCATATCCTGTATCTGTTGTTGTAACAGTTGCATTTGAGATGTCAAAGCAGCAACTGGATCTATTGTTTGTGTTGGTTGCAGTATTTCAATTTCATTTGTTTTAGGTGCTTCCTTTAGATGATTGACATTGAAATCCTTGGGAATTTTGGCACCTGATTCAGCCAGCATCAAAAGATACTTCTCCATATCTTGTTCTAGAATCTTTTCCATAAATATATGGAACTTGGGATCTTGTTGAGTAGCCTGAATATCCTCTGGAGTGATTTCGTTCTTATCATTTCGATTCAGATTGTTCCAAGGATTTTCCTCTGCCATTGTTTTGGATGTTTCAAGCTCTTTCTCTAAGAGTCTCTATTTTTGGGACCTAGTGAAGATTGACATACAAATTTTTACACTTTCTTCTGAAATTTTGACCTTCTATGCTAAAAAAATGTCAATTTGAATTTTTAACAAAGTCGAATAAGTTGATTGATCTTATTGATGAGACTATGTTAAAAATTTGATTACTATACTTGGTTTTGTGATAAAGGATTATAGTATCCTGATGATAAAACTTTTGTGTAGTAAGCAATTGTGTATTTTGATTTGACACTTCTGATTTGCAAGATCTTTTTTTCCATTGATAAGTTTGGAAATTTGTATAAAGCTTTCTAATTTTGGTCTTTTAGACAATGATTCTGATGAAAAGAAACTTGTTTTCTAGTAAAGACTATGGATAAAAGATAGACTGACTGACTGGTAAGATTTTTGAACTCTCTGTTTTAGAAGCACTAAAATAGAGTACAGATGCGCTATTTCACAGAAGCGTTAGAACAGAGTCCTGAAGCGCTGAAACAGATGATAGAAGCACTATCTTGACAGAAGCGCTGAAATAGTGCATGAAAGCACTGCAGAAATTGATGGAAGCGCTCCTTGTCAAAATCGTTGAAACAGTACCCAGAAGTGCTATAAAATTTGATGGAAGCGCTACTTGACAGAAGCACTGAAACAATACCCGGAAGCATTGTAAAATTTCATGGTAGCGCTGCTTTGACAGAAGTGCTAAAATAAAGACTATAAGCGCTAAAACAGTGCCCGAAAGTGCTATTTCATAGAAGTGCTAAAACAATGACCAGAAGCGTTGAAATAGGTTTTTCCAGAGCTTCTAAAAATAGGACTTTAAAGACTCTCCATTGTAAAATTTGATCTGGCCTTGTGGCATACTATATCATGGATTGTGGAAGATAAGCACGATGTATGGGCTGACTATGGTTGTGATACTGAGTGAGAGCTCTCCTTTGAAAGAAGGCTCATGAATATAGTGGTTCTACTGCGTAATCTAAAGTGTGACCCCTAGAAAAATCGTGATATCTGTGGATGAATGTTCTATGTTGTAAAAAGAGTTTCCGATTTTGATATAGAAAACGTTGTCTTCTCAATTTGTTTTGATAACCGTCAGGTTTCTTGGGTTTTGAGATTTTGATTTTCCTTCTGAGAAATGTGGTGGACTTCCACTTTCTAATCATGGAGTTTTTTGATCTAACTTGACTTTGTTGTTTTTAGGATGATACTTAATTTGATTTTAATGATTTTTTTTAAAACACAACATGCAATTTTGAATAATTGTTTTTAACTTCAAAGATCGTGTATGTTCAAAAACCATGAATGGTTTTTATTGATTTTGACGGGTTGTTTCGATAATTGTACACAAATCAAACAGACTCACACTTAAGGACAAGTAGGTCATCATTATACTCATAGCCCACATCTTGAATTACGTTTACTCACACAGTTGTGTCACCCCCTAGAGGGTGCCTATTTTTTTGTCATTTCCAGGTGCGTACTCAAAGTGACGGAAGTGGATACCGAATCCCTTGAGCAAGCAGTCCTTGGTAATTATATGGTGAGTGTCTTGGAGGCATATTCTTCCCTCCCCTTGCACTGTGAGTATGACAATGTATGGATACTGACTCGGCGGGAAACTACTCTATGGTTCGTAGATAGGGCTTCCATGCAATGCGGCAAATGATAAACTCCCTCAAGATACCTGGCAATATTTAGAACAAATATTTTGGGGATGGTTATCTTGCACACTAACGTCAAGTTGGACTTTCATCAACAACTTGCATTTTTATTATAGTGGGTTGGAATCCTTGGCTTCAGGTGTTCCCACATAGGTCATTCCCATAGGGTGAGTACTTTTTCCCACTATGGCAGGCCTTCTAAATGATTTAACAAAGCGTAAATAACATGAAGTAAAAGTGAATCTGGCACTTTAGTAACCCAGTTAAGGGGAGAGCATAAGCCTAATCACCACAAGCACAACATATAGATTTGTTTCGTTTTAACCCCAAAAATAAATTTTCTAATCTAAGTGAAGGTGTTGTTTCACATAAATCATGCTTGTTCTTTTTAACTTGTACTATAAAAATGCGGTGACTATCCTAGGATTGATAAATTTTCTTTTTAAGAAAATAAAAAATGGCTACCCTAGGATTGATGAATTTTTAAAACTAACAAGTGACTATCCTAGGATTGATAAATTTTAGAAAACCTGAAGTGTCTATCCTAGGATTCATGAATTTTATTCCAACTGTGAAAAAAATTAAAATCTGGCCGCGGAAGTGTTGGATCCAGACTGATTTTACAAAAGCGCTGGAATATTGTACCGAAGCACTAGAACAGTTACTTGAGGTGCTAAAACTCGGAAGCACTGAAATTTTTCATGGTAGCACTAAATCATCGAAGTGACAAAACAGTTGATAGAAGTGCTAAAGTTTAAAGTGCTGAAAAGTTTGACGAAAGTGCTGTAGTAACACAGAAGCACCAAAATAGAGACCAGAAGCGCCGTAGTTTTCCATGGAAGCACTATAGTTTGTGATGAAAGCGCTAAAAGAAAACATGCTGAGAACCTGCATGACACTTTCCAGAAAACAATTTGTAAAATTGGGGTTAATGCCCCATGGTGGGCACCAAATTGTAAGCATGGAATGAGGTGTAAAGCATAAAACACTTCTTAATAAGACATTATATCAAAGATAATTGAAATTGAACAAAATCAAAGCAGTAATCAATTGAAAGCAACATATTTTTCTCTATCCTCAAAGATTTATCAAACCACTATTGCTCTTAGATCGTGAGGACACTATGATTGTTAAAATGACAATTCAAAGAATGCGATGAATGATAATACAGTGATATGGAACTAAATATAACAATACTAGATGATAAATGAATTAAACTATCATGAATTGACATGAAATAGATAATTGCAGCTACAGGAGGCAGCCATGATATGAAAGCTTGATTGTTGGATATTGGATGCTTGAATGCTTGATACTTGATGCTTGAATTCTTGCAGAGTAAGAGTGCATAAACTTGATTATCTGGATCTTTTTCTTGTTTCCATAAGGTTGTATTTATAGAATTCCTGGCTATAGAAATGCATAGGGAAGGCATTTGAGAGGCTTGGATTCAATCTGGAGGATTGAATGGTGAGAGATGGAGGAGATTGAGAGAAAAATGGAGATTGTCTCTACCCATGAAAACACCAGGCAAGAGAAGAGGAAAGATTTATGGAGGAGGATTGAGAGAAGATTTTGGAATTTGTCTCCAATTTGTCTCCAAAACTTCCCGTGAAGTTTCAAAGCATTAAATTTGACATATTTTTGACATAGATTAGACATAGGATATCTAATTCATTTTTGAGAGAATATAGATGGAATATTCCTTGTGCTTTAATTCAAATATTTTTGATTTATTTAAATTAGCAAAAGGGAGATAAATAATTTAATAAAACAAACTATAGGATAGTTGTTTATTAAAATAGAAGAATATGGTAATTAATTAATAAAGTGTTTGATCTTTATTTAATTAATTTGAGATTTGATGTGATAGAATAAAATAGGGATTTGATAATTAAATTGAACAAAGTATTTAATTTTGTTTATTTAATTAAGATGAATTTGGAAGAAT
Organism: Sequoiadendron giganteum; assembly: GCA_007115665.2. Classification (NCBI taxonomy): domain Eukaryota; kingdom Viridiplantae; phylum Streptophyta; class Pinopsida; order Cupressales; family Cupressaceae; genus Sequoiadendron; species Sequoiadendron giganteum. Next base: position 497,763,043 of record CM021105.1, read on the forward strand.
TTAAATGTAAATGTGAATGTGAACTATATAAATAAATATTTCTATTTATTCAAATAGTAGAGGAAATTAAGATAATTAATCAAATAATTTGTATTTAATTAATCAGATGCTCCAAACCATTTTTAGGTGTATACAATACTACTTGGTGTCCTACTGCTAATATTGTGGTTAGACAAAATGTGAGACTCATGACATCACATGATAAAACACTCATTGTGGATCTTGGATTATCAAGCTCTCTTACTCCTAGTGTTGGTATTAGCTCACTAGGTATTGACCATAACTATGAAACCTCTTCTTCTATGCCTACCTTACCTACAAGCGCTATTCCAAGTGTTCAAACAATGGTTGATCATATCCCTTAAGAAAACATAAATTAAAGACATGAAGACCTAGCCCATTTACAAGATAGCATGAGTAATGAAAAAATTTCAATATTATTATATCTTCCATAAATAATATTCACCACATGATGGAAAGTGATGAAGGACTAGAATTTTTGTATAACATAGCTCAAATATTTGGAAATTTTTTTCCTTCCACCACTAATTGTGCTCAAACTTCAAACAATGTGCAATGGCAAGGAGGAAATTAAACTCCTCCCTCTTCAACCATAACCTCAATTCCCACCTACACCAATCCTCAAGTGACCACAATGATACAACCAACTAGTAATATCATTCTTACCTCGAACATTTCCACTACTGCTCCTTATACTTCTATGGCATCTAATCTTATATCTCCTCCTATAAGCAATCCATTACTAGTCCTTCCAACACATACACAACACCACCATATTCACCTCCATCTCAAACAACAAACAATGATCCTATCATTAACCAAGTTTTACAAAGCCTTTCATCCATTCAATGTCAAGTTTCCACCATAAATCAAAATCAAAATGGTCCACCTTCATACTATGTCAAAAGCAAACCCACTATCTTTGGAGATATTGAGAGCTCTGGTGCCACATGGTATAGAGATCCATAGATTTAAGAAATATGGAGGAAAGGAAGATCTTTCTAATCATGTTAATACCTTTACTAATTTGTGTAGTGATTTCATCCTTGAGGAATTTTTTTTGGCTAAGATCTTTCCTTGATCCTTGAAAGACAGTGTCTTGGGTTGGTTTTCTGCATTACCGAAAAAATCAATTTGTTCATTTAATGAATTTGTTGAAGCCTTTATTAACCATTTCCAAGTGCGTATGGTTCCTGAAATGACATTAGCTAATTTGATGAGACACAAGAAACATGAGGGTGGAAAATTCATTGACTTCATTTCACATTACCAATTGCTTTATTCCCAAATAAGTGTGAAGATTCTCGATTCTCACCTTCAAAATATGTTCATAAATTTTTTACAAATTAAGATAAGAGACAAGCTTACCATGATGCAATTCCCTTCCTTCATGCACTTATGCACTTCCCTTTGAGACTATCATAATTATGAAGGTAATTGTGAACCTAAATCAACCTCTATCCATCCTGAAAATTCTTAATCTTCAAACCAAAACACCTACTAGCCTTCCATAAGACAAAAAAAAGTTTCCTTCAACTAAATTCCACCTCACAACCTACCCAACAAGTTGATACCCAAGTAGATTCTATAAAGAAGAGTAATCCTTGTATCTTTGATGATCGACAAAGGAAATTTACTCCCTTAGCTGACACACTTTAAAACATCTTGAATTAGCTAATAAACAAAAACATGCTTACCTTACCTCCCATTCGACCTCTTGACCCTAGCAAGACATTACCTCTGATCTTTAGACACAATGCCTATTGTGCTTATCACCAACAAAAAGGACATGATACCAAACATTGCAAGTTTCTTAAACATATTTTACAGGACCTCATTGATTATAATCATATATAAATTGGAGGTGTGAATGAAAAAGGAAATAAATCTTTAGCTCCTCCTAAAGAAAACTTGAAAATATCTACCAATCCCATACCTAACCAGAATATTTCATTTGTTAAGGCGAGTGAAACTAAACCTGATGTATTGAATGTCGACACAAATGATGATAACATGAGAAATAACGAACACAATCCTATGGAGGGTGATGAAAAAAATCCTATGGATGTTAATGACCAAAGTCCTATTAGTACAATGATAAGAGTGATTGACATCGAGCCCTCTAAACAACAAACCAAAATTCCTATTGATATTACTTTCTCTTCAGAAAAAAAAATCAAACATGCACTTGATGGCCCTCTTTACATAGCTAACAAAATCAATAACAAACCCACTCCTGGGATTTTAATTGATCTCGTCTATGGAGAGAATGTGATCACTAAAGAACTATTATATGCATGAACTCACTCAAGATAGATATGATAAACCGAAAGTATTGATTAAAACACATGATGGTTTTTCTCGTGCTACGATGGGATCGATCACACTCCCTTTACAAGTAGGACTAAAGAAATCAAATGTATCATTCTCTATCACCTCTAATTTATATAAATTTTGTGTGAAGTTAGGTTACAAATGGCTTCGCTCCATGAATGTGGTCCCATTCGTTGTCCATAAGTGCTTAAAGTTTTTAGTTGGCAATGAAATATTCTCTGTGAACCATAGTGGCTTTAGCCCTCCATCTTCCTATCGAAATTTTTCCTTAGACTATTTCTGGCCTAAGCCCATGGAACCTATAAGACCTTGTGAGGACTTCCTTTTCCTATCCTACCAAAAGTTCAAAGAGAAATGCATAGCCAAATTATCCTTTGAGAATTTTCCTCCACCCATGCTTGAACCTCCGCTACTTGAAGAAAACAATATCGAGCCTAAAGCCCTTCTAGCAAACCAAAACCCATCCATCAAAAATCCTTTATCTATTTCCTACAAGAGACCAAGAGAAAACCAAACAGGTTCTAATATTCTTGCTAAGAAAATTTATAAATCCAAAGAGAAAGTGGTTGAACAAACTTCCATGTTTTCTTTCGTTCTTCCCTCACAAGAAGAAAAGGATCATATGGTTGACAAACCCGATCCTACACAAATGCAACTTTAAAACCATAATAAAAGAAACTAAAATTCTAGAGAGTGTAGGTGCAGATTTCGTTCTATTGCTTGAAAGATGAACGAAGAGAATAACATTGAAAATCAAAATTTGAATCTGACAAAAGAAATAAATGATGAGCCTCCTCAATTACCAGAACAAATAGATCTTATGTCTACAACAAAACAAGGACCGAAACCTTCTATGGATATTATCATTTGTCCTCCTCTTGAGGTTAACCTGGATGACAATGAAGAAATAGCTAAAATTGATGAACAAGTGCATAATGAATTGAATTTTCTATTTTCCTCTTCTATGAGCTTAGATTATAACAATCGTGATGATCCTCCTAAACCGAGTGATTCACCACATGTTGAACATGGTGATTATCCTATTACAACACTTGATGTTGTCCCTCTCTCTAGTGATCTGCATTTTGCATATACTAAACAAGATTGGGATGTGAGTGACCTACTAGATTGTTGAATCACATGTACGTTACTAGTCATTTTTTCTTTCCTTTTTGCTTTATTTTGGTATGATGGCATGTGCATAATATGATCCCCCGTGATGTTCTATTTTATTTTTTCTCTCTCTTTGTGCATTCCTCTATTTGTACGTTCATTCTTCTATATGTCGTAAGTGTTTTACTTTTCATTGATCTTTGCTTTTTATTTGCATTTTTGTCTTGTGTTTTCCTTTTGGGGATGACGCAAGGCATCAAGACACCCTATGTCTCTTCCATGTTGACCCAAAAGGTTCTTCTTTGTTTTCGCTCTCTTTGAGTCATTCTTCCAGTTCTATGTGTATGTGGGAATGATGACAGTTCCAAGTTTCTCAATATCATTCCAGCAAAGGCAAATACTGACCCTGAATCCATAGATCCCTTATGAGTTTCTAGGGGCAACCCTCTGTTGTCTTTGTCTTTACCATATTTTTCCACTTTAAATTAATTTCTCACAACATGGTGTTTAGTAATTTCTTTAAATTGGGGGCATATATTGACATTTATTTTGCATGGTTTCATTTCCAGTTTCATGTTCCTTGATGTGATTTTCTCATTTCATGCGATGTGTTTTTATCTTTGTGGTGACATTGGGAGTAATGTGCTTCAAGAGTGTGATCTATCTTAGCATATTACATTCCTCTTAGTGGTCATGTGACACACTGCATTCCCTATGCTGTGAATCTTTTATCCTTTGATTGGTCCTCTCTTGGAGACATTAGGAACAATTTCCCTAAGGTTAAGACCTTGCATGAACTAAGAAAAATCCCTTTGAACATCCCTCTTTCTTTTTGCATTGCATTTTTCTTTTTGTACCTTATTAAAGTCATGGAGGTATGACTTTGATATGGTCCCCTAGGGCTCACCTAGTGAACAACTAGCTTCACTAGCTCTTGTGAGCATGTGCTTTTATACCTTATTAAATTCATGGAGGTATGGCTTTGATATGGTCCCTTGAGGTGCACCTAGTGAACAACTAGCTTGACTAGCCCTTGTGAGAATGCATTTTTGTACCTTATTAAAGTCATCAAGGTATGGATTTAATATGGTCCCTTAGGGCTCACCTAGTGAACAAGTAGCTTCACTAGCCCTTGTGAGAATGCATTTTTGTACCTTATTAAAGTCATCAAGGAATGGATTTAATATGGTCCCTTGGGATTCACCTAGTGAACAACTAGCTTCACTAACCCTTGTGAGCGTGCATTTTCTTTTTTTACTTATCATAGTCATGTGGGTATGACTTTGATATGGACCTCTTGGGTCTCACCTAGTGAACAACTAGCTTCACTAGCCCTTGTGAGCATGCACTTTTGTTTGCATAGTGGGCAACATGTTCCACTTGTAAAACTTTTTGGAAAAATAGCCTAGACCTGGTCCACAATGCGTTGGATGGCCAATCGAAGCTTGATCTGTTGCATTTTTCTTGTTTTTGTTTTTGTTTTTCCTTATTCCTATCTTTGATGGTGTATGTTTATGATTTGGTTATGGCTTCATATATCATTCACGAGCATTTTCCTTTCTACCTATGTTGGTCTATCATAGGATCTTGATCCTGGGGGCTTGGCTACCCTCTTAGTCATTGTCATCCTATCTTACTAGCATTTCTACATTTGAAACACTCTTGATTGTGTGGTTGACTACTTTAGTGTGAGTTTGAAGCAAGCTCATCCTCTCACTAAAGTGGGGGCTAAATGTAGTGTAGTAAAATGCACACCCTTGCATTTTCACACTTTTTTGGGCCCGCATTTCTTTATTTATCCCTATTTATGTCTTAATTGGTCTTATTTTACATCCATAAGCCTAATAAACTACATCTTTTTCTGGCTAATCCCAAAAAACATCAATGGATAAATCATAGTTTAATGATTTTGTCTATGTCCCTTATTTTTGGTTTGGGACTAAGATGCCACCTAGGGCGTCTTTGTCCCCCAAAGGTCTTGGGACCCTGATTTCAAGTGCACCTTAAATGGTCCCCTTTTTGGAGTATATGACCCAAGTTTTTAGCCTTGGGACTAAGATGCCACCTAGGGAATCTTAGTCCCCCTTCAGCTTTTTTTAGGGTTTAATTTCAAATTATAGTGGGATTTAGTCTCCTTTAATTAATGAATTCATATGTTGGCTTGTTGTGGTGTAATTTCAGGATATTAAGCATGAATAAGTATAAATACAAGGTTCATTCATTCATTTTCATCCTAGCAACTTCAGTATTCATTCCTAAGGCAAGTTTATGAGATCAAGAGAAATTCATCAAGCATTTGGAGCCATCATCAAGATTCAAGCATCATATCAAGGATATTGTTACATCATATGTGCTTTTAAGCTAAAATTTGTGATGTAGGGTTTTGATTCAAGCAAGCAATTCAAGTCAAGATCTATCAAGAATTCATTGGATTCAAGATCTATATCCAAGCTAGCCATTTTACATTACTTTGTAGATTTCATAGCAATGGTTTGGTGAGTTGTAACATTGCATGTTGTTCATTCATCATTTCCCTCCATTTCATTTAATTTCAAGGTTTAATTACCAACAAGGGGTTGGACCAAGGCAAATCCCCATTTACTATCAATCAACAAGTTTTTCCCCTCTTGTGTGTTTGTGATTGTAGATTTAGGTTGAAGATTTGAAGATCATTTGAAGTGAAAAGTTGCAAAGTCACAAAGTTGCATTTCAAAATTTTCATCTTCACGAAAACTCACCTACAGGCCAGATTCAAAAGTTTAAGGACCCGAGATCTGAGAAGAAGGAAGTGCAAACCTTGAGCCTCAGGACGACATTCCGAGATTTCAGAAATTCCAGATGAGACTAAGTTTCCACCTAGGGCATCTTAGTCCTCTCAAGGGTATTTTTTAGATATTCTTTCAGATCTGGTTCTGACATCTAATGATTCCACATCTGCCCCAAAAAATACCAGCGGGACTAAGTCAATAGTAAGGGCATCTTAGTCCTCCATAATTTTTTTTGATAGATTCTTTGCATTTCCGGAATCCTTGTTACATTTCCAAAACTCCCAGATACATATACCCTAGCTTGGTGTTTCATAATTTCATCATTTGCATCATTCATTTAGCTTGCATTGTTAGGTTTTGTAAGTTGAATGCTAAGTTCTCTTTTCCAAGATTTTGCTTGGTGGTGAACCCCTCAAAGGCTAAAAAAACCCCTTCCTAGGTCTTCCTTGTTGAGAATTGACTCACCCTTGAGGTTGATAGTCAATCCAATTAGGATTACTAGGACATTATTGAATGATAATTGGAGAATAAGTGGGCCTTTTCCCCCACCTATTTTCCACATTGTTCAATATTTTAGATAAATCAAGGAGTGGGTTTGCTCTAGAGATCTCTTATTAATTTTATCAAGATAACTTAGTATTTATTGGATTAAATATTATACAACACAAAATTGAAGGTCTTGACACCTAAAGAAATGGAAGTATGTTGAGAGATGAACGTAAAATGACAACAAGATAGAAGAGAAATGATTTGACAAATGAAGATTGTTGAAGCATCCAATTTAGTTATTGTAAAAGAGGAAAATATTAAAGAGGAGAGCATTGAAAATATAAAAAAATATTAGGTGAATGTAGAAGAAGCAAATATAAAATAGTGATTGTGAAAGAGAAAAATTTAGAAATGGTGGTTACAAAAATAATTCAAGGTAGGTCTTTCAATGTACTCAATGAGAAAATTACCTTTAGTATTTTAATGGAATGTGGATATATCAATTTTTAAATAAACCATACTTAAATAACAATATAAAATATTGTACTAAAATAAATTAATAATTTAAACATGAACATAGAGCACATCAAACATGAATACAATAATTTAAACATTCATGTAACAATAGATGTCAAACTTATTGATATTACAACCCTTTATAGGAGTGAGAATAGAAATATTTTTATTAAAATTGAAAGAACCATATTGCATAACCTTTGTGGTAAGAAAACTTGGATAATAGTTCAAAATCATGCAAACAAAATATATAAATAATTTTTAAAATATAATATAAAAAATTTAGAAAAAAGTTTCTTATTTTACTCTCAATGATTAATGCAATTATGTAGAATGTTAAAATTAAATAGTAATGAAAAACTAGGCATATCCATATAATGAGTCAATTAAATAAATTATGTTTAGTGTTATTGATGTTAATAGTTTTGAAAATGAGACCCAATCTAAAGATACTAATACAACATGATAGGAAATAACAACTAACTTAGTTAATAAAATAATTTTTAAATAAATAAGGTAAACAAAAAAAATAAAAATTGCTAAAATTGCAATGAAGGAACATAGATACAAATGCTTCCTACATTAATCTTAGTTGAGATTATTGTGTAAATTTTATGATATTTACAATTATAAGAAACTAAACACATCAAAAACATATAAATAATATACCATAATAATAGTGTTTATGTGAGGAAAATTCTCTTAGAAGAAAAACCATGCACTCCAAAAGAATAACCACTTGTAATATCCAAGAAAAATCATGGTTACAATATAATGTGGAGGATATACTTCTTATAAGAGTATCACCAAATTATAATTTTAGAGTAATTTGTAAGGTAATGTGTCTCAACTTGATTCTAATGTTGAGTATATAAAGAATACAATTTTCAAACTATGAAAAAAAAGGGTTATAGACTGTATTTTTGAGAGTTTTTGTAGTTGTTCGACATCACTTCTAAGGATACCTATTGTGTATCTTTATGAGCTCTACATTTTTTTGAAAAGGGGATTCAATAACCTCCCAGATCAAAATGTATTACCTCGTACATTGGCAATGTAAAAACATATAAGACATGTAAAAGATATGTAAGATTTTCCGGTCACACTATAGTGCCACTTCATTCTCACCGTGAAATGTCTTTATGATTTTAATTATGATTATCTTTATTGTCATGAAGATTTACTGACTTGTGTTCAAGTGTATTGGTTGCATATGAGACATGAGCTTTTGTTAGTGCTTTAGTGAGTATGATGTATATTATCATGTTATTATTGTTATGCAAAGAGTTATTTGGATAGTTAGGTGATGCAATAGTATTTTGTTAGGTTAGGAGGAAAGAGTGACATCATACCATTGAACATATGGGGGACATACGAGAATGATATATGATTGCTAGAGTTCCTTTCCTAGCGCTTCGTCTATTATGCACATGTTCTCTAACTTGTATGTTTGAGTGAACAGGTACTAGGCTATGTCACAACCTGAATTAGAAGGTATGAGTGTGCCTCTAATCCCAATGGTGGTTGAGGAAATAACATCTAGGCCCAAATATACCTTAACCCTAACCATTTTCCTCAATTAGGGATAATTGATTAAGAATGTGTTAAACCTTTATGGGTTTTCATGAGACAATGCCCGATCACCTATACCTTATAGTTGGAGTGTTGCATTGATGTGAATGTTTCTTATGGGATATGTGATTTTTTGATTCTGGTGTCTAGCCTTGGTTTTGGATCCCAACTAGATTGTGCTAAGTCATGTGGTTAGTCGGGTTGTTATTATGGTGATTAGTGTTATTTATGCTTTGATATAAATGTCTCTTTTATGTGAGAAGTTATTTCATGGTTTATGCCTACTCTTGGATTGTGGATTATTTGAGTGAAGTTAGATGTTGGGTCGATCATGTTAGTTGTTATTATAATTGTTATTAATGTGTTTGATGTGTGATTTAATATTTTTCATAAGTGATATTTATTTATGTTAGTGTGTTCTTATGTTATTATGTTATTATATATTATCATTATTGGTGTGAGTGGGTATTGATTATTATTATTATTATTTATGCTAAGGGGGTGGTGTAATATTGTCATGAGATTATGTTAATAATTCATAATACTATTATGTGCATACTATTATGTTATTATTTTGGGGAATGGTTATTTAATTCTTGTTTATTATTATCACATGTTTTGTTTATTGATTATTTGGTATTTGATTAAACTGTTTATTGAATAATTTTTGTTTTACTAGTGTTTGTAGAAATGAAATTTAAAGTTAATTTAAAAATTACTTTTGGAGACACTTGTTTAGGGGAAGTCTCATTTTCGGATTTCCTTTTTAGTGGGAAGTTGAAAAGGAGGTTTTCTTTTCCCCTTCCATGGTTTCTCTCTATTTATGTGGAGAAGGGGGATTTCTCTCTTTTTATTTTTATTTTATTCTAGAGTTCATGTTTGATTCTTCATTTTTGAGTTCTTTCCATGTTTGTGAGGAGGAAGAAGCAATGAATGGTATTTCTTGGAGAGTTGTTGAAATTTGGAGGTTTTAAAAGTTGAAGAATTGTGATGTTTTTGAGATCTCGAGCGATTTGAGATGAGATTTGAAAAGGGTGATTTGGATTTCTGGTTGTGAATTCATAAGAACTAATCGCTGTTGGTGAATGGACATTTTGACTTCTGATCATGGTTTTTGATTGGTGATTTGAGCTTGGAGGATTTTGGGGGTTTCAACTTCTTTTTCATCATTGTTCTTCGAATTTGAGGTAGGAATTTTATTGATTTTGTTAATTTATTCATTTAATATTTATAGGAATTTGAAAAGGGTTAAATTAATTGAGGTTTTAATGTTTTTGATAATCTGGAAAAGATCTAGTTGCTGGGTTTTTCATTTTGTCATTTGACTATAATCGGGTATTGTCAAAAAGATGGTTTTAAGGGATCCGTTTGATCATTTTGCATTTTGTAAATTTTTTATTTTTTTTAGTCAATTATTTCAATTCAACTGAGTAGTCGAGGGCCAAATCTGAAATGGGTTTTTGACAGATTCGGATTTCGAGTTGATTTGACTATTTTATGGCAGATAGACTTGACTGCTATCAAGAGGGATGTAGTTCAGTTTTGAAGATTTTATAGAAGGATATAGCTTTATCCTTTGATCTATTTTGTGTTGTAAAATTTTTGTTTGAATGTTTTTACTACTTTTATGTTGAAAATCCCTTCCTATTTGTGAAATATTATGCTAAGGCTTATGTACTGTGTAAGGATTAATTGTACCAAGGTTATGCATTGTTGGTCCTGATTATGAACTGTTGCAAAAGAGAAATTAAAGTTGGCTATCATTTTATAAGTTTGTGAAATGTAATGTGCTTCATTTTATGTGTTGTGGTATAATGATCATATTTTGGGTTTTTTTAATCCGTTTGTGTTATGTGTTGGACCTCTGGAAGTATTTGAAAGTCTTTCTGAAAGTCCTTGTGATTTTTGGTTGATTCTTGTTTTAGGTAGTCTTTGTTGGATGTTTAGTGTCAACCACTTGCTATTTTTGTTTCTTTCTTGTATGTGGGGCCTAGTGTTGTCTCCTAGCACAGAGGAAGTGGGCCTTAGGGTTCCATGTGGTAGGGTGGTATTTTCCAACCATCCATTGGGGTTTAGGTGGTACAGTTCGTGTGCAACATGGAGAGTCTTTCCTTCCACTTTGTTCTAGAGTTGGTTTTATGGTGTAGATGATATTTCTAAGACAATTATATGCAATATATATTTTTTATACATGTACCTCTCAGATGAATGAATCTTGTACATTGTAGCATTCTTGTAAAGGAAATGTAAATAAATTGATGTAATCTTGAAGATGCATTTATTGTTGTTTATTATGTAATGGAAAGGTTAATGTAGGAATTTTATATTTATGAAGCATATGAACTTGATTTAGTAGTAGATGTGATATATATATTTATGTACCTATTTCATGGCATTGATTAGGATTAGGTTCATATTGGCATAGTGTTGAATGCGATTTAATTATATTTGAATTCATGTTGGCATATGTAAATGACAGTTGAGATTTAATTTTCATTCTTGTTCATATGATTGAGTGGATGTATTGTTAATGTATATTATGTATTTTTATAGTCTTAGTTTAGTGTATATGTGTCATAGTAGCGACGTTAGGGGATCGTGGTGGATAGGTGTGTAAGTGGGCTATGATTAATGTTACTTTAGGGTCATAATGTGATTATGATATGATGTTAATGTAGTGATGTTATCCATGTTAATTTGATGAGTTGCATTAGTTAATGTCACTTTAGTTTCCTAATAAAATTTATTGGCATGATGTTTGAGGTATTTTGTGTTAATCCACTGAGTCCCTTAGCGGGGCGTTACACACACTTTTTGACCAGCTTATGATGACTGTTATGCCACATCATAAGGTATATTTAATAGAGATAATGAATCTAAAATAGAACACCCAATTTGGTGAGTGGATTATTATGCACTTATGATAGGTGGAAGGAATATGTTTGTAGTGTCGAAAAATGTCATCGATGACATTTTCACACTTGTTTGGGACCTCCTTGCAAAATTGAGCTTAATGGTGCCTTGACTTAGTGTTGTAATTTGTTTAACACCATCACATTAGGTCTTGGGCCCTTGTGAATTAAATAAACTTAATCCTACCTTATTTTAGAGTGTTGTAAAGTGTTGTAACACACTTTCACACTTTTATAGGGTTTTCATTAATAATTAATCTTTTTTATGCTTTAATTGGCCTTATTTTACATCCACAAGCCTCATTTAATGTATATTTTTTAGGATAATCCTAACACAAATCATTACCCAGTCATAATTCATGTGTTTTGAAGCATGTGTGGCCTATATTTAGTGATCTAGGACTCATTCGCCACCTTGGGCAAATGAGTCCCACCTAGATTTTTGGGTCCCGAACCTGATTTCACACATTTCTAAGAATTTTTAAATTTGGTCTCATACATTATGCCTAATGGAAATCATTAGCCACCTTGGGTGAAAGAGTCTTGTGTGGCCCAAAATCAAAATTAATTCAAATTCTTGGTGAAATTTTATCCTCCTAGATCTGATGTTGGCTTCTAGTGTTGTAATTTTGGGAATTCATGCATAATCAAGTATAAATACAAGTTTCTTTCACTCATTTTCACCTAATACTTTTTGAGAGCATTCATACTAGCATAATTGAGTTCACAAGAGAATTCAATTCTTCAAGGGCATATTATCAAGCATTCTAGAGCATTATTCAAGCATCAATCATCATGTTAAGGACTTCATGCATCATGTTTTTTTTGGAATAAGAATTGTGATGTAGGGTTTCACGATTCAAGCTAGTATTCAAATCAAGATCTATTATATTCAAGAAAGACTCAAGATCTACATCCATTGGAGCCATCTCATACATATTTGCAGCATCTTATTGATAGAGTTTGGTGAGTTTCAACATATTATTTTGTTCATTCATCATTCTCCATTCCTATTTCATTTCATTTCAAAGTTTGATTGCCAAAACGGGGTTTGACCAAGGGAAACCCCTTTCCACTAACAAAACAAAAAAATTCCCTCTCTTTAGTGTGTGATCTATAGGTTTAGATTGAAGAAAAATTGAAGAATAAGGTTGGAGAAATTTGTCAAAATTTTCATCAAGAATTGGAGAACATTCGAGAACACCTATACGTTGATTTATAGAGATTCGGATCTAGAATCTTGTAGAAGTAGATTGAGAAGAATGAGAAGAATGAGAAGAGAAGATTAAGAACTTGAAGTTCTAGAAAACCCTAATTGGATTGATTTGGCACTTCTAGTGAATGAGTCCTAGTTTTGGTAAAAAAATTATTTTTTTGCAGATTCAGATACCCATTTGGAAAATTCTTGTTCTCGCACAAAAGCCTAGATTTTGGATGGCAAATGAGTACCATTCAAAATTAAAGGTATAATTTCTAGTGTTTGAGACCTCCTTCCAATCATCTTTAGATTCCCAAGTGCACACATTCCATTATGTAGCTCTTTGTTTTGTTTCATTTGCATTTCTAGATCATTTATTCAAAATTTGAATTGAATTAGGTTTTATCATTACATCTTGCATTGCATTTATCTTTTCAAGTCTTAACTTGGTGGTGAACCACTCATTAGTTTCAATTTAGCCTCTAGGACAACCCTATTGAAAGAAATCTTTCTCCTTTGCAATGAGATCTCTAGGGTGATCCTTGAATGAGAGAGAGTGAATATTGCCATTCTAGGTCCTAAACCCCATAAAAGAAACAATTTTCCACCTTTCATTTTGGTGAACCTGCATTTAGAACATCATAATTCTGATTTGGAGTGAATTATCATTCTAGATTTGGCTTGCATTAACATTGCATTACGGTAGTTAATTGGCATCCTAGGGTTTCTAATTTTGCAGTAGTGAAAGCTCATGTATAGCTTGCATTTTTGCACCTCATTTCATCGAAAAAAATAAAAAAAAATCACTTGCACTTAGTTTTCAGATCATACAATATAAAAATCACAACACTCAATTAAAAATTTCTGAAAATTTTGAAAAAAAAATCCCTATTAGGACTCATTTGCCACCCTGGGTGAATCAGTCCCTATGCACATTTTGCACTACATTTTTCAGCATTTAAAGCTCTTTGTTTGTGTTTGTGTTTTTTGTTGTTACCTTTCTATTTTAGTTTGTAGATCTTGTGTTTCATTCAAATCATTGCATCTAGTTTAAATTAGTTCATCTTGTGCATTACCTAAAATCCAAAATTGTATCTACAACATTGCATTTCATTTTATTGCACAATTTAGAATCTGAAATGGATATGTGCTTTGGTAAGCTTTGGATGTCCTTAAATTCCTTAGTGGATGTGTCAAGTTATGATTTTGGAAAAAATCCTAATGAAATTGAACTGACTCATGCTCCTTCAACTCCTAATGCATGTCCTCCTTATTATGTTGACATCATTGGTGAAGATGATGAAAACATGAATAAGTTCCCAAATAATTGCCTTAATGACCTTGAAGCTAATGCATCCTTTTATCCATCAATGAAAATACCAACACCCCCTACAATACCACCACTTGAAATTTTTGGTTACTTACATCTTGAAGTTGAGACAACAGTTGAACCTAAGTTCCCTACAATAGGTGAACCTAGTTCCTCTAAGTAAGCAAGCACTCAGCCATTCTATGTTAGCAAAGTGACAAAAATTCCCATCAACCTAGAAGAGACATATGGAAAAGGATTCACAATCTTGAGTATACAAGGATGTGATACAAGTGAACATGAAATTCATCAACTCTCAGAGAAAATTACAGTTGAATAGACAAAAGGGCTAGGATATCAAGATCCTCCTCCTGATATGAGTATCCTACTTCCTAAATAAGAACCAGTGCTTCTCAAGGACGAATACATCATCTTCGATTTTCCTCCTTAATGTTCAACTTGAGAAATTGGTGAATCTAGCAAGTGCAAAAGACCTTATAAACTATAGAAACTTTAATTCATTTATCCACCAATTGACATTGAAATGAATTTACAGATGCTCCTACATAGTGGATTGATTAAATTACCTCCCATAAGAGAAGACCAAAAATAAAATCTTAAGAACAAAAACACATCACATTGTTGATACCATAGAATGATTGGACATAGTACCGATGATTGTCGTGCTTTACAAAAAATATTCAAAAGGATTAATATCATAGAAATAATCCCTTAAAGCGAGATCCTTTCACCCCTTGTCATGCAATAGTTATAGAGTCTTGTATTCTCACTATTAAATGATCTTTACCATCACTTACCTTGGCTCATTATTTTCCTGCACATAGTGGGGACAAGAAATAGATATCTTGGTCTGATTAGTGCATTTGTCCTTGTCCCCTTAGCTAGGTTTACTCACATGTGTGTAACTAGTCTTTTGAACTATTTCTTTTTCATTTGATTTTATGTGATTGCATGTGTGTGATGTGATCCCCCATGGTGTTCCATTTGATGTTCTCTCTCTTTGTTGCATTCCTCTATATGTACCTTCTTATTCTATATGTTAGAAAATATCTTTCTTTATCTTTTCTTTGTCTCGTGTTTTCCTTTTGGGGATGATGCAAGGCATTGATACATTCATGTCTCTTTCATGTTGACCCAAAATATTTTTTTTATCTTTTCTTTGTCTTGTATTTTACTTTTGGGGATGATGCAAGGCGTCAAGACATTCATGTCTCTTCCATGTTGACCCAAAATCTTTTCCTTTAATTTTATTTTTCATTTGTCTTGTTTTTTCCTTTTGGGGATGACACAAAGCATCGAGACATTCATGTCTCTTCCATGGTGACCCAAATTTTTTTTCTTTGTTTTCACTCTCTTTGTGTCATTCTTCCAATTCTAAGTGTATTTGGGGAATGATGATAGTTTTGAGCTCTCCTAAAAACATTGTAGCAAGAACATACTAACCCCAAATCCATAGATCGCTCATGTGTGTTTGGTGTTTTCATTTTGGGGGAAAACCCTTTTCTCTTTTCTTTTACATGGCACAACTACATTTGGAAATATATGACTTGGCATAAGGCTTTCCAAGTTAGCTCTCATGTTTTCTTTATTATTTGCATTTATCACTTTATATTTTAAAGTAATTTCTCCTAGTATGGTGTTTAGCGATTTCTTTAAAGTGGGGGCATACATTGGCATTATTATTTTTCATTTTTCTCTTCTCATGGTTCATAGTGTAGTCTTCTTAATTTATACGATATATTTTTTCCTTTATGGATGATATCAGGTGTGATGTCCCTCAAGAGTGTGATCTCTCTTATAATATTACATTCCTCTTAGGGGCTTGATGCGACACACTACATCCCTTAAGTTGTGAATCTTCTATTTTTTGATTGGTCCTCTCTTGGAGACATTAGCCACAATGTCCCCTAAGTTAAAGATCTCACATAAACCAAGCAAGACTCCTTTGAAAATTCCTTATTGTTGCATTTGGATTTTTTGTTATATGGCCACCTTGCATAATACACCTTGCATTCCTATAGAGCCATCTTGTTTGTTCATGAGTTCCAAGCATACAGATTTTTTCCTGCCTCATGAAGCTCGAAGTTCATTGTTCATGAGCTCCAAGCATACAAAGTTTTTTTTGTCTCATGAAGCTTGAAAATCATTTTTGCATGGCGCCTTATTAAAGTTATGAAGAGGTATAACTTTGGTATGGTTTTTGACAAGAAGCTCGATCGAGACATGAATTTCCCTTAGCCACTTGCATGTGATTGTGAGCACATACCGGTCGTGTGTGTATGTGTCTCACCTCTTTTGGATCCTCACCCAATGGAAACCTAAAGTTTTGTTGCCTTAGAGTGAGCTTGTATTTTCGGACAAATAGCCTAGGTCTGATCCACATCACGATGGACAAATGGTCGAAGATTGATCCCATATTTTTATTTTATTTTATCTTTCTTCTCATCTTTGACAGTGTATACTTGTTCCTTTATGATGCTCTTTATGTCATTTTCATGTGTGTTCTTTTGCACCTTTGTTGGTCTTCCATGAAATTATTATCCTGGGGGCTTGATCACACCTCTCGATTCTTTTCATTCCATCTTACCAGCTTTGGTACACTTGGACCCCTCTTGAAGTGAGTTTTTCTACTTTAGTGTGAGTTTGAAGCAATTTTATCCTCACACTAAAGTTGGGGCTAAATGTAGTGTCAAAAAATGTTGTTGGTAACATTTTCACACTTTTTTGGGCCCTCCTTGTAGAATTGAGCTTAATGGTGCCTTGACTTAGTGTTGTAATGTGTTTAACACACTCACATTAGGTCTTGGGACCTTGTGAATTAAATAAACTTAGTACTACCTTATTTTAGAGTGTTGTAAAGTGTTGTAACATACTTTCAAACTTTTCTAGGGTTGTCATTAATAATTAGGCTTCTTTATGCTTTAATTGGCCTTATTTTGCATCCACAAGCCTCATTTAATGTATCCTTCTAAGGATAATCCCAACACAAATCATTACCCAATCATAATTCATGTATTTTAGCTTATGTGGCCCAGGTTTAGTGATCTGGGACTCATTCGCCACCTTGGGAAAATGAGTCTCACCTAGATTTTTGGGTCCCGAACTTGGTTTCACAAATTTCTAAGCATTTTAAAATTTGGTCCCATAAATTATGCGTAATGGTACTCATTCACCACCTTGGGCGAATGAGTCCCGTGTGGCCCAAAATCAAAATTAATTCAAATTCTTGGTGATATTTTATCCTCCTAGATCTAATGTTTGTTGGGAATTAAGGTGTTTCAACCTTGGTAATTCCTAAGTTATTTATTTAAATTATTATTTTGCATTTTCCCATGGATAAAAATAATTTTTGTAATTAAATAATTGTGCTCCATCAAGAGGGGCATGAGATTTTGAGTTGGCACTTTTTCCACATGTTGGTCCCTTGAAAAATAAGTTATTAGTTGTCAAAATATGCCCACTTAGTGGTATAACATGGAAAGCCTATTTTTAAGGATGTTATAACATATTCTATGACAACTGTAAGGGCTAAAAGTGGGGGATATTATTTTGGACATGAGAATCATCTATGACACGCGTAAAAGAATATTTTCATAGCTATTAATGGCTTATGACTCGTGTAAGAGCATCTCTTATTTTATAAGGATTCTTATGAAATCTTGTAAGAAGGTGTAATTTCATGTAAGAGACCATGTTTATCATGTAAGGGGTAGAATGGGTTTTTACCATGGTATTTTCAGACCTTGTTTTGACCCATAGTAATGTTTTATGGTGGTATTTTGAGCCTCCATGAGTCTATATATTGAGGGGTTTAGTTGGAGACACTATGAGATGTTTTATAGGTACACAGATGTTACCAGATTGAAGAGGAGTTAGAGTGGATTTATTGTAAACACATTTTCTGATAATACAAGCTATTCATCTCTTCTTTCGTGGAGTTTTTTCTTGAAAGGGTTTCTCCATGTAAACACTGTGTTATGTGTTCAACTTTTCGTTCTTGTTTTTCTTTTTTATTTATGATCTAAACTCCATATGGTTAACAATGTTAAATCTGATTTACAAAAAGTTTAAGCTTCTGTTATTATTGCTCACCTTTCTTTTTTTAACATTTGGTATCAAATCTTGGCGAGTTTTGTGTTCTGGGTGGTAGAATGAAGGTTTTTTTATTTTTAGTGGGAGTTTTGTTGAGTTGTTTTTTGTAATATTTTGTGTTTAACCATGGCTGCAACTTCTAACCATTTGGATATTGAAAAATTTAGCGAAGTTGCTTTTGAGTTGTGGAAGCTGAAAATGGAGGATCTTCTTCAAGAACGAGATCAGTGGGTTGTTGTGATGAACAAATTCAAACCTGAGAAAATGAGTGATGAAGATTGGGAGAAGGTTGATAAAAACCTGTACGAGGCACTATCAGGCTATGTCTTTCTAATTTTGTTCTCCTAAATGTTTCATCAGAAAAGACTGCATACGCTTTGTGGAATTGTATAGGTGATGTTTATCAGTCGAAGAGTCTGGTAAAAAAAATTTACTTGAAGCGGAAATGTTTTCTCTTAAGATGAAGGAAGAACAAAGTGAAGTGTTGGAACTATGGGAAAAGAGGACATGTGAAGAAGGAATGCAGAAATCCAAAGAAACAAGTTGATTCCTCCATAGAGAAATCCTCGAACTCAGGTGATGAAGCTTTGGTTTCTTGTCTTCATGTTATGACTAATTAAAATTGGTTAATTGATTCAGGATGCTCGTTTCATATGACTCGTCACAAGGAGTGGTTTACCACATATGAAAAATATGATGGCGGTGAAATCTACCTCGGTGATAAATCTTCATACCTGATTTTCGGAAGGGGTAAGGTTAAGTTGTGTTTCAGTGATGGGAGGATAAAAACCCTTCCTGGTGTTTTGTATGTCCCTAGAGTAGCTAGAAATCTGATTTTAGTTTCGAAGTTAAATGATCTAGGAATAAGTGTAACTTTTGATAAGAATGGTTGCAGATTAGTAAGAGGGAACTTGGTGATAGCGAGAGGAACAAGGAGAGGAACCCTGTTTAAGCCGGAAGTCACTACTTTTGTTAATTCTACATATGTAACTGAAAAATATGAAAAAACTTGTATGTTGTGGAACCGTAGATTGTGTCACATAAGTGAGACTTCTTTAAAGTCTATTTTGAATAAAAAAAAATTAGATGGTTTATCCTATTCATATGAGAGTTTTGATTTTTGTGAACATTGTGTGTTTGGTAAACAAAACAAAAAATCATTTCCTACTAGCAGTACAAAATCTAAAGTTAAATTGGAATTAATTCATATGGATGTGTGTGGTCCTCTGGATATTGAATCAATTGGAAAAGCTATATATATTGTCTCCTTTATCGATGATGTTAACAGATTTACCTTGTTATATTTTATGCAACATAAATTTGAAGTTTTCACTAAGTTTAAAGAATTTAAAGACTTAGTTGAAAAGTAATTGAAGATCATAAAATTAAGGTATTAAGGTCAGATAATGGAGGGGAATAATGTTCTAAGGAATTTGATGAATTTTGTAAGCATGCAGGAATTATTAGATAGAAAACTACTTCGTACACTCCACAACAGAATGGTGTGGAAGAAAGGATGAATCGGATGATTATGGAAAGAGCTAGAAGTATGTTAAGTGGTTCATGGCATGATAGATGACTTTGGGAAGAATTTGTAAGTACTACTTGTTACTTGATTAATAGATCTCCTTGTAAAGCTCTTGAAACAACACCTTGTGAGATGTGGATAGGTAAGAAACCTTATGTTTTACATTTAAGGGTATTTGGCTGTGAGGCTTATGTTCATGTGCCTAAGGAAAAATGGACTAAGTTGGATCCTAAAGCTGAAAAGTACATTTTCATTGGATATGGTGATATTGTTAAAGGTTATAAGATTTGGAATCCTCTAACCAAGAAAATTATCTATTCTAGAGATGTGATTTTTAGGGATCATAGTGTTATTTTTGCCCCTGGACAACCAAAGGAAAAGGATAAGGGAAAGAGTGTACATTTTTTAAATTAAGAAAGAAGATGCACCTCAAGAAGAAAAAGAGAGATGGATTTGATGAGGAGGAAGAAGGTGAGGAATCATAACAAGTTACTAATCAAACCAAAGAACATGATGGTGAAAATTAGGAAGAGGTTGAGCAAGATGAAGAATAACAAGATCCTCATACTCCTATTCTTAGAACATCCACAAGACAATGGAATTCCTTCGACAGGTATAGCCCACCTAATTTCCGTTGTATATTTGTTTTATTAATTGCTAACAATGAACTTGGATCTTATAGGGAGGCTCTCTCTTCATAGGAAAATGAGTCTTGGTTGCAGGCTATGCAAGAGGTGATGATGGCATTAGAAAATTGTAACACCTAGGATCTTGTTGATTTTCCCAAAGGAAGAAAACCCATTAGATGTAAATGGGTATTTAAAAAGAAATTTGGAGCAGATGGTCACTTGGAAAGGTATAAGGCTAGATTAGTGGCTAAGGGCTACTCCCAGAGAGAGGGAGATGATTTTGGTGAAATTTTCTCTCTTTTCACTAAATTACCTTCTATTAGATTCTTGTTATTTATTGTTGTTATTTGTGATTTTGAGATAGAGAAAATGGATGTTAAAACTGCATTTTTGCATGGGGATCTTGAGGAGGAGATTTATATGCGATAACTTGATGATTAAATTGTTGTGTGAAGGGAAAAAATAAATTTGTTTGTAGGTTAAAAAGATATTTGTATGGTTTGAAACAGTCACCCAAAATGTGGTATCAAAAGTTTGGTGCTTTTGCATTGAAGTTGGGATTTCCTAGGAGCGAAGAGCATAATTGTGTATATATTAAGGTTATTGATGATCATATTCTAATTATTATCTTGTATGTTGATGATATGTTATTTATTGGTAGCATCAAGGTAATGATTGGTGAACTCAAGAAATAACTTTCTAGTGCTTTTGATATGAAGGACTTGGGGGCTGCTAAATACATTCTTGGAATGGAAATCAGAAGAGATTGTGGTAACATAAAGCTTTGGTTGACTCAGAGTAAGTATGCTGATATTGTTTTGCAAAGGTTTAATATGCATGATTGTAAGCCAGTTAGTATTCCATTTCTAGTTGGTACTAAGTTGAGCTTGGATATGTGTCCTAACTTTGATGATGATATTGAGGATATGTCTAAGGTTCCTTATGCTAGTGTCGTTGGTAGTTTGATGTATGCAATGGTTTACACTAGACCAAATATAGCCCAAGTAGTGTGAGTTCTAAGAAGGTTTATATCTAACCCTGGTAAAGAGCATTGGAGTTTTGTTAAAAGGGTGTTTAGATATTTGTGAGGTACTTATGATTATTATTTGGTTTATCATGGTACTGATAATCTGGTAAAGTCATTGGACATATAGGGATTTTTTGGTGCAGATTGTGCAGGTGACCTGGATAGTCGAAGGTCCACCAATGGGTATGTGTTTACTCTATTTGGAGGAGCAGTGAGTTGGATGAGTAAAAGGTAGGCTACAGTTGCGCTATCCACCACTGAATCAGAGTATGTGGCTACTACTCATGTCTCTAAGGAGGAAATTTGGTTTCAAAGGTTGTGTACGGGTATTGGTTTTGATTGCAATATTTTTCAAGTTAACTATGATAGTCAAAGTGAAATTCATTTGGCTAAGAATCTGGTGTATCATGCTCGAACTAAACATGTTGATATTCAGTTATCATTTTGTTCGTGAGCTAATTGCTAATGGTCAAATTGAGCTGAAGTAGATTGAAACATAGGAGAATGTTGCAAATGTTCTTATCAAACCTATGAGCATAGAGAAATTTACTTGGTGCAGGAAGGCCATGGTCCTTGCTACTTGTACCTAGTTGATTCCATGATGGAGTGATGCCCCTTAGCTCTTGCAAGGTATTCGACAAGTGGGGGAATGTTAGGAATTAAGATGTCTCAACCTTGGAAATTCCTAAGTTATTTATTTATTATTATTTTACACTTTCTCATGGATAAAATTCATTTATGTAATTAAATAATTGTGCTCCATCAAAAGGGGCATGAGATTTTGAGTTGGCACTTTGGCCACATGTCGGTGCCTTGAAAAATAAGTTATTAGTTGTCAAAAGATGCCCAGTTAGTGGTATAACATGGAACTTAGCCTATTTTTAAGGATGTTATGATGAATTCTATGACAACTGTAAGGGCTAAAAGTGGGGCATATTATTTTGGACATGAGAATCATCTATGACACACGTAACAAAATCTTGGCATAACTATTGATGGCTTATGATGCATGTAAGAGCATCTCTTATTTTATAGGGATTCTTATGGCATCTTGTACTTGAAGGTGTAATGTCGTGTAAGAGACCATATTTGGCATGTAAGGGGTCACATGGATTTTTACCATGGTATTTCTAAACCTTGTTTTGATCCATGGTAATGTTTTATCATGGTATTTTGAGTCCCCATGAGTCTATATATTGAGGGGTTGAGCTGGAGACACTATGAGATGTTTTACAGGTACACAGATGTTGTCAGATTGAAGAGGAGTTAGAGTGGATGTATTGTAAACACATTTGCTGATAATACAAGATATTCATCTATTCTTTGGTGGAGTTTTTTCTCGGAAGAGTTTGTCCACGTAAACACTATGTTATGTCTTCAACTCTTCATTATTATTTTTCTTTGTTATTGCTGATCTAAACTCCATATGGTTAACACTATTAAATCTGATTTACAACAAGATTACACATCTATTATTGTTGATCACCTTTATTTTTCTACCAATATTGGCTTGTAGTGTTGTAATTTTAGGAATTCTTGCATAATAAAGTATAAATAAAAGATGCTTTCACTCATTTTCACCTAAATTTTGTGAGAGCATTCATACTAGCATAATTGAGTTCACAAGAGAATTCAAGTTTTTACAAGAGAATTCAAGAGTCTTCAAGGGTAGATTATCAAGCATTCCAAAGCATTAATCAAGCATCAATCATCAAGCCAAGGACTTCATGCATCATGTTTTTTTTGTAGCTAATAATTGTAATGTAGTGTTTCATGATTCAAGCTAGTATTCAAATCAAGATCTATTCTATTCAAGAAAGACTCAAGATCTACATCCATTAGAGCCATCTCATACATATTTGCAGCATCTTATTGATAGAGTTTGGTGAGTTGCAACATCTTATTTTTTTCATTCATCATTCTCCATTCCTATTTCATTTCATTTCAAGGTTTGATTACCAAAATGGGGTTTGACCAAGGAAAACCCCTATCCACTAACAAAACAACATTTTCCCCTCTTTTTAGTGTGTGATTTGTAGGCTTACATTGAAGAAACATTGAAGAAAAAGGTTGGAGAAAGTTGTCAAAGTGCCCAAATTTGTCAAAGTTGTCATCAAGCATTGGAGAACATTGAAGAAAACCTATAGGTTGATTTATAGAGATTTAGATCCAGAAACTTGCAAAAGTAGATTGAGCAGAATGAGAAGAGAAGATTTAGAAATTTAAGTTCTAGAAAACCCTAACTGGACTGATTCACCACTTTTGGTGAATGAGTCCTAGTTTTGGTCAAAATTCAGATTTTTGCAGATTCAGATACCCATTTGGAAGATTCATTTACCCACACAAAAACCCATATTTTAAACTGATTCACCGAGCTTGGTGAATGAGTCCCTTTTAGCATTAAAGGCAAAATTTCTAATGTTTTAGACCTCCTTCTAGTCATCTTCAGATTCCCAGGTGCACACATTCTATTCTATAGCTTTTTGTTTTTTTTCATTTGCATTTCTAGATCATTTAGTCAACATTTGCATTGAATTAGGTTTTAAAATTACATCTTGCATTGGATTTTTCTTCCCAAGTCTTAACTTGGTGGTGAACCCCTCATTATTTTACATTCAGCCCCTAAGACAACCCTATTGTAAGATCTCTTTCTCCTTTTTATTGAGATCTCTAGGGTTATCCTTGAATGAGAGAGAGTGAAGATTGTCATTATAGGTCCTAAACCCTAGAAAAACAACAATTTTCCACCTTTCAATGTTATTTTTTTATGAATACATGTGTCAATTGATATTAATTAAAATATAATTAACATATTCATAAAAAAGGTAGGAGGACACAAGGTCACTCCCTAGAGTCACACGAGTAGAGTTGGGAAAGCCAAAATAAAGCAACAAAAATGACCACTAAGTGGTACTTGAACAATGTTAGTCTATGAACTCATCAGAGGATTTGGGTGTTGGTTTTCTAATTTACCATTTGGGTGCCACTTTTGTGTGTATTTTTATATCATGGTTTTGTAATTACTATTTAATTGTTTTGTGTTCTAGTTATCATATTTATAGGATACTTGAGGTAGAGGTATTGGATAGTGGAGTTTATAGGTACTATTATGGTGTTGATATTACTCTAGATCTTTGGCTAGTGATACCCTTGTAAATACTTTCTCTACAAGTGTATAGTAACTATGTTTAGATTGTTGAATAATACATTGAGCTACTTTGAATTGTGGGTTTTTCTTTGATAAGGTTTTTATTCATGTACACTTGTGTTGTGATATGATTTTTTTAATGCTTTATATGTGTTTCTTCCTTATGTAATTATAAAGATCTAAAATTTGCACAATAATTTCCAGTAAGATTATTTTAGGAAGGAATTTTATGTATCTTGCTTCTTTTCATAATTTTAGAAACATAATTATAAATCAGCTCATAAAACTCAATTATACTCCATCTCGGGAACTAATACATTAGTGAAGCTCAAACTAGAAACCATTTGATTTTACAAAGTCTTTTGTAAAACCACAAGAGGTATAGTTCCCTTATACATGGGTCTAAAATCCAACACTCTACTTTTCTTTTGATCCTCCAAACTATTATTAGCATATTCCTTACAAAATTTCATATGTCATAAATTCCATATCTAACCACACAAACTTAGATGCCCCAATTTATCTTCATTCAAACCATTTAAAGATACTCCTTGAGAAGTGAATAAAGCTATCATAATACTAGTCAATATTTTGTAACCTCCCCCTTGCATGCTCTTATGCATCTTAAGAATATTTCATAAGTAACCCCTTTCATGATAAATCAAGACTATCTTACACACCTCTGATGTCAACACACATTTTATCTTCTTCTTAACAAATTTGTCACATATTAGCCAATTTTCTTCATATGTGTTTTCTTATGGTTTCAACTTTTAGCACACCCAATCAATATTCTATACAACAATATGATGTAAGGTTTACACCACCTTCACAAGAGTCTCCCACTTGTATACATTACATATATTGCCAATACTATAATAACCATGATTTACAAGATAGTGAATTAAAGACCCATAAATTTCTTACTCTAGGAAAACTTATCTATGTTCACAAGCTTTACCAAAGAATCTTCAATGTTATCTGAAGTGTGTACCTTCTTGATTAAAAATACTTCTCCTCTACCGTATATGTAACAAAATAATACTAAATGTCAATATGATTTATTCATGTATGAAATATATATTTATTGACCAAGTTGATTGCACTTTAACTATCCTAGCCAATCCATATTGCATCATATTTTAGGCCAAAATTTAAACACAATATTTGAATCCATATTTTCTTCTTATAGGCATGAGTAGTTACTATGTAATCAAATTTAATATCCAAAAGAGAAACAATAGGTTTCCTCTTATTCATATATAAGAAAACACCACTAAATGGGTTAAATTCATAACCATGAGTGGCTCTCCTACTAACAATATCTCTAGATGAATATGCATTAACAAAACCCTATAGGTTTTAGTTCTTAGCCAAACTAGGTGCTCCTTGGTAGAAAATTGAATACTCTATAGTTTCATGAAGATATTTGAAGGATGTTCTTATTGTATTCTAGTGTTCTTTTCTTAGATTTAGCATAAATATACTCATAGTTCATATTTCTTAGGTAATATCTAGTCTTGTATAGACCATCACATGCATTAAGATTCCAAAAAAACTAAAATATAAAACATGAATCATGTCCTACATCTCAAAAAGTGTCTTAGGATATTGTTCCGCTAGTAACTTTATTCTCATGTAGATACAAACATTTATTGGTTTACTATAATGCCTCCTACAACATTGCAAATAGAGTTAACATAGAGATGTCCTCTCTACATGGAGGTAGAGGAAACAATTAATCATTTATTGTTGAATTGTAATTTTGTATATTTATGTTACTATTGGATATGTGAGTGGATTGGATGGTGTGGGGTTCACATGGACATTTTGATTCGTTTTGAGACTTGTTGCAAATACACAAGAAAATATTATAGGCTGGATTATGAGTGATGAGTCCATCAATGATAACATGGCATGTATGTAAAAGAAAACAATAGGAAAATATGGAGAAGGTGATCAAGCACTTTGAAATGGGCATTAGTAAGATTGTTTTTCTAAAGCATCTACCTCTAATTCTAGAACAAAGCTCCTGAGATGATGATGAATTTTTTTCTAACTATAGTTTAAGTATATAACCCTTTAACGCAAACTCTATTAGCTTTCCTCAATAGCCTCTAGCAGTATTTACTGTGTTTAACTTCAATAGTGAGACATAACTATCTTATTTAAGTTAGCTATGTAAACAACATGTGTGTAATCCAGACATTAGATTAGCTTAGTTTTGATGATGAATGATGAGAGAAAGTTTAATCAGTCTACTCGTTATGTTTAATTTGGAAGTTTAGATGCCCCAAATAAAGAACTAACTTGCATTCAGCGAAATAGAATGAAGCAATGCCAATTTAGAAAACATACAAAACTTTGAAAAAATAGAAATATCTGTTATCATAAAGTTGCATTTTAAGCCATATACCAAGAGAGTTGGCTAGGCCGTGCACAATTCTCGTGCAAAATATCTATTTTACAGTTATAGAATAAAATATTAACTGTAACGGATTTTGCTGAATGAAATCCAATTCAAAGGAAATAAATTCAACGGTAACTAGCACGAGCCCAGACCTGACTTTCTGCGCACGTTTTCTCTCACGCAATTTGAACTCTCGATAGCGTCAATTGATTGCAGACAAGATGAAAACGACTTTGTTATCTAAATTGGAAACATTCAAAACTTAATTTCACTCGCTTTTAACGAAGGAAATCACCTCTCCCATGGTGATAACTAGTTTTGAAGAAGCGCGCAGGAATTAGAAATAATTTCATTGGAATTGCTACAATGACCCAAAAAGTATTGATTTTGATTATATTTCCTATCTAAATAATTTATAATTTTATTAAAGGGATTAGTAATTGAAAAGTATAACTAATATTTTACATTTAATGTTTTATATTGAATATATTACAATTTTTTTTAATGTGGTGTGTAGGAGGATAAGAAGCTTATATGATCTTTTGGTAGAGGGTACTTTCTGTAGGAAAGTAAAAGAAGATAGTTTAATCTAGTTAAAGTTATGGTAGTGAATGCTATGACTAAGAGCTTGCAAAACAAGGTAATAGGTAGAGACTATTTTTCAAATGGTGTTTAAGGACTTCAAGGTTTAAGGACTTCAAGAATGCATTAAGAAGATGTTTTAAATGGGGTACTTTAGCTTGCTACATGATATTCCCTATTCATAGAGAAATGTTTATATTGTAAAGAAAGTTGAAGTCAAAAATTTTTGTAGCTCATATAATTGAATGTAGATATAAAGATCTAGATGGGGCATGTAAAGTATTGGATGTTCAAAGAAAGGGTTTCAGGCACAACTTCTTCATCAGACTTCTTACAAGCTAGTTTGTGTTGTTGCTAAAGAGGCTAGTCAACTTGAAGGAGTCTTTGTGAGTAGTGATAGAAATTCAAAGGAGTGTGTCATCCAGGACTAGCAAGTTTTAGTTTTAGATTCTAGATTGATTTATGTAGTAATTAAAAAAATATAATATTTTTCATGCTTGTAACAAATTCAATTTATCTTAGCTACTAAAGTTTAAGGACAATGCCCATGTCCTACAAAAGGCTTTTGACGTTAAGCATGTTAAACCTAAATATTTTTCAAGTAGGTGAAAAAATACATTGGTGTTTATTTTGAGAAAGATGGATATAGAATTCCTAATATTTTATATAAGGAGGCAAGGGATGATGTTTGTCATGAAGAATCTAGTGCGCCATCCTTAAATTAGAAAGCTAACGATACAAATAGAGATTAAACTATAAATTATAAGAGAGGCTTAAAATCTTTAGTGGAGGTCACCAAAGGTAAGAAAAATTTAAGTCATCATTATTTGTCATTTTCTAACTAATTTTGACAATGATGACATCCATCTTAGGGTTCCTCCAATTGTATTGGAAAGATCCTCTAAAATATTAAAAATGGGGAATCCACTAAGGTCAAAACCAAGCATAGATTTTGTTAGCTGATGGACTCAAAGAAAACATAAACCATTTGTCCAAGTTGAGATCTTCGTCCAACTTAAAAGTTTTTTCTTGATCTCTTTTTTAAATCATGAATGATTGTGTCTAAACCAAGCCTTTAATAGTCCTTGGTTTTTGGAAAAAATAATGTTATTCCTCAAAAAATAGAAACTAGGTTTTGATCTTGAGAAGGAAAACATTAAAATTTTCCTAAACTAGGTTAGGCTTCTAGGGACCTCCTATTAGAGTACTAGGTATATGAATTTGTAATTGAAATAGATGAATCATTTAATTGACTTATAACTTTTGATGTGGTTACCAATTACTTATATGGATAAGGATCTTCAATATTTTGTCATCTTGTCCCCAAAATATGGTGCTTACATTCAATATATCAAATATAATGACTCCTTTATTTCTTATCAAAGGTGTCATAATTCAAGAAATTTTTCCAAAAAAATCCTAGTCATAAGGAATCATTTTTAAGTTCTAGAGAAAGAAGGAAAATAATGAGCTAAGTTATCCTTAAGAAGAGAAAGGGATGATTGCCTCAAATTAGCTAAAGGATAAATTGATAAGATAGGAATTGGAAAAGCAAGATGTTGAGTGTGATATTTAGAGATATATTGGAAGTATATAATTTCCAAATTTAAGTCCTCATTAAGGATAGGATTTCCCTTTAGAAAAATATGATATGGCATGGTCTAAAGAAGTAGAGAAAGATCTGAAATTTCATTCATGTTATAGAGCCCTAAGGTAGGAAGCCTCTAATTTTTGGAACATCCTATGAAGGTAAGTAGGAAGGAGGAATATTTTAGAGGTGAATTAAATGAACCTTCCCTAGATGAATGTGGTGCAACCCTATTAGGAAGAAGATGCCTATTAATCCCTTCACCAATAGGCATGAAAAGAAAAAGAAAAATGAAGGAATCAATCCTAAACATAGGTATGCAAAAAAAGTGAAGCCATTAAAATATTTTGAAGAAGGGTAAAAGAAATATAACGAGTCCAATTTTAGTGGAAGTGTTATAAGTAGAAAATAAAAAATAAGGATGAGTACCCATTTGATAAAATATGGGTACCTACTTAAGATCAAGCTCTTGAATCTAAACTCATACTTGTATGGAATGAGTACCCAATTTATGTTTTAAAATAGGAACCCATTATAAGTTTTAAAATGGGAACCCATTATAAATAGAAATTGTTACACATTTAAAAATAAGTATGTATTTTCAAATGAAATAGATGGGTATGTGTAGGATCATGATGGGCCAAAAAGTGGCGATATGTAAGCCATATGATGACCCATGTGGCTGATGACTTTTTTTTTACCCATAATTGATGAAATGAAAAGGGTTTTTAGAGGAGATTCTCAGCTTTCCACCAATACAAATTATGCTTTACTTTGAATTTAATAAATAATTATTATTCATTTTCTATTAGAATTACGAATAAAGTCCTGATTGATAAGCTAATTGAAAAAAATCTATAACTTTCAAACGATATCACATTTTTTGAATCCAAAACATGCGTCACATTCTATGCTTTGCATACTATAGGATTTAAAAAAAAAAAAAATTGAATTTCATGAATTTTTGACCAAGTTAAGGTGGTTAGACAAATGAGCTTTTATATTTTTTAAAAGTTGTAATAAAAAAATCATAATTAATTATTTACTTGGAAATAAATTATAAAAAAATATGCATCACAATGGGACATGAGTCCTCTAATTATATCTAAAATATTATAAAAAAATATTATCATTTTATTGTGGTTAGGGTGGTCAGACAGACACCTACTTCTTATTTTTACCTTGAAATTTAAATACTACTGCATTGAAATTTCAAATTTTCACCAAATAGATTTGTTTATTTAAGATAAAGGTCTAGTAGTCTAGAAACTACATTCAATTTGTGACAGATTCTATTTTTACATTTTTTTTGAAATAATATAGATAACTTATTCAAATTTTGATGTCAAGTTGTCTAACTCCGATTTTTGTCTTTTTATTGCCACTTAAGGGCATGTTTTTTCCATAATGATCCTACACATACCCAAATGCTTGTTTCTATTTACATCATATGTCCATTCTTTTTTAGAATATGTACATATTTTGAGTAGGTATGCATTTCTTTAAATTTCAAATCTGAAGCCCTTATTTTTAATTTTTTAGGCTTGAAAACCCAACCCTTTGCCTTGGACCTTCACGTATAATGACATGAAAACAACAAGAGAAAATTTGATCTAGCAATATGGTTGACAAATTTTATTCAATTTTTTGATACAATTAAAAATCATTCTAGATGATGATGTCTAGTTTTCAAATTTATATTTTTTATGATTAGATATAATTTTATATTTTTTAATTATTTTTTGTGTAGAAAGTGGTTCATAAACTTGAAATGATAGGTATTAGTATTTTTTAATAACTTTTGATTTTTAAAATTTTTGAATTTTTTTTTTGACTAATCTAAACATTATTCTCTACACAATGAAAAGTAAAATCCTTTTATGATATGCTTAGCTCAAATTATGTTAGTTATACATGAGAGGTTTTCAGAAATAGGGCCAATAAAAACTTAATAAAAAAATTATTTTTAAAAAATATTAAAAAAAATCCTAACCAAGTTTCACCATAATGCACATATTTTCTCGAAAGGAATTGGAAAAAATAATTTTATTTAGGTCAAATTATGTTGGGCATACACATGCATGTTTTGGCTCAAAATGCAAGACTTTCAACAAGTCATTTTTGTACATCCTATAAAAAATAACATTTTTTATTTGGGTATTAGAATAAATTATATATTTGAAAAAAGGACACAAAATTCTACATTTCATATTTCTAGACCATGCTAGGATTCTATGTGTAAGTGCTTCAAGTTTTTAGTCAAACTATGAAAAATTTTAATTTTCAAGAAAAAGACTTCCACTTTTTGGCCAAAGAGTGGACCCAACTTCTTGCACTTACCCATGTAAGGATTTATTAATTCAAATTAGGCTAGTGATTTTGACAACATGAGGTCCATGAGGGGTTATGTGTTCACTTTGTGTCTAGCTGTTGTCAGTTATATAAGTAAAAGACAACCAATGGTTGTGTTATCTATGATAAAACTAGAGTATATGGATGTTACACATGCAATTTTAAAAAGATAATTTTCTTACATATGTTGTGCTTAAGATTTTTGGTTTGAACTAAAAAAAGTGAAAATCAATTTGAACAATCAAAGTTCTATCTTCTTGGCTAAGGACCCCATGTATTATGCTCATAGTAAGCATATATATATGCAATATCAATTTATTTTAGATTCTCTAACAAAGACAATGAGAATATATACATTTTATTAATGTAGGGAGGCTATGGGCCTTAACTTCTAAATAAGTTAAATTTATTTTTATGTTATTGCAATTTAAATCTCAAGTTGTAGAATGTTTATAAAGTGTGATATCTAATTACAATTCTAATGTATAATGTTTATGCCTACAAATTTATTGCAATGAGTAACTTGGACAACAATGAGGGATTGCGAGATGTTGTTTTATTACTATTTTTTTCTAGATTACTTGTAATATCATTGTAATAACATTGAATAAGTATAGTTACAAAAAAGGTCGAATATATAGAGTTGTGAAGAATTTTTTTCAAGGTAAGCATGACAATATAATTATTGCACTCACATAGCACCTAAGAGAAAAAGTGGGCTTATTGGCAATGTCTTATGACTCAATCTATGATGCACCATTATGTAAGAGGATTTATTTTCTGTTTTGAGGACCAGTCTCATATAGTGAGTTGTGAAATTTTTTACCATGATATTTTGTGATTGTGTTTAGGCCCATGGTATTTTTTAATAATAATTTTTAGGCCTCCTTAAGTCTATATATTGAGGGCTTGGTATGGAGGAGGTAGAGCTATTTGTAGAATCACTCATTATTAAAATAATATCAAACTAAAATAGATTGTATGAGTTTTATTAGTTTGTACTTGTTTTCACTTGATTAATACGAGCTTAGTATCTTAACAAATGGTGGAGTTTTTCCCCAAAAGTTTCTCCTTGTATATTTGTTGTTATGTGTATTTGCTAATATATGTGTCTCTTTATGTTATATATAATATTTAATGGTTAATCACATGTTTATAAAATATTTTTTGAATAATTAGAGTTGAACCTTATGATTGCACAATCACTATAATTATACAAAAATAAATCTTAATGCATAAGATAAGATAATGTGGTATTAATATGAGATACATAAGAAGTTAATGAACTAACATTGAAAGGTGTATATTAATTTTAGGTAATCTGCCACTATGTTAAAGACTCATGAATATCCATAGAGCTAACATGAAATGCAAAAAATTATGAAGTATTTGCATACAGATTTAAAACATAAAATAATTGTAATCAAATTGATAAAAAACACTATAAAAGGTAATAGAATGTTCCCATTTAGTTGTCAAAGAAATTTTTATTTGAATTTTATGTGATAAGTGAGATTTTGGAGGCTTTTACCATTCAACGACAACTAATTTACCATTAAACGATAACTAAACTTTTTTTTCGACGTCTCAACAATAGTTT
>CM021105.1:497796351-497834886 GCA_007115665.2 Sequoiadendron giganteum
TGATTGGTGATTTGAGCTTGGAGGATTTTGGGGGTTTCAACTTCTTTTTCATCATTGTTCTTCGAATTTGAGGTAGGAATTTTATTGATTTTGTTAATTTATTCATTTAATATTTATAGGAATTTGAAAAGGGTTAAATTAATTGAGGTTTTAATGTTTTTGATAATCTGGAAAAGATCTAGTTGCTGGGTTTTTCATTTTGTCATTTGACTATAATCGGGTATTGTCAAAAAGATGGTTTTAAGGGATCCGTTTGATCATTTTGCATTTTGTAAATTTTTTATTTTTTTTAGTCAATTATTTCAATTCAACTGAGTAGTCGAGGGCCAAATCTGAAATGGGTTTTTGACAGATTCGGATTTCGAGTTGATTTGACTATTTTATGGCAGATAGACTTGACTGCTATCAAGAGGGATGTAGTTCAGTTTTGAAGATTTTATAGAAGGATATAGCTTTATCCTTTGATCTATTTTGTGTTGTAAAATTTTTGTTTGAATGTTTTTACTACTTTTATGTTGAAAATCCCTTCCTATTTGTGAAATATTATGCTAAGGCTTATGTACTGTGTAAGGATTAATTGTACCAAGGTTATGCATTGTTGGTCCTGATTATGAACTGTTGCAAAAGAGAAATTAAAGTTGGCTATCATTTTATAAGTTTGTGAAATGTAATGTGCTTCATTTTATGTGTTGTGGTATAATGATCATATTTTGGGTTTTTTTAATCCGTTTGTGTTATGTGTTGGACCTCTGGAAGTATTTGAAAGTCTTTCTGAAAGTCCTTGTGATTTTTGGTTGATTCTTGTTTTAGGTAGTCTTTGTTGGATGTTTAGTGTCAACCACTTGCTATTTTTGTTTCTTTCTTGTATGTGGGGCCTAGTGTTGTCTCCTAGCACAGAGGAAGTGGGCCTTAGGGTTCCATGTGGTAGGGTGGTATTTTCCAACCATCCATTGGGGTTTAGGTGGTACAGTTCGTGTGCAACATGGAGAGTCTTTCCTTCCACTTTGTTCTAGAGTTGGTTTTATGGTGTAGATGATATTTCTAAGACAATTATATGCAATATATATTTTTTATACATGTACCTCTCAGATGAATGAATCTTGTACATTGTAGCATTCTTGTAAAGGAAATGTAAATAAATTGATGTAATCTTGAAGATGCATTTATTGTTGTTTATTATGTAATGGAAAGGTTAATGTAGGAATTTTATATTTATGAAGCATATGAACTTGATTTAGTAGTAGATGTGATATATATATTTATGTACCTATTTCATGGCATTGATTAGGATTAGGTTCATATTGGCATAGTGTTGAATGCGATTTAATTATATTTGAATTCATGTTGGCATATGTAAATGACAGTTGAGATTTAATTTTCATTCTTGTTCATATGATTGAGTGGATGTATTGTTAATGTATATTATGTATTTTTATAGTCTTAGTTTAGTGTATATGTGTCATAGTAGCGACGTTAGGGGATCGTGGTGGATAGGTGTGTAAGTGGGCTATGATTAATGTTACTTTAGGGTCATAATGTGATTATGATATGATGTTAATGTAGTGATGTTATCCATGTTAATTTGATGAGTTGCATTAGTTAATGTCACTTTAGTTTCCTAATAAAATTTATTGGCATGATGTTTGAGGTATTTTGTGTTAATCCACTGAGTCCCTTAGCGGGGCGTTACACACACTTTTTGACCAGCTTATGATGACTGTTATGCCACATCATAAGGTATATTTAATAGAGATAATGAATCTAAAATAGAACACCCAATTTGGTGAGTGGATTATTATGCACTTATGATAGGTGGAAGGAATATGTTTGTAGTGTCGAAAAATGTCATCGATGACATTTTCACACTTGTTTGGGACCTCCTTGCAAAATTGAGCTTAATGGTGCCTTGACTTAGTGTTGTAATTTGTTTAACACCATCACATTAGGTCTTGGGCCCTTGTGAATTAAATAAACTTAATCCTACCTTATTTTAGAGTGTTGTAAAGTGTTGTAACACACTTTCACACTTTTATAGGGTTTTCATTAATAATTAATCTTTTTTATGCTTTAATTGGCCTTATTTTACATCCACAAGCCTCATTTAATGTATATTTTTTAGGATAATCCTAACACAAATCATTACCCAGTCATAATTCATGTGTTTTGAAGCATGTGTGGCCTATATTTAGTGATCTAGGACTCATTCGCCACCTTGGGCAAATGAGTCCCACCTAGATTTTTGGGTCCCGAACCTGATTTCACACATTTCTAAGAATTTTTAAATTTGGTCTCATACATTATGCCTAATGGAAATCATTAGCCACCTTGGGTGAAAGAGTCTTGTGTGGCCCAAAATCAAAATTAATTCAAATTCTTGGTGAAATTTTATCCTCCTAGATCTGATGTTGGCTTCTAGTGTTGTAATTTTGGGAATTCATGCATAATCAAGTATAAATACAAGTTTCTTTCACTCATTTTCACCTAATACTTTTTGAGAGCATTCATACTAGCATAATTGAGTTCACAAGAGAATTCAATTCTTCAAGGGCATATTATCAAGCATTCTAGAGCATTATTCAAGCATCAATCATCATGTTAAGGACTTCATGCATCATGTTTTTTTTGGAATAAGAATTGTGATGTAGGGTTTCACGATTCAAGCTAGTATTCAAATCAAGATCTATTATATTCAAGAAAGACTCAAGATCTACATCCATTGGAGCCATCTCATACATATTTGCAGCATCTTATTGATAGAGTTTGGTGAGTTTCAACATATTATTTTGTTCATTCATCATTCTCCATTCCTATTTCATTTCATTTCAAAGTTTGATTGCCAAAACGGGGTTTGACCAAGGGAAACCCCTTTCCACTAACAAAACAAAAAAATTCCCTCTCTTTAGTGTGTGATCTATAGGTTTAGATTGAAGAAAAATTGAAGAATAAGGTTGGAGAAATTTGTCAAAATTTTCATCAAGAATTGGAGAACATTCGAGAACACCTATACGTTGATTTATAGAGATTCGGATCTAGAATCTTGTAGAAGTAGATTGAGAAGAATGAGAAGAATGAGAAGAGAAGATTAAGAACTTGAAGTTCTAGAAAACCCTAATTGGATTGATTTGGCACTTCTAGTGAATGAGTCCTAGTTTTGGTAAAAAAATTATTTTTTTGCAGATTCAGATACCCATTTGGAAAATTCTTGTTCTCGCACAAAAGCCTAGATTTTGGATGGCAAATGAGTACCATTCAAAATTAAAGGTATAATTTCTAGTGTTTGAGACCTCCTTCCAATCATCTTTAGATTCCCAAGTGCACACATTCCATTATGTAGCTCTTTGTTTTGTTTCATTTGCATTTCTAGATCATTTATTCAAAATTTGAATTGAATTAGGTTTTATCATTACATCTTGCATTGCATTTATCTTTTCAAGTCTTAACTTGGTGGTGAACCACTCATTAGTTTCAATTTAGCCTCTAGGACAACCCTATTGAAAGAAATCTTTCTCCTTTGCAATGAGATCTCTAGGGTGATCCTTGAATGAGAGAGAGTGAATATTGCCATTCTAGGTCCTAAACCCCATAAAAGAAACAATTTTCCACCTTTCATTTTGGTGAACCTGCATTTAGAACATCATAATTCTGATTTGGAGTGAATTATCATTCTAGATTTGGCTTGCATTAACATTGCATTACGGTAGTTAATTGGCATCCTAGGGTTTCTAATTTTGCAGTAGTGAAAGCTCATGTATAGCTTGCATTTTTGCACCTCATTTCATCGAAAAAAATAAAAAAAAATCACTTGCACTTAGTTTTCAGATCATACAATATAAAAATCACAACACTCAATTAAAAATTTCTGAAAATTTTGAAAAAAAAATCCCTATTAGGACTCATTTGCCACCCTGGGTGAATCAGTCCCTATGCACATTTTGCACTACATTTTTCAGCATTTAAAGCTCTTTGTTTGTGTTTGTGTTTTTTGTTATTACCTTTCTATTTTAGTTTGCAAATCTTTTGTTTCATTCAAATCATTGCATCTAGTTTAAATTAGTTCATCTTGTGCATTACCTAAAATCCAAAATTGTATCTACAACATTGCATTTCATTTTATTGCACAATTTAGAATCTGAAATGGATATGTGCTTTGGTAAGCTTTGGATGTCCTTAAATTCCTTAGTGGATGTGTCAAGTTATGATTTTGGAAAAAATCCTAATGAAATTGAACTGACTCATGCTCCTTCAACTCCTAATGCATGTCCTCCTTATTATGTTGACATCATTGGTGAAGATGATGAAAACATGAATAAGTTCCCAAATAATTGCCTTAATGACCTTGAAGCTAATGCATCCTTTTATCCATCAATGAAAATACCAACACCCCCTACAATACCACCACTTGAAATTTTTGGTTACTTACATCTTGAAGTTGAGACAACAGTTGAACCTAAGTTCCCTACAATAGGTGAACCTAGTTCCTCTAAGCAAGCAAGCAATCAACCATTCTATGTTAACAAAGTGACAAAAGTTCCCAAAAACCTAGAAGAGACATATGGAAAAGGATTCACAATCTTTACTATACAAGGATGTGATACAAGTGAACATGAAATTCATCAACTCTTAGAGAAAACTACAATTGAACAGACAAAAGGGTTAGGATATCAAGATCCTCCTCCTGATATGAGTATCCTACTTCCTAAATAAGAACCGGTGCTTCTCAAGGATGAATACATCATCTTCAGTTTTCTTCCTCAACGTTCAACTTGAGAAATTGGTGAATCTAGCAAGTGCAAAAGACCTTATAAACTATAGAAACTTTAATTCATTTATCCACCAATTGACATTGAAATGAATTTACAGATGCTCCTACATAGTGGATTGATTAAATTACCTCCCATAAGAGAAGACCACAAATAAAATCTTAAGAACAAAAACACATCACATTGTTGATACCATAGAATGATTGGACATAGTACCGATGATTGTCATGCTTTACAACAAATATTCAAAAGGATTAATATCATAGAAATAATCCCTTAAAGCGGGATCCTTTCACCCCTTGTTATGCAATAGTTATAGAGTCTTGTATTCTCACTATTAAATGATCTTTACCATCACTTACCTTGGCTCATTATTTTCCTGCACATAGTGGGGGCAAGAAATAGATATCTTGGTCTGAGTAGTGCATTTGTCCTTGTCCCCTTAGCTAGGTTTACTCGCATGTGTGTTACTAGTCTTTTGAACTATTTCTTTTTCATTTGATTTTATGTGATTGCATGTGTGTGATGTGATCCTCCATGATGTTCCATTTGATGTTCTCTCTCTTTGTTGCATTCCTCTATTTGTACCTTCATTATTCTATATGTTAGAAAATATCTTTCTTTATCTTTTCTTTGTCTCGTATTTTCCTTTGGGGGATGACGCAAGGCATTGAAACATTCATGTCTCTTTCATGTTGACCCAAATTATTTTTTTTATCCTTTCTTTGTCTTGTATTTTACTTTTGGGGATGATGCAAGGCGTCAAGACATTCATGTCTCTTCCATGTTGACCCAAAATCTTTTCCTTTAATTTTATTTTTCATTTGTCTTGTTTTTTCCTTTTGGGGATGACACAAAGCATCGAGACATTCATGTCTCTTCCATGGTGACCCAAAAGTTTTTTCTTTGTTTTCACTCTCTTTGTGTCATTCTTCCAGTTCTAAGTGTATTTGGGGAATGATGATAGTTTTGAGCTCTCCTAAAAACATTGTAGCAACATACTAACCCCAAATCCATAGATCCCTCATGTGTGTTTGGTGTTTTCATTTTGGGGGAAAACCCTTTTCTCTTTTCTTTTACATGGCATAGCTTCATTTGGAAATATATGACTTGGCATAAGGCTTTCCAAGTTAGCTCTCATGTGCTCTTTATTATTTGCATTTATCACTTTATATTTTAAAGAAATTTCTCCTAGTATGGTGTTTAGCAATTACTTTAAAGTGGGGGCATACATTGGCATTATTATTTTGCATTTTTCTCTTCTCATGGTTCATAGTGTAGTCTTCTTAATTTATACGATATATTTTTTTCTTTATGCATGATATCAGGTGTGATGTCCCTCAAGAGTGTGATCTATCTTATAATATTACATTCCTCTTAGGGGCTTGATGCGACACACTACATCCCTTAAGTTGTGAATCTTCTATTCTTTGATTGGTCCTCTCTTGGAGACATTAGCCACAATGTCCCCTAAGTTAAAGATCTCACATAAACCAAGCAAGACTCCTTTGAACATTCCTTATTGTTGCATTTGGATTTTTTGTTATATGGCCACCTTGCATAATACACCTTGCATTCCTATAGAGCCATCTTGTTTGTTCATGAGTTGCAAGCATACAGATTTTTTCCTGCCTCATGAAGCTCGAAGTTCATTGTTCATGAGCTCCAAGCATACAAAGTTTTTTTTGTCTCATGAAGCTTGAAAATCATTTTTGCATGGCGCCTTATTAAAGTTATGAAGAGGTATAACTTTGGTATGGTTTTTGACAAGAAGCTCGATTGAGACATGAATTTCCCTTAGCCACTTGCATGTGAGTGTGAGCACATATCGGTCGTGTGTGTATGTGCCTCACCTCTTTTGGATCCTCACCCAATGGACAACCTAAAGTTTTGTTTCCTTAGAGTGAGCTTGTATTTTCGGACAAACAGCCTAGGTCTGATCCACATCATGATGGACAAATGGTCGAAGATTGATTCGATATTTTTATTTTATTTTATCTTTCTTCTCGTCTTTGATAGTGTATACTTGTTCCTTTATGATGCTCTTTATGTCATTTTCATGTGTGTTCTTTTGCACCTGTGTTGGTCTTCCATCGAACTATTATCCTAGGGGCTTGATCACACGTCTTGATTCTTTTCATTCCATCTTACTAGCTTTGGTACACTTGGACCCCTCTTGAAGTGAGTTTTTCTACTTTAGTGTGAGTTTGAAGCAATTTTATCCTCTCACTAAAGTTGGGGCTAAATGTAGTGTCAAAAAATGTTGTTGGTAACATTTTCACACTTTTTTGGGCCCTCCTTGTAGAATTGAGCTTAATGGTGCCTTGACTTAGTGTTGTAATGTGTTTAACACACTCACATTAGGTCTTGGGACCTTGTGAATTAAATAAACTTAATACTACCTTATTTTAGAGTGTTGTAAAGTGTTGTAACATACTTTCAAACTTTTCTAGGGTTGTCATTAATAATTAGGCTTCTTTATGCTTTAATTGGCCTTATTTTGCATCCACAAGCCTCATTTAATGTATCCTTCCGAGGATAATCCTGACACAAATCATTACCCAATCATAATTCATGTATTTTAGCTTATGTGGCCCAGGTTTAGTGATCTGGGACTCATTCGCCACCTTGGGAAAATGAGTCTCACCTAGATTTTTGGGTCCCGAACTTGGTTTCACAAATTTCTAAGCATTTTTAAATTTGGTCCCATAAATTATGAGTAATGGTACTCATTCACCACCTTGGGCGAATGAGTCCCGTGAGGCCCAAAATCAAAATTAATTCAAATTCTTGGTGATATTTTATACTCCTAGATCTAATGTTTGTTGGGAATTAAGGTGTATCAACCTTGGTAATTCCTAAGTTATTTATTTAAATTATTATTTTTCGTTTTCACATGGATAAAAATCCATTTTATAATTAAATAATTGTGCTCCATGAAGAGGGGCATGAGATTTTGAGTTGGCACTTTTTCCACATGTTGGTGCCTTGAAAAATAAGTTATTAGTTGTCAAAATATGCCCACTTAGTGGTATAACATGGAAAGCCTATTTTTAAGGATGTTATGACATATTCTATGACAACTATAACGGCTAAAAGTGGGGGATATTATTTTGGACATGAGAATCATCTATGACATGCGTAAAAGAATATTTGCATAGTTATTGATGGCTTATGACTCATGTAAGAGCATCTCTTATTTTATAAGGATTCTTATGAAATCTTGTAAGAAGGTGTAATTTCATGTAAGAGACCATGTTTATCATGTAAGGGATCGAATGGGTTTTTACCATGGTATTTTCAGACCTTGTTTTGACCCATGGTAATGTTTTATGGTGGTATTTTGAGCCCCCATGAGTCTATATATTGAGGGGTTTAGTTGGAGACACTATGAGATGTTTTATAGGTACACAGATGTTACTAGATTGAAGAGGAGTTAGAGTGGATTTATTGTAAACACATTTTCTGATAATACAAGTTATTTATCTCTTCTTTGGTGGAGTTTTTTCCCCAAAGGGTTTCTCCATGTAAACACTGTGTTATGTGTTCAACTTTTCGTTCTTGTTTTTCCTTTTAATATTTGATCTAAACTCCATATGGTTAACAATGTTAAATCTAATTTACAAAAAGTTTAAGCTTTTGTTATTATTGCTCACCTTTCTTTTTTTAACATTTGGTATCAAATCGTGGCGAGTTTTGTGTTCTAGGTGGTAGAACAAAGGTTTTTTAATTTTTAGTGGGAGTTTTGTTGAGTTGTTTTTTGTAATATTTTGTGTTTAACCATGTCTACAACTTCTAACCATTTGGATATTGAAAAATTTAACGAAGTTGAAAATGGAGGATCTTCTTCAAGAATGAGATCAGTGGGTTGTTGTGACGAACAAAGTCAAACCTGAGAAAATGAGTGATGAAGATTGGGAGAAGGTTGATAAAAACCTGTACGAGGCACTATCAGGCTATGTCTTTCTGATTTTGTTTTCCTAAATGTTTCATTAGAAAATACTGCATACTTTTTGTGGAATTGTATAGGTGATGTTTATCAGTCGAAGAGTCTGGTAAAAAAAATTTACTTGAAGCAAAAAATGTTTTCTCTTAAGATGAAGGAAGAACAAAGTGAAGTGTTGGAACTATGGGAAAAGGGGACATGTGAAGAAGGAATGCAGAAATCCAAAGAAACAAGTTGATTCCTCCATAGAGAAATCCTTGAACTCAGGTGATGAAGCTTTGGTTTCTTGTCTTCATGTTATGACTAATTAAAATTGGTTAATTGATTCAGGATGCTCGTTTCATATGAATCCTCACAAGGAGTGGTTTACCACATATGAAAAATATGATGGAGGTGAAATCTACCTCGGTGATAAATCTTCATACCTGATTTTCGGAAGGGGTAAGGTTAAGTTGTGTTTCTGTGATGGGAGGATAAAAACCCTTCCTGGTGTTTTGTATGTCCCTAGAGTAGCTAGAAATCTGATTTTAGTATCGAAGTTAAATGATCTAGGAATAAGTGTAACTTTTGATAAGAATGGTTGTAGATTAGTAAGAGGGAACTTGGTGATAGCGAGAGGAACAAGGAGAGGAACCATGTTTAAGCTGGAAATCACTACTTTTGTTAATTCTACATATGTAACTGAAAAATATGAAAACACTTGTATGTTGTGGCACCATAGATTGTGTCACATAAGTGAGACTTCTTTAAAGTCTATTTTGAATAAAAAAAATTTAGATGTTTATCCTATTCTTATGAGAGTTTTGATTTTTGTGAACATTGTGTGTTTGGTAAACAAAACAAAAAATCATTTCCTACTAGCAGTACAAAATCTAAAGTTAAATTGGAATTAATTCATATGGATGTGTTTGGTCCTCTAGATATTG
The DNA here is from genome assembly GCA_007115665.2 of Sequoiadendron giganteum. Taxonomy (NCBI): domain Eukaryota; kingdom Viridiplantae; phylum Streptophyta; class Pinopsida; order Cupressales; family Cupressaceae; genus Sequoiadendron; species Sequoiadendron giganteum. The sequence continues at coordinate 497,805,984 of CM021105.1, forward strand.
AATCAATTGGAAAAGCTATATATTTTGTCTCCTTTATCGATGATGTTACAAGATTTACCTGGTTATATTTTATGCAACATAAATTTGAAGTTTTCACTAAGTTTAAAGAATTTAAAAACTTACTTGAAAAGTAATTGAAGATCATAAAATTAAGGTATTAAGGTCAGATAATGGAGGGGAATACCATTCTAAGGAATTTGATGAATTTCATAAGCATGCAGGAATTATTAGATAGAAAACTACTTTGTACACTCCACAACAGAATGGTGTGAAAGAAAGGATGAATCAGATGATTATGGAAAGAGCTAGAAGTATGTTAAGTGGTTCATGGCTTGATAGATGAATTTGGGAAGAATTTGTAAGTACTACTTGTTACTTGATTAATAGATCGCCTTGTAAAGCTCTTGAAACAACACCTTATGAGATGTGGATAGGTAAGAAACCTTATGTTTTACATTTAAGGGTATTTGGTTGTGAGGCTTATGTTCATGTGCCTAAGGAAAAATGGACTAAGTTGGATCCTAAAGCTGAAAAGTACATTTTCATTGGATATGGTGATATTGTTAAAGCTTATAAGATTTGGAATCCTCTAACCAAGAAAATTATCTATTCTAGAGATGTGATTTTTAGGGATCATAGTGTTATTTTTGCCCCTGAACAACCAAAGGAAAAGGATAAGGGAAAGAGTGTGCCTTTTTGAAATTAAGAAAGAAGATGCAACTCAAGAAGAAAAAAGAGATGGATTTGATGAGGAGGAAGAAGGTGAGGAATCATAACAAGTTACTGATCAAACCGAAGAACATGATGGTGAAAATTAGGAAGAGGTTGAGCAAGATGAAGAATAACAAGATCCTCATACTCCTATTCTCAGAACATCCACAAGACAATGGAATCCCATCGACAGGTATAGCCCACCTAATTTCCATTGTATATTTGTTTTATTAAGTGCTGACAATGAACCTGGATCTTATAGGAAGGCTCTCTCTTCATAGGAAAATGAGTCTTGGTTGCAGGCTATGCAAGAGGAGATGATAGCATTAGAAAAATGTAACACCTGGGATCTTGTTGATTTTCCCAAAGGAAGAAAACTCATTAGATGTAAAATGGTATTTAAAAATAAATTTGGAGCAGATGGTCACTTGGAAAGGTATAAGGCTAGATTAGTGGCTAAGGGCTACTCCCAGAGAGAGGGAGATGATTTTGGTGAAATTTTCTCTCTTTTCACTAAATTACCTTCTATTAGATTCTTGTTATTTATTGTTGTTGCTTATGATTTTGAGATAGAGAAAATGGATGTTAAAACTGCATTTTTGCATGGGGATCTTGAGGAGATTTATATGCGACAACTTGATGATTAAATTGTTGTGTGAAGGGAAAAAATAAATTTGTTTGCAGGTTAAAAAGATATTTGTATGGTTTGAAACAGTCACCCAAAATGTGGTATCAAAAGTTTGATGCTTTTGCATTGAAGTTCGGATTTCCTAGGAGTGAAGAGCATAATTGTGTATATATTAAGGTTATTGATGATCATATTCTAATTATTATCTTGTATGTTGATGATATGTTATTTATTGGTAACATCAAGGTAATGATTGGTGAACTCAAGAAATAAATTTCCAGTGCTTTTGATATGAAGGACTTGGGGGCTGCTAAATACATTCTTGGAATGGAAATCAGAAGAGATCGTGGTAACATAAAGCTTTGGTTGACTCAGAGTAAGTATGCTAATACTGTTTTGCAAAGGTTTAATATGCATGATTGTAAGCCAGTTAGTATTCCATTTCTAGTTGGTACTAAGTTGAGCTTGGATATGTGTCCTAACTTTGATGATGATATTGAGGATATGTCTAAGGTTCCTTATGCTAGTGTCGTTGGTAGTTTGATGTATGCAATGGTTTACACTAGACCAAATATAGCCCAAGTAGTGTGAGTTCTAAGAAGGTTTATATCTAACCCTGGTAAAGAGCATTGGAGTTTTGTTAAAAGGGTGTTTAGATATTTGTGAGGTACTTATGATTATTATTTGGTTTATCATGGTACTGATAATCTGGTAAAGTCATTGGACATATAGGGATTTTTTGGTGCAGATTGTGCAGGTGACCTGGATAGTCGAAGGTCCACCAATGGGTATGTGTTTACTCTATTTGGAGGAGCAGTGAGTTGGATGAGTAAAAGGTAGGCTACAGTTGCGCTATCCACCACTGAATCAGAGTATGTGGCTACTACTCATGTCTCTAAGGAGGAAATTTGGTTTCAAAGGTTGTGTACGGGTATTGGTTTTGATTGCAATATTTTTCAAGTTAACTATGATAGTCAAAGTGAAATTCATTTGGCTAAGAATCTGGTGTATCATGCTCGAACTAAACATGTTGATATTCAGTTATCATTTTGTTCGTGAGCTAATTGCTAATGGTCAAATTGAGCTGAAGTAGATTGAAACATAGGAGAATGTTGCAAATGTTCTTATCAAACCTATGAGCATAGAGAAATTTACTTGGTGCAGGAAGGCCATGGTCCTTGCTACTTGTACCTAGTTGATTCCATGATGGAGTGATGCCCCTTAGCTCTTGCAAGGTATTCGACAAGTGGGGGAATGTTAGGAATTAAGATGTCTCAACCTTGGAAATTCCTAAGTTATTTATTTATTATTATTTTACACTTTCTCATGGATAAAATTCATTTATGTAATTAAATAATTGTGCTCCATCAAAAGGGGCATGAGATTTTGAGTTGGCACTTTGGCCACATGTCGGTGCCTTGAAAAATAAGTTATTAGTTGTCAAAAGATGCCCAGTTAGTGGTATAACATGGAACTTAGCCTATTTTTAAGGATGTTATGATGAATTCTATGACAACTGTAAGGGCTAAAAGTGGGGCATATTATTTTGGACATGAGAATCATCTATGACACACGTAACAAAATCTTGGCATAACTATTGATGGCTTATGATGCATGTAAGAGCATCTCTTATTTTATAGGGATTCTTATGGCATCTTGTACTTGAAGGTGTAATGTCGTGTAAGAGACCATATTTGGCATGTAAGGGGTCACATGGATTTTTACCATGGTATTTCTAAACCTTGTTTTGATCCATGGTAATGTTTTATCATGGTATTTTGAGTCCCCATGAGTCTATATATTGAGGGGTTGAGCTGGAGACACTATGAGATGTTTTACAGGTACACAGATGTTGTCAGATTGAAGAGGAGTTAGAGTGGATGTATTGTAAACACATTTGCTGATAATACAAGATATTCATCTATTCTTTGGTGGAGTTTTTTCTCGGAAGAGTTTGTCCACGTAAACACTATGTTATGTCTTCAACTCTTCATTATTATTTTTCTTTGTTATTGCTGATCTAAACTCCATATGGTTAACACTATTAAATCTGATTTACAACAAGATTACACATCTATTATTGTTGATCACCTTTATTTTTCTACCAATATTGGCTTGTAGTGTTGTAATTTTAGGAATTCTTGCATAATAAAGTATAAATAAAAGATGCTTTCACTCATTTTCACCTAAATTTTGTGAGAGCATTCATACTAGCATAATTGAGTTCACAAGAGAATTCAAGTTTTTACAAGAGAATTCAAGAGTCTTCAAGGGTAGATTATCAAGCATTCCAAAGCATTAATCAAGCATCAATCATCAAGCCAAGGACTTCATGCATCATGTTTTTTTTGTAGCTAATAATTGTAATGTAGTGTTTCATGATTCAAGCTAGTATTCAAATCAAGATCTATTCTATTCAAGAAAGACTCAAGATCTACATCCATTAGAGCCATCTCATACATATTTGCAGCATCTTATTGATAGAGTTTGGTGAGTTGCAACATCTTATTTTTTTCATTCATCATTCTCCATTCCTATTTCATTTCATTTCAAGGTTTGATTACCAAAATGGGGTTTGACCAAGGAAAACCCCTATCCACTAACAAAACAACATTTTCCCCTCTTTTTAGTGTGTGATTTGTAGGCTTACATTGAAGAAACATTGAAGAAAAAGGTTGGAGAAAGTTGTCAAAGTGCCCAAATTTGTCAAAGTTGTCATCAAGCATTGGAGAACATTGAAGAAAACCTATAGGTTGATTTATAGAGATTTAGATCCAGAAACTTGCAAAAGTAGATTGAGCAGAATGAGAAGAGAAGATTTAGAAATTTAAGTTCTAGAAAACCCTAACTGGACTGATTCACCACTTTTGGTGAATGAGTCCTAGTTTTGGTCAAAATTCAGATTTTTGCAGATTCAGATACCCATTTGGAAGATTCATTTACCCACACAAAAACCCATATTTTAAACTGATTCACCGAGCTTGGTGAATGAGTCCCTTTTAGCATTAAAGGCAAAATTTCTAATGTTTTAGACCTCCTTCTAGTCATCTTCAGATTCCCAGGTGCACACATTCTATTCTATAGCTTTTTGTTTTTTTTCATTTGCATTTCTAGATCATTTAGTCAACATTTGCATTGAATTAGGTTTTAAAATTACATCTTGCATTGGATTTTTCTTCCCAAGTCTTAACTTGGTGGTGAACCCCTCATTATTTTACATTCAGCCCCTAAGACAACCCTATTGTAAGATCTCTTTCTCCTTTTTATTGAGATCTCTAGGGTTATCCTTGAATGAGAGAGAGTGAAGATTGTCATTATAGGTCCTAAACCCTAGAAAAACAACAATTTTCCACCTTTCAATGTTATTTTTTTATGAATACATGTGTCAATTGATATTAATTAAAATATAATTAACATATTCATAAAAAAGGTAGGAGGACACAAGGTCACTCCCTAGAGTCACACGAGTAGAGTTGGGAAAGCCAAAATAAAGCAACAAAAATGACCACTAAGTGGTACTTGAACAATGTTAGTCTATGAACTCATCAGAGGATTTGGGTGTTGGTTTTCTAATTTACCATTTGGGTGCCACTTTTGTGTGTATTTTTATATCATGGTTTTGTAATTACTATTTAATTGTTTTGTGTTCTAGTTATCATATTTATAGGATACTTGAGGTAGAGGTATTGGATAGTGGAGTTTATAGGTACTATTATGGTGTTGATATTACTCTAGATCTTTGGCTAGTGATACCCTTGTAAATACTTTCTCTACAAGTGTATAGTAACTATGTTTAGATTGTTGAATAATACATTGAGCTACTTTGAATTGTGGGTTTTTCTTTGATAAGGTTTTTATTCATGTACACTTGTGTTGTGATATGATTTTTTTAATGCTTTATATGTGTTTCTTCCTTATGTAATTATAAAGATCTAAAATTTGCACAATAATTTCCACTAAGATTATTTTAGGAAGGAATTTTATGTATCTTGCTTCTTTTCATAATTTTAGAAACATAATTATAAATCAACTCATAAAACTCAATTATACTCCATCTCGGAAACTAATACATAAGTGAAGCTCAAACTAGAAACCATTTGATTTTACAAAGTCTTTTGTAAAACCACAAGAGGTATAGTTCCCTTATGCATGGGTCTAAAATCCAACACTCTGTTTTTCTTTTGATCCTCCAAACTATTATTAGCATATTCCTTACAAAATTTCATATGTCATAAATTCCATATCTAACCACACAAACTTAGATGCCCCAATTTATCTTCATTCAAACCATTTAAAGATGCTCCTTGAGAAGTGAATAAAGCTATCATAATACTAGTCAATATTTTGTAACCTCCCCCTTGCATGCTCTTATGCATCTTAAGAATATTTCATAAGTAACTCCTTTCATGATAAATCAAGACTATCTTACACACCTATGATGTCAACACACATTTTATCTTCTTCTTAACAAATTTGTCACATATTAGCCAATTTTCTTCTTATGTGTTTTCTTGTGGTTTCAACTTTTAGCACACCCAATCAATATATTTTACAACAGTATGATGTAAGGTTTACACCACCTTCACAAGAGTCTCTTGCTTGTATACATTACATATATTTCCAATACTATAATAACCATGATTTACAAGATAGTGAATTAAAGACCCATAAATTTCTTACTCTAGGAAAACTTATCTATGTTCACAAGCTTTACCAAAGAATCTTCAATGTTATCTGAAGTGTGCACCTTCTTGATTAAAAATACTTCTCCTCTACCATATATGTAACAAAATAATACTAAATGTCAATATGATTTATTCATGTATGAAATATATATTTATTGACCAAGTTGATTGCACTTTAACTATCCTAGCCAATCCATATTGCATCATATTTTAGGCCAAAATTTAAACACAATATTTGAATCCATATTTTCTTCTTATAGGCATGAGTAGTTACTATGTACTCAAATTTAATATCCAAAAGAGAAACAATAGGTTTCCTCTTATTCATATATAAGAAAACACCACTAAATGGGTTAAATTCATAACCATGAGTGGCTCTCCTACTATCAATATCTCTAGATGAATATGCATTAACAAAACCCTATAGGTTTAAGTTCTTAGCCAAACTAGGTGCTCCTTGGTAGAAAATTGAATACTCTATAGTTTCATGAAGATATTTGAAGGATGTTCTTATTGTATTCTAGTGTTCTTTTCTTAGATTTAGCATAAATATACTCATAGTTCATATTTCTTAGGTAATATCTAGTCTTATATAGACCATCACATGCATTAAGATTCCAACAAAACTAAAATATGAAACATGAATCATGTCCTACATCTCAACAAGTGTCTTAGGATATTGTTCCACTAGTAACGTTATTCTCATGTAGATACAAACATTTATTGGTTTACTATAATGCCTCCTAAAACATTGCAAATAGAGTTAACATAGAGATGTCCTCTCTACACGGAGGTAGAGGAAACAATTAATCATTTATTGTTGAATTGTAATTTTGTATATTTATGTTACTATTGGATATGTGAGTGGATTGGATGGTGTGGGGTTCACATGAACATTTTGATTCACTTTGAGACTTGTTGCAAATAAACAAGAAAATATTATAGGCTGGATTATGAGTGATGAGTCCATCAATGATAACATGGCATGTATGTAAAAGAAAACAATAGGAAAATATGGAGGAGGTGATCAAGCACTTTGAAATGGGCATTAGTAAGATTGTTTTTCTAAAGCATATACCTCTAATTCTAGAACAAAGCTCCTGAGACGATGATGAATTTTTTTCTAACTATAGTTTAAGTATAGAACCCTTTAACGCAAACTCTATTAGCTTTCCTCAATAGCCTCTAGCAGTATTTAATGTGTTTAACTTCAATAGTGAGACATAACTATCTTATTTAAGTTGGCTGTGTAAACAACACGTGTGTAATCCAGACATTAGATTAGCTTAGTCTTGATGATGAATGATGAGAGAAAGTTTAATCAGTATGCTCGTTATGTTTAATTTGGAAGTTTAGATGCCCCAAATAAAGAACTAACTTGAATTCAGTGAAATAGAATGAAGCAATGCCAATTTAGACAAAATACAAAACTTTGAAAAAATAAAAATATCTCTTATCATAAAGTTGCATTTTAAGCCATATACCAAGAGAGTTGGCTGGGCCGTGCACAATTCTCGTGCAAAATATCTATTTTACAGTTATAGAATAAAATATTAACTATAACGAATTTTGTTGAATGAAATCCAATTCAAAGGAAATAAATTCAACGGTAACTAGCATGAGCCCAGACCAGACTTTCTGCGCACGTTTTCTCTCACGCAATTTGAACTCTTGTTAGCATCGATCGATTGCAGGCAAGACGAAAACGACTTTGTTATCTAAATTGGAAACATTCAAAACTTAATTTCACTCGCTTTTAACGAAGGAAATCACCTCTCCCATGGTGATAACTAGTTTTGAAGAAGCGCGCAGGAATTAGAAATAATTTCATTGGAATTGCTACAACGACCCAAAAAGTATTGATTTTGATTATATTTCCTATCTAAATAATTTATAATTTTATTAAAGGGATTAGTAAATGAAAAGTATAAATAATATTTTACATTTAATGTTTTATATTGAATATATTACAGTTTTTTTTAATGTGGTGTAGGTTTTTTATTTGATAAAAGAAAAATCTAAGTAATTAACATATATTTAACTTTTGAGAATGTAATGATCGTTTCAATAAAGTGTTTTAAAAAAAAATTTAAGAAGATAAATTTAAACTAATTTCTAAGAGGATAAATGTTTATAATAGAATAGAATTGGTGGATGTCTCACTCATAAACATCATGAAATTCTTATTATATATCTCTTGTTTTGTTATTCCTCCTCAAACAAGTAGTATATCTTTGTTATTTCGAATAAAATTAGATTGTAGAAAAATGAATATTACAAGGAGAGTAAAGGGTCGAGGATGAGGGTCATGAGAAGGAGAACATTTACATTTTCCTAAACTAGGTTAGGCTTCTAGGTCTTCTATTGGAGTACTAGGAAGATGAATTTTTAATTGAAATAGATTAATTATTTAATTGGATTATAGCTTTTGATGAGGTTACCAATTAAAAAAATGTTAGGTTTAAATGCTAGATTCAACATAAATGGTTACGTGGATAAGGATCTTCAATATTTTTGTCATCTTATCCTCAAAATATGGTGCTTGCATTCAATAGATCAAATATAAGGACTCCTTTACTTCTTACCAAAAGTGCCATAAATCAAGCATTTTTCTAGAAAAAATTCTAGTCATTAGAAATAATTTTTAATTTCTAGAGAAGAATGAGCTAAGTTATCCTTGGAAAGAGAAAGGGGTGATTGTCTCAAACTAGATAAAGGATAAAGCGATACGATAGGAATTGGGAAAGAAAGATGTTGAGTATGATATTTAGAGCTAGATTGGAAGTAAATACTTGCCAAATTTTAGTCCTCGTTAACGATAAGGTTTACCTTTAGAAAAATATAATATGTCATGGTCTAAAGAAGTAGAGAAAGATCTATATACTTCATTCATGATATAGAGACCTAAGGTGGGAAGCCTCCAATTTTTGGGACATCTTATGAACATAAGTAGGAAGGAACCTTAGATTTTAGAGATGAATTAAATGGACCTACCCTAGATGAATGTGATACAACCTTACTATGAATAATATGCCTTTATTAATCCCTTCACCAATAGGCATGGAAAAAAAGAGATAAATGAAGGAATCGAGCCTAAACATAGGTATGCAAAGAAGTGAAGCCATTAAGTATAAATATTTTGAATAAGGGTAAGAGTAAGAAAATGAGTGCACTTTTAGTTGAAGTAATATGAGTAGAAAAATAAAAATAGGAATGAGTATCCATTTTGTAAAATATGGGTACCTATTTAAGATCAAGCTCTTGAACCTAAACTTCTACTTGTATGGAAAGAGTACCCATTTTATGTTTTAAACTGGGAAACCGTTATAAGTTTTAAAATCTATTAGCTACTAAAGTTTAAGGAGAGTGTCCATATCCTACAAAAGGCTTTTGAGGTTAAGTGTGTTAACCCTAAATATTTTTTCAAGTAGGTAAAACATCAACAAGCGTTTATTTTGAAAAAGAGAGATATAGCATTCCTAATATTTCATGTAAGGAGCTAAGAGAGGATGTTTTTCATGGGGACTCTAGTGTGTCATCCTTAAATAGGAAAGCTAATGATACTAATAGAGATTATCCTATAAATCATAAGAGACGCTTAAAACCTTTGGTGGAGTTGATAAAAGGCAATAATTGTAATAAATCATCATTATATTTCCTTTTCTAACTAGTTTTGACAATGATGGCATCCATCTTAGGGTTCCTACAATTGTAATTGAAATATCCTCTAAAAAATTGAAATATAATTTTATGGGGAATTAGCTAGGATCAAAACCAAGCATAGATGTTAGCTGATGGATTGAACGAAAACAAAAACCATTTTTCCAAGTTGAGATCTTCATCCAACTTAAAAAAATTATGGATCTCCTTTTTAAATCATGATGATTGTGTCTAAACCAAGTCTTTAATGGTCCTTTATTTTTTGAAAAACAAGATCATTCCTCAAAAAATAGAAACTAAGTTTTGATCTTGAGAAGGAGAATGTTAGCATTTTCGTATTTGGGTTAGGCTTCTAGGTCTACTATTGGAGTACTAGGAATGTGAATTTTTAATTGAAATAAATTAATCATTTAATTATCTTATAACTTTTTGATGTGGTTACCAAATTAAAAATTGTTAGGTTTATGCTAGATTCAACATAAAAAAAATTGTGGATAAGGATATTCAATCTTTTGTCATCTTATCCTCAAAATATGGTTCTTGCATTAAATAGATCAAATATAAGGACTCCTTTGTTGCTTACCAAAGGTAACATAAATCAAGAATTTTCCAAAATAAATCTAGTCCTTAGGAAGAGAAAGGGATGATTGCCTTAAATTAGCTCTAAAGGATGAAGTGATAAGATAATAATTGGAAAAGCAAGACGTTGAGTGTGATATTTAGAGCTAGATTGGAAGTATAGACTTTCCAAATTTTAGTCGTCATTAAGGATAGGATTTAGAAAAATATGATATGGAATCATCTAGAGAAGTAGAGAAAGATCTAATAATTTCATTCATGATATAGAGACCTAAGGTAGCAAGCCTCCAATTTTTGGGACACCCTAGGAAGGTAATTGGCAAGGGGGGAGATTTTAGAGGTGAATTAAATGGACCTACCCTAGATGAATGTGGTATCAACCCTATTAGGAAGGATGAAACTCTATTACTCCCTTCACCAATAGACATGAAAAGAATTAAGGAATCAAGCCTTAGCATAGGTATGCAAAGAAGTGAAACCATTGAGTACAAATATTTTGAATAAGAGTAAAATAAAAATAATGATTCAAATTTTAGTGGAATTGTTACAAGTAGAAAAATACAAATAGGAATGCGTACCTAGTTTAAGTTTTAAAATGGGAAACCGTTATAAATAGAAATGGGTACACATTTTAAAATAGGCACATTTTTTAAAATGAAACATATACTTCTTTCAATTTACATTTTAGAATTGGTAGACATTTTGGAGTAGGTATGCATTTCATAAAATTTGAAATTTGAAGCCTTTATTTTTTATTTATTTTTAGGCTTGGAAAACCAACCCTATGCCTTGGAACTTCAATGTCATGAAAATAAAAAGAGAAATTTTGACTTTAGCAATATGGTTGATAATTTTTTATTTTTTTTTATAAAATTAAAACTCAAATGTATAGTTGATGATGTTTGGATTTTAATTATTTCTTTATGATTGGACACAATTTTATATTTATTAATTGATTTTTATTTAGAAAGCGGTTCATAAACTTGAAATGATAGGTGTGTGTGATTTAAATGCATTAGTGAGTAGTAATAATCATAACTAAACAACACACAAGCGATGAAAGATATTACATCTAATGAATGAAAATTAATAAAACAAGCTATCACAGTCCTGCATTTGAACTCATCATGCCATCCTCTATTCTCGGTGATTCCTCAACTCATTCTCTCATAATATTTTGTTGCACATGAATGTATGGAATGACAACCTAAGAAATGAGTAGCTTTTTTGCAATGCAAACTAAAATTCCTACATGCTTATATTTTTTTATATTTTTGAAAGTAAATTTCTAAATGATCCATGATGCTAAACTAATGATGTAAAGCTAAATATAATGTTGTATAAAAGATGCAAGAAACTAAGTACTAGAATTGAAATGCCATGATAATGCTAAAACAAACTAAAAACACTGAAATGCAACTACAGTGCTCTTCAAATGCTTTCAAACTATAATGATATTTCTCCAACATAAACTTGTCAAATTCGCCTTGTTGAAAATTTGTAGCAATGTGTTCTATTTATATAATTTTCCAAGATGGGAATGATGTGGCAGCAATAAACGGTCGAGATTGTGATCCTGCGACATCAACGGTTGAGCACAAAGAAGTTGGAGAGAATAATGGAGGTGGTTCCCTACAAGAGAGAAATTTTCCAAGTGTTGAAGGGAATTAGAGGAAAGAAGAAGCCATGTGTCTAGGAGGTTTCAAATTGGTTACAAGTTTGTTGATGGAAAATCCACATTTTATAATTTAGAAAATTCAATTTCATATGACACATGGTCAGGTGGTAGGTGAGGTGGAAGGTAGTTAGAGGAATATGTAGAAATGTGCCAAATTTAATTAAAGATTCAATTTAAATGGAGATGGGAAATTAGAAAAATGACAAATTAGTAATTAATTTTGTGCATTTAACCAATTTTAGAGGAAAATTATTTTGGAGGCCAATTTGAAGTAAAAATTCAAATTTGAATGAAAGAGGGAAAACTAATTAAATGAAAAATTTGTTTATTTTTGCATTTAATTAATTAGAGAGGAAGTGATTTTAGATAAGAAGAATATTTAGAAGTGAAATATATAAATAAATTTTGCAATTTATTTATAAGTAGAGGAATTAAGATTTTGATTAATTAAATAACAAGTATTTAATTAATTCATGCTCAGACCATTTTTAAGTGCATACATTTTGCCCCTCTTTGAAGTGATGTGTGCAGACACATTACTTAAAAGAATACTTTTTCCGGCCGCGATGGTAAAATTTTGGCATGCCCCAGAGTTTGATTTTACAACGATGATGAAAGGATGCTCCTGTGGGAGATAAATCAAGGATTTTTGAATTTTTGGTAATTTTTGAATTGTTTTGATGATTTAAATGATTTTTCATTGATATGTTGATGATCACCAGATTTGATAAGGATGGCCTGATTTATTTCCTGATGATGATGAGAGTTACGCCACATTTTTTATTAGTTGATTAAAAGGACCATTTCAAAAATTAAATAAATGCCACAATAATTACCCTCTTAATTAACCTTTAAAAGGTCAAAAAGGGTAAAAGATAGTTCATTTTTAACTTGTGCATTTTGAAAACTGAGAGCCTGAAGAGAAAATATGGAAAGGATTCTACGCCACACGCACAAAATCAAGCGAGTTAGCCGCCACCAATGTCTAGCCATGTTTGGACCTCCAGTACATACCTCGAAAAACCTCTTTTTCAATTTTGAATTTGATTTTTTCCAACTTAAATTTCATTTTAAAATTTGGTAGGTTCACATCTTTTAGCACATTAGGATAGACTTTTAGCACATACAAAACCCACTTTAGTGTATAGAAACCCTCTAGTAGTGCATCTAGTTAGGTTAGAATCCAAAATTAGGCTAGAGCATCTGGAACCCGCTTCAACGCATTAGGTTGCTAGATTAGCGCATAGGGTAGGTCAAGTAGCACATCTGGGAAATGGTGCATTGGGACTCTATTTCAATGCATGCAATACATTTTCTAGCACATCCATGAAATGGCGCATCAGGACCCTATTTTGATGCATCTAATAGATTTTCTAGCGCATCTGGTAGATTGGCGCATAGAAACATTTTTTAACACATTTAGTGAAAACTGATGATTTTAATAAATTCCTCCTAGATTTTGATGATCATGTCATCCAATGATAGGATGATGTTGATTGATAGGTTGATGATCATCCCCATGATAGGCGAGGAATGATGATAGGATTGATAAAACTGATTGATTGATTTATGATCCTCATCATGATAGGCAAGGAATGATGATAGGTTGATTGATTCTGATCGATCTCATGATAAATGAGAGTTGAGTGATAGGATAGGTGCTCCTTGAGATTTGATCAAAATCTCGTGTGAGATGATTTGATTAAATGATAGGTCAATTGATAGGATGATTTGATTGATTTTCTGACTTGATGCTTTAATTTTATTCTAGGAGGGTGGCTTAGGGAACTTACAGGTTCAAGAGCACTTTCTGAGGACATGGGACATGATCCCACAGTTGACTCAGGCAGATCTTTCTATTATTGATCAGTACGGTTTGACTTCCTTGATAGATATGCCCCAGTATCTGATTAATCTAGGGCTACTGAAACCATGTGCAAAATGGTGGCATAGCGACCACAACACCTTTCGTCTACCAATCAGATAGATGATAGTGACCCCTGAGGATGTTTATCATATTTTGAGGATACGAGTTATGGGAGAGTTAGTGCTCTATGATCATGAGAAGCAAAGGAGAAAACATTATTTTCCAGCTTTTTCATGATGATCAGTTCATTGGTTACGAGATTCTGTGGCGGGAGTTGATTTCCTCTAGGTGGGCCTTACCATGCATTCTTGTAGGATTCATTGGAGGATTTCTCAGCCCCAACCTTAGGTCGAAGGGATTTTTAGTGGGCTGGGGATGGATTCTAGATAGTATGATTGCTCATGGTATGAGGTATGCTTGGGGTTCGTGCATGTTGTCTCACTCATATCATGACTTGCGTTAGGTGGTTTATCTTTGGGTGAGCAGTCTCATAGCAGGATTCACACTCTTACAACCCTGGGCTTGGGAGCACATATAGCCATTACATGGCCAGTGGGAGGCAAGGCTCGGTCAGTAGGATGACCGTATGTTTTTGGATGCACAGGGCCACTTTTCTAGCATAAGTTGGGCAAGTTAGAGTATTGGAGAAGAGTATTAGTTGATCTAGACACAATGATATTTCGGTCGTATATTGATTAAGAGGCGTGGTAGGAGGATTATTCTGAGTTTCCCTATGCATTTTACAACTGATATTTGATTGGCAGGACACCATATATTCTTGAGCGGTTTCTTTTTGGTAGAGTATATAGATAGTATGGTCACATTTAGCAGATTTTGTAGGGGATAGCTCATTATGCTTGAAACAGATAGGACATTCCAGAGTGGGGGGCAGCCCTTGACTATGATGCAGCCTGCATAGAGTATTATGACTTACAGTGGATTTTATGATAGTACTTGAGAGAGATAGTGGATGGGAAGATGACATTAGATTATGTCGAGTACTTTCACATGCACCGATTTTGGAGGTTGGGAGGAGGGTAGGGCTAGTAGCACGGGTGAGGGGTAGAGATGGAGGTGAGGAGGTAGAGGAGGAGGCAAGGGATGACAAGGTTGATGATGGAGGGGAAAGTGGGGGTGGAGATGGTGGTGGTAGACGAAGAGATGCTCCAGACTTTGGGGTCATCCCCAAGAGGAAAAGATCAGCAACAGGTGGACAAAGATCGATGATTCTCAAGATGCCCTCCAAGAGGCAACAGACTCAGATAGCTAGGTTACAGGCTCAAGTGTAGACACTCTAGGGCTAGATTCAGACACTAAAGGCATAGCTTGCCCAGGAATAGGCACATATACAAGCTCAAGCTCTAACACACTTATAGGTTCAAGGGCAACTAGTGTAGTTGTAAGCCCAAGTAGCCACTCTTACTATGGAGAGAGATGCTACCAAGAGATAGGGGAGAAAGCCATGGTAGTAGCAAATCAAGTTTAAATAGCAGCCTAGTGGACCGGTACATGTAACCTCATTAGAGAGCTTAGAGATTCTTCCAAGGATGTGGAATACTATAAGGGTAGGTACTATGAGGGAGTGCTACCTGCATAGAGGCTCAGTTATGTTAGATCCAGATCTGGTCACTACCAATCCCATACCACAAGCAAAGGGGTTACACAAACACTTCTAGGGGGACCACTAGGCAGACCTCTACCAGGGCAAGGGCCATCAGAGGCAGGACCATCAGGGGTAGGCGGTGTTGCACAGAGGCCTATGACTTTAGGCAACAACACTACAGGATCACAGAGTCATGCCTTATTTGATTATACTTAACTCGAAGACTTGGCTTTTGCAACATTTTTGATGTACCATTTCTCAGTTTATTGATATCATTATATACTTGACATGTTATTACTTTGAGGTTATATGATATACAACGACGTTCTATGTGATCCGTATGTGTTGATTTTTTAATTATGGATGGATGCATTTAATTTATGTTCTATGTGATTATGATATGTATGGATGCATGTATGGATGCTTTAATGAAATGTTGATGCTATGATTTTATATGCTTATGAAATGAATGATTTTATGCAAATGATGTGAGATGCATTTGTATTTTTTTTGTAATTTTTCACATGTATATATCAATGTATGGATGAATGAATGCATAAATGGTTTTATTATGAAATGCATATGTATGATAAATGGATGGATATGGATTATTCAATATATGGATGTATGGTTAATGGATGAAAATTCAATATATGTAGATATATAAATGTATGATAATGCTCTCTTTTTGTATTTTTTATGTTGCAAATATTATGATGAATGCATGAATGTTTTGTGATAGTGGATGTATGATAGTTCTTTCTAATGATATGGAATGAAAATGTCAATGCAAATGAATTATTTTTTTGTTATGTCAAGTATACTCAATCTTGTAGTGAGAAATAACATCATGTTGATAGTTATCAGCCTGGAAAATCTATAATGCAAATGTAGGACTAAAATGAATCCAATTCTATCTATGCAATGTTGCTATCTAATTCATTGTGCTTATTTTCACCATTGAGAGTTTTATTATGTTTAAATTTGCTACAAACATTGATGGTATGATTAGACGATGATGACCTTGGTATAACTTCCATACAACTTCCATTGAGATTTGATAACGCAAGATAACACAAGCATCTAGGTATAATTAGACCAAGATGACTTGAGTATCACTTGTGTAAACAAACAAGAGTTAATCATGTTCCTATGAAAATTCAGAATGTCATCAATGCTACTTTGTACAACATGTCCCATGAAAATATACATAGTAGTAATGATTGGCTCACAAACAACAGACAAAGAAAAATGTCATTCTTAATCATAGCCCCTCTAGTTTGTGTTAAAGTGATCCAACCATGATTTAGAAGATGATCCATCAATGATGAGCTTATTTGATTTGTCTTGATGTTTGATTTTATTTCCATGATTGATTGGATTGATTGATGTTAGATGTTTAATTTTTGATTGTTTTTCTTGCCAAGGTTGTGTTTTTTGTTTGCTTGCCTGTTGATTTATGCTCAATGGTGATTTTCCCCTAGTGAGATTAGGATTTTTTCCCCAGTGAGAACAAACCAAATTTTATTATGGATATGTACAATGAAGACCAAGCCAAGGTAGGACATGGCCACAATATCCAGATATGGATATGAAGCTTGTTGTAAGATAGATGTGAATGCGTAGTGATGGCAGAAGTAGACGGTAAACATAGAATCAAATAGATGAAGAATTTGACTTATCACAAATAACACTTGTTTACTAGGTTTTCACCATTTATTTTTATTGCACTTTTTTATATTTTATGATTTTTTTTCTCTTTTTCATCTTTATGCTATCACCAAGATGCCTGTTTGCCAGGTTTTCATCAGGGTGACCATTTTTTCAAGACTTTTTCTACTTCTTTTTTTCAGGACTTTTTCTGCTTTTTAGGATTTTTTCAGGACTTTTAAACATGCACTAGATCCATCATGTGTATAACTTCTTCAAATGAAGGTTGTTCATAGGTTCTTCAAATATATCCCCTTTTGGCATAAATAGTTGATATGCCACTGATCCAAAGATTGATATAACAACAAAAGGATCTAGCCAATTGGGCTCAAATTTTCCTTTCTTTTCTCAGTCCTGTTGATTACAAGGGTTTTCTTTCAATACTAGCTCACCTACTTGAAATTTCCTAGGTTTGACTTTGTGATTGTAGCTTCTAGAAATTCTATGTTGATATACTTTCAGGTGATCTTTTTCCAGCTGACAACGTTCATCTAACAACTCTAACTCTTGTAGTCTAGACACATGGTAATCTTCATGTGAAAGGAGACCTTTCAAGGACACCTGGACTGATGGTATCTCCACCTCAATGGGAAATACTAATTCAGATCCATAGACAAGTGCATATGGTGTGGCTCCCGTGGGTGTTTGGATGCTTGTATGATAGACCCACAAAGAAGGGTTTAGTTGAGCATGTTAATCACGTCTAGCATCATCGACAGTTTTATTTAGGATCTTCAAGATAGTTTTGTTTGAGGCCTCAGCTTGGTCGTTCCCTTGGGGATAATAGGGTGTAGAAAATCAATGCTAGATATGAAAATTTTCACAGAGTTCTTGCACATGTTGATTCTTGAAAGGTCTTCCATTGTCAGTGACAATGGATTGAGGGATACCATATCGATAGATGATGTAGTTCAGGATGAATGATGAAATCTGCTTCCCTGTGATGGTGATTAGAGGCATGGATTTTACCCACTTTGTGAATTAATTTGTGGCTATGATGATGAACTTATGTCCATTAGATGAAGATGGGTGAATTTTACCCACAAGATCCAACCCCCACTGAAAAAATGACAATGTTGATGCAAAGGCCTGCAACTCTTGTGCTGGTGCATGGATTAGATTACCGTGAATTTGGAATTTCTGACATGTCTTGAAAATTTGGAAGGCTTCTCTCTCCATAGTCATCCAATAATATCCCAAATGGAGGAGTTTCTTGGAGAGGGTTAGACCACTTGAATGAGTGTCACAAATGCCCTCATGGACTTCTTGTAGAGTTGTTTAAGACTTGCTTCTTTCTAGACATTGAAAAAGAGTTTCATTAAGACCTCGACGGTAAAGTACATCCACTATAAGGGTATGGAAGGTAGCTTGGCAAATGAAGTTTCATTTTTGGTTCTAGGAAAGATCGAGGGCTAGGGTATTATCTTTTAGGTAAGTGTAGATCATCCTATAGATTGAGGTATTGGAATCATCTAAATGGAAAATGAGTTGGGATTTAGAGTCATCGTAAGCAGTGGTAAATAGTTGTTCCACCATGAGCTCATAGTGGCCACATTTTTCTAGAATCTGTAGTAGAGAAGCAATAGTAGCCATAGCATCGGTAGATTTGTTTTCACTCCTTGGAATCTGACCAAATTTGATGTTAGCAAAACACTTCTTGAAGTCATCAATCATTCTCTTGTAGGGAATCATTTTATCATCCTTGGTTTGATAATCATTGTTGACTTGATTGATGACTAGTTGAGAATCCCCATAGACTTGCAACTCTATAATTTTCCATTCCACAACTATCTTGATTTCAATGATAAGTGCAACATATTTGGCTGTGTTGTTGGTGCAAGTAAACATCAAGCGATAGGACTTGGGAATGGTGTGCCCTCGGGGAGTGATGAATAGGATTCCTGCTCTTGATCCATGCTGAGTATATGAACCATCAAAATATAACACCCACTACTTTTTTGTTATTGTTGGGACATTTGCATCTAGAGATTCAACATATAAAGGATGATCATCATGGATTGGTGCCTTAGCTATTTGATCGACGATGGATTTCCCTTTGATTGCTTTTATGTCGATATATTGGATGTCGAATTCACTAAGTACCACTACCCATTTGGCCAATCTTCCTGTCAAATTTTCTTTGCTTAAGAGATACTTCAGCAGATTTATCTTGGCTATGAGCTTGACTATATGAGTCAGCATATAGTGTCAAAAATTTTGGGTAGAAAACACTACAACTAGACAAGATTTCACAATGGATGTATAATTGATCTCATAACCATTTAAATTTCTATTGATGTAATAAATTTCTCTCTCCTTTCCTATTGAATCTTCATGTTCCAACAAGGCTCCCAATGATCCGTAAGTAGTGGTGATGTACAATAAAAGAGGATTTCCTTCTATTGGAGGTGCTAGAACAAGTGGAAATGTCAGGTATTATTTTAGTTGGTTGAAATCTGCTTCACACTTTTCGTCCCATCAAAAGGAAACGCTCTTATGCAATAGATGAGTGAAAGGATAGATCTTGTTAGCTAGTTATGATATGAATCTTCTGATCGATTGGAATCTACCTTGGAGTGACCTTAACTGATAGATGTTCTTTGGGGGAGGCATCTCCATTATAGCTTTTACCTTTGCAGGGTCTACCTTAATACCTTTCTCTGACACTATATACCCTAGTAGCTTTACTGACATTACCCCAAATACACATTTCTTTGGATTGAGGTGAACATTGAAATTCTCCAGGTGAGTGAATAGTTTGTCTAATAACTCCATATGTCCTTCTCTAGTGTAGGATTTTTCAAAAAAATCATCCACATAGTCTTCCATGAAAGTATGCATCATGTCATGGAAGATGGTTTTCATAGCTATTTGGTATGTTTCCCCTATGTTTTTTACCCAAAGGGCATGAATTTGCAATAAAAATTCCCCCATGGGCAAGTGAAGCTTGTCTTATCTTGGTCTTCAGAAGCTATCTTGATTTGGTTATAGCCAGAAAAGTCATCCATTAGTGATAACATGCCATGACCTGTTGTCAAGTCCACAATGATGTCAGTGTTTGGCAAGGGGAAATCATCTTTTGGGAAAGCCTTGTTGAGGTCTCTGAAGTCAGTGCAAATCTATATGTAGCCATCAGGTTTTGAAATAGGAATTGTTTTGTATATCCACTCTATATAGTCAATGGGTCAAATGAATCCAACATCCAATAACTTAAACTGTTTAGCCTTCACCAATAGGGCAATGTGCAGATGCATTTTCCTCAACTTTTGTTTGAATAGTTTGATTCCTAAAGGAAGGGATAAATGGTGCATGATGAGGTTTGGATCTATCCCTGGCATATCTACCTAAGACTAGGAAAATTTGACTTGTCACCCTTCAAATAACTTGATAAAGTTAGGCTTTTCTTGTTTTGTCAATGATTCTACCAAATGAAGAGTTTTTACCATTTTTGCATTGCCCACATTGATGGATTGCATTGGTTCAATTAGGACTTTGGATCTTTCCTAGAATTGTTCTAGGAGAGTGTTAAATTTTCCATCCTTTGGTGCCTCAAAGAGGTTTTCACTGTCAGATACACTCTTTATTTTTACTTTTTCTTGATCTAATACTGCCATAGAATGGTTTTCGCCATCAGATCTTTCTTTTGTTTCATTTATTTTGTAGTTGGGAAATTTGGCACTCCCCTATTGTGAAGCTTTGATATGATGTTCAATGCTGGAAATTGTCTCAGGATTAATAGCATAGAGGAAGTTAATGATGAACTCATTGTTTCAAAAAGCTGGGGATATTGATAGGTCTGGTTTGGTTTGAATCTATGAGTTCAAGATGCAGTACTAGTAGAGGGTCGTCTGATGGGTTCAAGTCAGATGTTGTAAGGGTTCTAATGGAAATTTTTTTGTGAAACAATACTATGATCAGGTCGATTTATATGATGTTTCTCTCTTCTGAGTAATCCGTCTCGCTAGGATTTTGATCGTATTCACTTGAACCATCAATATTTTGTGATCCTAATTGAAATGGTCATAACCCTAAGCTTTGTCCCTCCTCGAGTCTGGGAATGTACTTGTGTATGAAATAAATGTCCTTATCATGACATGAATCTTCTAACAATGACTCCCATTCATTCTTATTATAATCCATTTCATAATGATCACTGACTTGCATCTACAGGATCCTTTCAACAATCTTCTGCTTTAGATCCTCTTTTGCTCCTTCTTCTTTTTGATGTTCTTGATAACCCAACCCTATTTTGTCTTTTGGGTTTGTTATGACGGGTTGGATAGGTTCTATGATACCTTCTTTCATTTTTCCAATAGGTCCTTATCCCTCATATCCCATATTCTCCACGATTGAGAATCCTTTTCAATACTTAGTGGTTTGGACATTTGTCGTTGCTGCTTGAGAATTAGTTTCATCCTAGTAGAGCCAATTCAAAACATCTTTGTCATCAAATTATTCTACTTGGGTGCCTACCTTTATGAATCAACCATTAAAAAGTGTGACCGATTGTGAGGATGTTTTTGATGAGGTTGATGGTTGAACAAATGATTTTGGTGACATTAATTGCAAGAGGCAGAGGGGTTGTTTAATGGAGTATTCGCCCATACCTTTATCTTTGACTTGGAATTTATTTTCAAATTGTTTGGCCAGGGTATTAAGTTGGCCTTCAAATTTGGTAGATGTAGAGGGGATAGGTTCTTCCTTTTTCTCAAGTGGGTTGGAAGAGGAACTTGGATGACTTCCTTCATTACAGGACATGTCTAGAAGCTTGGACAAAGGATTGGATTGACTTGAACTGTTGGGGATATCAAGGGCGGAATCAAGAGCTTCTCAATTATGAGGCACAAAAACATCCTGGATAGCCTTAAGGGTATTGCAATGTTGGGGACTATTTGAATCAGCAAGAATGGTAATTTCTTGGCCATTGTAAGGAAATTTTAGACATTGATGGTATGTTGAAGGTACAACCTACATTTCATGGATCCAAGGATGACTCAAGAGTATATTATATGTCAAATATTTATCCAAAACTTGACAAACCACCTCTTTTTGAATTGGCCCTACCTGAATTGGTAAAACAATCAGTCCTTTTCAAGCTCTTTCTTCATCATCATATGCTTTGATGGTAATTTTCTTCCTTGCATCTATTGCATTTTTAGAGAACTCTAGTGCATGGACAAGCTTTAGAGTACATATATTAAGACCGACTCCTCTGTCTATAAGGACACACTTGACATGATTTTTATGGATGAAAGCCTCAATATGGAGGGACACATTATGAGGATGGGTGAGAGATACACCATCATTTTCTGAAAAGGATAGGAAATGAGGCACAATTACATGTCCCACCATGGCTTGGAAAGCACAGACTTCCAGATTATTTGGCACTATTGTATCGACCAAGGATTTTTCCAAGATCTCCTTGTGAGAAAGAGAGATTTTAAGGAGCTCCAATATTGATATTTGCATGATAAATTTTTGGAGTAGATTGACAATGTTATATTGATGAGATGTAGCAATAGGTGTTTTGGATTTTTTTTTCTTTTCAGAACATATTTGGTTTGAGCCCTTGTTGCCACATTTATGGGCACACTATCTTGTTTTATGTTGATTTTGATGACATTAATTTGATTATCTGTTACAACCATGTCTTTTTGGATATCGAGGACTTCATTAAAAAGGATGTTGGTTTTGCTGATTGGATGATTGGTCACAATAGGATCTAGTGTGTTATTTATTTCAATGTTATTTGTGTGATCTTCAATGACTGAAATATGAAGGATGATGGTATCCTGAACATAGTTTACATTCTTTCCTTTGTCAGTAGCGTTAGAGGATTATCCTTCATCATAATTTGGAGAAGGTTTTTTGAATACCCCATGGTCAGTGTTTGTTTGAGGCTCTTCTATTCTTATGATCTTGTTATCAATGTGATCTTGTATCTTATGCTTCAATTGCATGCAACTATTGGTTAAGTGACCTTTGCATCGATGAAATTCACAAAAATGGGCTTCATTCCACCAAGATGATTTTACTTTGGGTTCATTTGATTCTCGAGTGTTAGGTAGAGTGATAATATTTTTCACAATAATCTCTTTCAATGCAAATTCATATGATTGACCCAATGGTGTAAAATTTTGATGGTTGTTTGATATTTGATAGGGTAGGGTTTTGGATGATGTGTTACTTTGATTGGTTTGATTATTACCTAGGTTGGTATTTTGGGTGGTCTTTTGATTGGTATTCGAGGAGCTTCCTAACAAATTGAAGACTGATTTAGCATTGTGCATTTCAGCAGAGGTATCATTGTCATTATTTTTGTACTTTTTCTAAAACTTTGGTTTATCATTGTTGGAGGAATTAGATGAAATTTTTTCATTATAGATTTTCAAAATTCCTCATTTGACCAAAGCCCCCTCAATCTTGATCCCATTTTCAATTAATTTCTCAAAAGTCGAAGGGAATTGTAAGTCAAGTCTATAGCTCATGTCAACATTCAAGTTATCAATGAACACCTCTATCTTCTCTTTTTCTAGTATGGGTCATGGATACCTTGGGAATAACCTTCTCCATATTTGTAAGCATATGAGGAATGATTCCACTTTATTTTGTTTCACATTACAAAGGTCTTCCATTGTGATCTCATGTTGTATATTATATGAATATTGGGTAATACTCTTGTTTACCAATTCTTCAAAAGATTTGATCCTGTGTGGTAATTGTGAGAACCATTGCATGCATTGCCCTCCCAAACTATGTGGGAATAATCGAATTAAATATGTGTCCTCATGGGAAAATTCAAGACTCATTGTTTGGAATTCCCTTAGATGATCTATTGGATCGGCCTTTCTATTTTACTTGTCATATTTAGGAAATTCACAATGTTTGGGAAATGGTACCATGTTAACACTTTGATCAAATGGGTAGGGACATATATCTTGTATGGATTATCTCTTAATAGTCTTGGTTTGCATGTTCTGCATTTGTTATTGAAGAGTTTGGATTTTTTGTTTCAAAATGTCCATTGGATCACTGGTTTTTACTTCATTGCTTGATTCAATTTGTGCCTCAGTTTCCATTTTCTTAGGATCTCTTTTCAATTTTGTGACATCAAAATCATCGGGTAGCTTGACTCCTTTGTTTTCTAACATAAAGAGGTATCTTTCCCCATCCTTATTGAATTTTTTTTCTAAAAATTTATGGAAATTTGGATCTTGTTGGGCTTGTTGGACATCTTCTTCATTTACCTCATCAAGTTCGGTTGAACAAATATTATGAAAGGGGTTTTCTTCTTGCGTAGCCATGGTATCTTGGGTTTCAATTTATTTTTCTTGAAATTTTAGCTTTTGGGATCTTGTTTGGATGGGCATACAAGTGATGATGATTTTCTAAATATTTGACCAAAGTTTAGGAGTGCCAAAGGGATTGGTTAAAATCTGATTAAGAAAACTTTATTTAAGGATAAAGGATGACGAAATCCTAATGGAGGATGATAAATCTTGATGGTGAAATGTAGCTGCTGAATCAAAAATTAAATGTGATGAAAAGACACTTTTGGATATTTGATCAAAATTTAGATAAGATATTTTCACTTGAAAATGTTGGTCCGAACGAGATTGAGCTCTATTGTATAAACTGATTTGGATGATTGGAATATTGGATTGTCGGTTGTGGGATGAAAGAATGAAAAATGGGCTGATTATGATTATACCTTTGTGAAAGAGCTCTTCGTTGATAATAAGCTTGTGAAGAAAAAGGCTCTAAAGAAAAATCATCAATATATCCTTTATCAAAATCGTGATACCTATGGATGAAGGTTTGATAATCAAGCAAGACCTTCCTACTTTGCTACAAGAAGCATCTCCTTTTCAAAAGTTTCTTATAGCAAATTTGCTTCTTTGGTTTCTTGATTCTTTTGGTAAGGGATTTCTTGACAAATTTTGTTGATTTTTAATCTCACAACATAAAATTTAGGACAAGGAAAGATGTTGCTTGAGAAGGAATATCCAAACTAGAGGTTAATCAACATGCAAGAGATCAAATTTAGATTTTTTATTTTGTAGATTTACCAAATGCATTGAAATAGTGCCCAAATGCACCAAAACTCAGATGTGCTATGGGATGGTTTGGATGCACTGCAGAAAGTTTTGGATGCTCCAGAACAGAGTATGGATGTGTTGGGGAAAGGTTTGGATGTGTTGTGGGATTCAACAGATGCACTGAAAGATTATATGCCGAAATATATGTGAGATGCACCAAAATAGAAAATGAATGCCCTAGAATATGCTATGAACGCTAAGGCAGTCAATGGATGTGTTGAAATATGACAGGGATGTGCTGGGGTAGTCACTAGATGCACCAAACTGGAAAGATATTTTCTAGTTTTTGAGAGTTTGGAAGATTTTTCTATTTTTTTAACTGAATTTAAACTGTTTGGTTGAATTATCTTCTGAACCAATGATTGAATATGTCTGTGTGCTGTTTGGTTTTTTTGATATTGGTTTAAAAACACATTGGTAAAACACATCAAACAAGCACAATCCTAAGCTATGTAAGATAATATTCTTTTGGATTCCACATGGATTTTACTCCAACCGCACTTATTCTTAGCAAATGATTTAGAAGCTTCACCGCATAGGCTCCCCCTTACAATGCACTCACTTCTCAAGCCAACCAAGCTTCAAACTCCCATGAATCTCCTATGGCAAGTTTTTCACCTCTACTAAAAACTATGAGAATGTGGATGCCTTGACAATGACCATTGTTGCACCAAAGAATAGAAAGGTAATTTTGGGCTTACTACAACAAAGGGGTTTTAGTACTGACTTTCCATTCGTGGGGGACCATCCATGTAGAAAGAGACCATTACTGCCCTTCTTGTCGAAATGATCCTTGTGATACTCTAACTTTTCTCGAGCACCCACATTTATATCCCAGGTGGAAGTCTCTTGGATTTAGCATGTTCCTAGTTGGGTCCTTCCCTCCTTTCAAAGCATGGAGGTAGACCCTCTAAGGTTGAAAATGAAAATAAAATGAATGCATCTAGCTTTTTAATCACCTAGTTTAGGGGAGAGCATACTTGCCTACCACTCCAAACACAACAAGCATGGTGTAAATTTATCCTTCCTATTAGATTCCTAACTTAACCAAAGGAAAATGACAACTAGATTTAACCTTACAGCCAATTGTTAGTAGCTGGGTAAGTGCACCAATTTGTGACACAATTTCGGCTCTTAAGATGCCACTTTTTTTCTACAATTAGCAAAATATGATTTGCACAAGAAAATGAAGATAGTTATGCTCAAAATTTGAAGTGCTCTAAGTCTACTTTCTAAGCTACTATTTTTTTTTAAATTAATGAAGATTAAAGGTCTCAAAAAGGGGGGGGGAAACAGGTCCTATTTTTTAAAAAATAAAATAGCATAGCGCCCAAGGGCTCCCCCCTTTTTGATTAACTTTTTTTTAGAATTTCAAAAATCCCAACGATGAGAAATTAGCTAACACTATTTAGTTTATCCTCATTATTTTGGATAATTTTTTAATGAATATATAATATTTTATGAATTTTGAAAGTGGACACATCCTGAAAAGATGAAATTTGAGCATGCTCACACCCAAATTTTTTGCAAACTAATCAAAAATTGATTTTTATTTTTTTTATCATGTGTAGAATGGAGACTAGTTTCAAAAAATCTATTTTTTTTTCACATTCCGATGAACGAATAAAAATCTATCCTAAACTTAGAACATGTTGGTTTTTGACCAAAAATGAAGGAATTTACAATAGAAACCATGGATCAAAACCTTAACTAAATCAAAATGAAAAAAAAAACTATATATGTAGATATCTGAGAGAGAGGTTAACACTATCACAATTTTTTTTATAAACTTGTATTGAAAGATGTGCAAATGAGACGGGGAGCACAGAGAAAAAATATGAAGAAATTTTGCACCCTTTCAAAAAATCATGTCATTTTCATGAAATGGTTGTCCAAACCTTTAGGTCAGATGCCCAATACAAAATCCAACCCATAGGGTTGGTATTTCCCAATGCAACTTATTTGGCGCATGCCAAATGGACCGCTTCATTTTGCATGCACCAAATTTGGCGAGTGCCAAATGTCACTCATGACTTTTGGAATGCATTTTTGTAAACTCTTTAATTTTTGCTTTCTCTGTCAGGGAAACTATATACATGAAATAAACATTTAAGTATAAGTTGAAATTTAATTTCTTATACTGCAAGTTATATTTCACGTATATATAGGTAGGATGTTTGAGAGTGGTTTCAGATCTCTAGGAGTTATAATGCAAATTCTAGTTTTTGGAAGATCTTAAAAAATTTAGACTTAGTCAAATTTCAGTAATCAGTAGGTCAAATTTCAATAATCAGGAGGTCAAATTTTAGTACACAAGAAGTCAAATTTCATCTTTCTCTCTCTATCTCACTCATTTTCATCTCTTATTCTCTAGACCTCTCTCTCTCTCACTATCTCCATCCCTTTATCTAACAATATCTTCCTTGAGCTCAAGAACTATGTCTCTACATGTCCATCTCTCTCTCCTTCCATCTCCAGTACCTATCTCCCTCCCTCCTTCCCTCTCTACATTTCTCTATCTCCCATCCCTCTCCTTTTATCTCTATATATCTCTCTCTACTCTCTATATCACCTCTCTCTATACCTACCTATCCCTCTCTCCCTCTCTCTCCTTCCCTCTCTACTCTCTATCTTTCCATTCTCGCTATCTAACCTATCCCTCTATACATCTTTCTGTCTCCCCCCTCCTTGCTTCTTGGTCTCTCTACCATCCTCCTTATCTCTATAATTTTAAGCTCCATCACACATCTCTATCACCTATCTTACTTCTCTATTTCCCCTTCCCTCTCTACTCTATTTCTCTCTATATCACCCCTCCCTCCCTACCTATCCCTCCCTCCTCAATCTTATCTCTCCCAGCTCTCTCTCTCCATCCCTACCTCTTCCTCCCTCTCTCCTTCCTGCTATACTTATCTTTATCTCCTCATCCCTCTATCTACCTAGAACTCTCTTTGTTTTTTTCTCACCTCTCTCTCCATCCCTACCTCTCCCTATATCTCTCCTTTCATATCTACTTCTCTCAACCTAGTTTTCCCTATATACCTATTTCTCTCTCCCTCCTTGCCTCCTCTCTCTCAATATTTCCACCTTCTTTCCCTCTCTAATTTTCTCTCTATCACCTCTCTCTATCTCTCTCCTCCCTCTCTACTCTCTCTATCTCTCCCTCCCTCCCCCTCTTTCTATCTCTCCTCTCTCCCTCTCCCTCTTGATATCTCTCTTTTCCCTCTCTCTACCTATATCTTTCTCCTTCTATCTATCTCAAATATCCATCTTTACCTATCCCTCCCTCCTATCTCTCTTCCACCAAAATTCACTCTACATCTCTCTATCTAGCCTACCCCTATATACCTCTTTTTCTTTCCCTCTCTCAATCTCTCTACCTTCCTCATTATGCCTATACTTCTCTCTATCATGTATCTCTCTCCCCCTTCTCTCTTTACTTTCTTTCTCTCTAGCTCACCTCTCTCTCCTTAAATATCCCTCCCTCCCTCCTCTCTCTCTTTATCACCTATATCTCCCTCCCTACCTATTATTCCCTCTCTCCTCAATTCTCTACTTCCCTTTATCTCCCCCTCCCTCTCCTTACCTACCTCTCTCTCTCTCTCCCTCTATTTCACTCTCTCACCTCTCTCTAGATCGTTATCTCTTCCTTGATCCCTATCTCTCCATCCATCTCTCCTTCC
>CM021105.1:497834986-497877811 GCA_007115665.2 Sequoiadendron giganteum
ACTTCTCACGATCCAAATGGTTGATATTATTAATGAACAATCAATTCTATTCATTATTATCCCGTTATGTTGAGTTATTAAGGCAGATTATATGTTATGATTAATGTTGTTTATAATTAAGGTGCAGAGGTTGTAAACACATTAAGGGATCACCCTCTTGGGTCTTGCAGAGCTCAAAGTGTAGGTATTTAAAATCCTCGTCAATTGGTCCAGGTCCTTCGAGCTGCCCTTGATTGGAATTGGCAATTCCATAGGTAGATTAGAAGATTAACCTGGTTACAGTAAAAACAACCAACATGAAGTATGTCTAAAATAGAAGGATAATAAATAACAAACTTTATGGAGTAAAACTCATAAACATGATAAAATAACACCTTCACAAAGATTCATCCCCATCCATGAGATAAAAATTCAGAAGAGCATCAATGATGAGGTGATCACATTCCATAAAGTGCGTAAACACATCAAAATCTATAGTATAAACATGAATGGTAGTAAAGGATAAGGTTCAATAATAATCTATGATAGTAGATGTAATACCAAAGGTCAATAAATGGATAGATACCATTTAAGAGACTATGCAATGAAGTTCAAAAACCCTAAAATAAGTATTTAATTGATATAGAAAGAAGTTAAGATATAATGTTAATTAGAAAATCAATTAATAATTATATTTGAAAATAAAACCTAGAGGAGAATCCAAGGGTGGCCAAGGTGTGCAAAAGGTTACACAAAGAAATATAAAACCTAGAAGAAGAGATATAACAATGAAATTGTAATAAATAGCAACCCAACTCTAATGTGATCTAAAAAATGATAAGACAATAAAAAAGTATAGATTTGAAAGTTACTTGATGAGGAGAAATCCGAGGAAAAAAAGTAGGTCATGTAAGCACTAACAATCTTGAAAATAAAGAATAAAAATACTTTACATGGATTAATCCAAGCTAATAAAATATGTGCAATAATAAGGAACAAATTAACACAAATTTAAATGTAGACAAAATAAAATAATTCTTAAATAAAAACCTGTAAAAAATTAAAATTTATGCATCCATGTGTATGTGGTAAAGAAAATAAAATAGTTCTAAACTAAATTAAAATAACTCTTAACTTGACAATTTTTAAATATATTTAAGATATTAATTTATTGCACTCATGTTCATGCTCATGCCATGCCCATATCCATACATTTGATCTTCACCTTTAGATTTACAACTTCTTGCAAATATTTAATTATTTAATCATTCCCTTAAGATAAACTTAAAACTAAATTAAATTTTAAATAAATATACAAACTTCACCATAATAAATATTACTAGCACTTGCACCTAAAGGAGGTTCAAGGATTACATCAATAGAAAACTATAGGTATGTTAATATGTTAGAGAATGTGTGTTTGTGCATTGATGCGCTGCAAATTCTAGTTGCATGTGGCTAGATTAAACAATTAATAATAAGTGCTAAATAATGCAATGAAATAAACTTAGACAAATCTAGATTTTTTCTTTAAAAAAATTAAGTTTTATCTAATTAAATGAAATATTTGCATGCAGATTTAAAACATAAAACAATATAAATGAAAAAAGAAAGTTGTCATCGAATTGACAAAAAACATTGCAAGAGAAAATAGAACGTTCCCATCGAGTTGTCAAATCAATATTTATTTCTTTTATGTGATAAGTAAAATGTTGGAGGCTTTTACCATTAAATGGCACCTGATTTGCCATTAAACAACAGATGAAACTTGTTTTCCAACTACTCAATAGTGATTTGCAATTATAAGACTTGTTTTAGACTCAAATCTCACACTATATGTAACCTATGGACAAAATATATTTAATAATTTATAAATTTTAATTGTTATTTTCTATATAGTTAATTGAATGGTTGTGAAAAATTTATTTGATGGGATTAATTAAAATAAGAATGATTAGTGTGCTAAGTTTAAACCATTGTGTTTAAGCTGCTTTGACATCTTTGGTTGATCGGTTGTACTTCATGTGGCTCTTGACGAGCTGGCCGGCAGCAAGAGCAGACATGAGAGACAACTCTCCTGCCATAACTGCAGCTGCCACTACTCTGGCCAAGTTCTGAGCATTCGCACCAGGGGATGTCCCATTTGCTCCTTTCACTCCAAGCATGTTCAAGCACGCTGCCTGTGCTGCCAATTGAGTCCCTCCTCCTACTGTTCCCACCTCTATACAGGGCATGGTCACCGAAATGTGCAGGTCTTTGCCCCCATTCGCACCCTCCATCATGGTAATACAGTGGGAGCTCTCCACATTCTGGGCAGGATCTTGGCCTGTTGCAATGAAAACTGCAGATACAATGTTGGCAGCATGGGCATTGAACCCTCCCATGGCGCCTGCCATTGCAGATCCAGTCAAGTTCTTGAGCATGTTCAGCTCTAATAACGCTGGAACTGTCGTCTTCAATACCTTGTTCACAACTGCCTCCGTTATGACGGCCTCGCAAACTACCGACTTCCCACGCCCTTCAATCCAGTTTACTGCTGTAGGCTTCTTGTCTGCACAGAAATTGCCTAAAACACAGAAGCACATTTACAAAATTAGCCCACTCATTTAAAGTAAAATCCAATGCAATTAAATGGTGTAAAACCCCCAAAAAATAAGTGGTGAAAAATCGGAGGACTTGAATTACCAGAAACGCTGATAACATCCATGTCAGGGAACATAATTTGAAGATAATCCAAGACATTTTGAACACCCTTGGAGACCATATTCATTCCCATGGCATCTCCAGTGAAGCATGAGAACCTCATGTACAAATTCTTGCCTGCAATTGCACATTTTATGCCTTGGAGCCTAGCAAATCTGCTTGTCCTGTTCAAATAATGTGCACCCAAAATCTTATAAGTTATCTTGAAACTATGGCTTTATTTCACAACCCATTGAGCCAATACCCATAAAATAATGCTATCAATGGTGCTTACAAAATGAAAAAGAGGATCTGGAAAAGAAACGCTTACTTGTTGAAGATGTCAGAGAGGTTATCAGAGTTTGCGGGATCCTCAATATAGAACTTGAGCTCTGCAGCCCTCTTGGCACTCTGAAACCTCACAACAGGAGCCCTAGTCATGCCATCTCTGAGAAGAATGCTTGTAGCCCCACCACTCATAAGAATGGCCTTGCAACCTCTGTTGGCGCTGGCCACCAAACACCCTTCTGTGGTTGCCATGGGCACCATGTACTCAAACCCATTGACTAGTAAAGGCCCTGCTACACCCACAGGGACTTGTACATAACCCACAGGCATCTCACAGCACTGCCCAAGAATGGACTGATAATCAAATCCCTCCAAGGGCAGCCCATCAAGGGATCTCCCAGTCATGAGCTCCAAGGCAGTCCTCCTCACAGAAGCAGCTCTCTTGCAGTCCCCAAGGGAGGATTCAAGAGAATAGGAGGCTACAGTGCCATTGCATACAGCAGCTGCAATGTCTCCATCCTCATTGTCCCCAAGGGAAATTTCGTTGAGCTGGACCTCAGGTTTCTTAACAACAATTTGTTCTTCGGCTGCTATCCCACAGGTTGTTGGAGGGGTGTTGAAATCCTCCTTCACAACAAAATCGTCCCATGAATCATCATTGCTCTTGCCGATGAAGTTTTGCACATAATCAATGCCAAAGAAACCCAAAAGATAGATGAAGGAAGCCAGCTGGGCCACAATGGCTACAAGCTCCTCAAAGCTAACAACATGGAGGGGTGTTGAGGTTCTGATCTTCTCCCTCCACCTCCTCATCAGGAAATACGATGCACCGAAGAAGAGCACAAAGAAGAGCTTGTTGGTGAGTCCCAAGGGGAGAAACAGAGCATCAGATGCCAACAGCTTTGAATTTTCATTCTTCCTCTTTGCACCATCATCTGCTTTCTTCATGTCAGAGAAGTCGTTAATTTCTCCATCATTCTTCACACCCATCTTTGATTTTCTCAGCCCAGCAAAATCCATTGCAGAGGCTGTTTTCTGTGCTGTCGGGTGCTGATATGCTTCCCCTTGGGCTATAGAAGAAACTCCCAATGCAAGAAAGATCTGAACGTTGCCGCCATTTATAGAGGGGAGAAAGGAGCAGACACAATGCTTACACCTCTGCCTCCCTCACTTCTGTTGGATATTATTGACCATGTAAAAAACTTTTTTGGCGCAGTCCCCGCTCGTGCGCTGTCCTCCAGAATCCAAATTCTTAGATATTTCTTGCTAATAGTGCTCTTCTATAAATCACTTAGACTCTTGACATGTGTTTTTTCGGTGCAGCTCTCGTGACGTACATGGACACATTAGGGGCCTTTTCTAAAAATATCAGAATATAACCACGCGGACTACATAAGTGCTTACGTATTTTGATAAATTATGCTGTAATTTTGAAAAAAAATTGTAGTTTTTGAGTTGATTTTATTGATTTATATTTTGTGAGTCATTTATTGCATTTAGGTGTATTAGTTCAATTTAAGCGTATTTAATCATGGAGTTTCTCTCTAAGATCAAACTCAATTTAGCACCTTTATTCATGGAGTTTCTGCTAAGATCAATCTTAATTTTGTGTTTGATATTGGGGGAACTCCATAGTCAAGTGTGCTTGAGTTGGATAGTATTGGAATGAGTGACATTCCCATAAGTCCTAAACAAGCTAAGTGAGCTTGATTTTGGAGGAAACTTCATGGTTAAGCATTTTTAAGTCAAATTAATACTGGAATGAGCAAACCCCTACAAAATCTTGATGCTTCAACCCTATAAGTATCACCTAGATGTAATGAGTGTTATGTGGACCATTAATATTCATGAGAGAAAGGTTTAGGTGAATCACTACTCATGAAATATGAATCAATAAATTTAACTCAAAAATTACATAGTTAAATCCTAAAAAAATAACTATTAAAATAATATATCATAAAAAATTACAACCCCTACTTATATCAAGAAATATCTAGTCGTGGGTATAAATTATAATTACATACTAATTAGTCAAAAAACATTATACATTTTTTAATACTAAAAATAGTTTGAATTAAAATTCCTTTTTACATAAATATAGATTAATGAAATAAATAAAATCAATAAAATTAACATACATTGAGTTAAAGTTAGGTTAATAAATGTATACTAATAAATGAAGTAATTAAATGAGAGTATATGTGTACTTAGTTTTATAATCAATGATGTAGGAATGATAATGATGATGCATGGAATTGATTCATCTCTTTTATGAATTTAATATATCTTAGAATCTAAACAAATGCATAAAACTTTGAGATTCAATCTTGGACATTGTCGATTCAATCTCAACTGTCACAAATCTAAACTTTGACATGCAAATTTGAACTTAGAAATTATGGACTTTTGAAATCTATTCACTTTGATCTTTGATATCGCATATATGCTTATAAGGATTATGGTGTTTATAAACATCTTAAGCATGAATGTGTTAATCACTAGGGTCAAGCTCTCCTAGGTCAAACCCCTAGATCCACCAACTTTATGATTCAGAAAACATTTGAACACAAAATACACATACATGCAAGTGGTTTATTTGTAGATGATCTATTAATAATGATTCATTTATCCCTTTAGAAATTGAAGTGTGTACTAATATTTTTCTTCATGTAGTCTCATATGAATTTATTGCAATTTAAACATATTTAAATACCACAATACATGTTACAAAAATGTGTACCAATTAGGCTCATAATGGCTAGAAGAAAGTTACAAGAAAGATAAAATTTAAGTTTGAATATTTAGATTTAGAGGCTCATTCACACATGTAATGAGATAAATTCTAAGTAGTGTAGAAATGAACCTAAGTAGTGAAATGATAATCTCAAGGCATGAAGCTAATGTTTTAAGGTAAGTGCAAACAAGGTGTGAGAATGAGGGGTGAGTGGTGGATGCATGAAAATAAGTGAAAGAGGGAGTAAATGGAGATAGATAGGGAACATGATATGAACCAAACTTAACACAATCTGAGTGTGTCACTTATTGACATGTAATCGCATTAAGACATTCACATAAAAATAGATAAAAAACTAAATGGAAAATGACATGGTTATAATAATTTCACTATTATATTTTTCTCCCACTTTGAGGTGTGTGCAAATCTAACATGACCATGAATTTAAAATTACATGAAAATTCTTGATGAACATTAAATTAAATTTATTCACACAAAAATGAATATTGATTTATATAAAGTAATATATTGTTCTTGGAATTTGCTTGTATTTTCAATATGGTCATGTAACATGAATCCACTCAATATAGAAAATACAATAGACATTTTCTTGATGTAAGCATGTAGTATGATCAAGATCTATCTAGGTATAATGACGAGTCCCTATGTAGCATAAGTCACTACCTAAAGTATTAGCCATGAAAATCATTAGCAACAATATATGTTCCCATCCAATTGGTTGTATACATAGTATGCAATGAAATAGAGGAGCATAAAATGATACATGATAATGATAAAAATAATCAAATAAAATGTAAACATGTATCATCAGATAATAGGTATGTACTTGCTCATAAAATTGAATATATAAGCACCATAATATAATGTTGTTCCCCGTATAGGAGAATCATAAAGAAAATATGGCCCTGCAAGCTAGATAAGAACCATGCAAGCATATCAAATATGCAATCAAGTTAGAAGATAAGTGTGTAATCATACTTAGGTAAGATACAATCATATAAGCACATGTAAAGATGATTGTCCCCACATTAGAGGAAATGATAAAATGAAGCACAAATGAATGGTTTGTAGAAGATAAAAGGATGACATGGGTCTCCAATATGTGATCACAAGTGAAATATGATAAAAATTATAAGACCTGGTAACATAAGCATTAAAACACAAGTTCGAGAAAATAAACATAAAGTGATAAACATGGAATTTTAAGGAGATAACCATGATAAACATGTGATAGGTAAACAAGAATTATGAGAAAAATATATGCATAAGAGGCATAGTGAATCATAATCTCACATGTAGGCACATAAAAATAAAATACGCGAACAAGCATAAAATCAAAGAATGAAACATAAGTAATCATAGGTATGAAAGGTAACATAAGGAACACATTGATACAACCTTAATTTATTGATTCTATTGGGATATGAGTAGTTATATAATTACTAGAATAGATTCTAATTACATTATATGATTATTAATATAGTTTTATATTGGTAGTTAATTTGGCCTAGGTGGCACCCTTGGTGTAAGTATGGTATATATAGGAAGCAAAAGATAGCTTATTATTAGAATTATTATCTTTATTATTATGCAAGGTGCACAACACACTTTCAAAAAAAATATCTTAAGATTATATATTCAAAATAGAAAATGATTATATCATCTCAACATAGAATCCCTCCTCTAGTGCATCATATTAAAAGTAAAAATAAATAAGCCCTGATATTTTTCTTGAGAAGACAATAAACCTTATATTTCATTACTAATGATCTAGTTTTAGTAAAATTAAAGAGAAAGTATAAGCATTGATTAAAATATTGAAAATATAATATTTAAAACAAATACACTTATAGATCTACAAAAAGGTATTTTAAAATATTAATGTGAGTGGGAGTTGCGAGAATAACAATTTTTTTATTTAACAACCATTTTTTAATAAATTAACACCAAAGTAACATGCTACATGTGTATCTACTAGAAACTTCCAACTAGAAAAGTTATGGCCTAGATCTATGTTAGCTAAAATGAATCTATCTAGAACATATTTTTGACCAAAATTGACTTAAAAAAAAAATACATAAATTTAGTTGTACTCATAAGTTGGCCTAACATAGTAAAATGACTTTAAACTTTCACTCTGAAGAGTTACTAATTTGTAGATTGAAGAAATATTTGTATGGTCTCAAATCTATAGTCACCTAAAATATGGTACTAAAAGATAATTTCATATGTTTTAAAGTTAGGGTTTACAAGGTCCAAATCATATCATTCTATATACTTTAAATAGGATAGTGGTTATTTCCTTCCTATCACTTTATATGTGGATGATGTAATTTTTGCAAAGGGTTATGCTACTAAAATTTCTCCAAACTTGTATTGGTTTTTCTCATGCGAAGGCTTGAACTTGTTGATGCATTTTAACCAAATTGGTATTGTCAATAAATTAGTTTAACAGTTGGAGAATGAGTCTTTTTTGAAAGGGCTTTCCCTAAATAAACATTGTATTATTGTGGTAGTATTTTTGTTTATATATTTCTTTTGAAATTGTAGATATATTTTACATACAATGCCCTCCTTGATCAATGTAGGAAGTGTTTTTCTTTCAAAATCCTTTCATAATATTCTTGATTCAATCATCTAACTATGTTACCCCTCAAATCTACTTACTTGCAACTCCTTCCAAAATCCCTTCTTGTCTCCCAACTAAATACCAAATGGTATAAGTTTACTAATACCAATCAATCCAAGCTCAATGCTTCTCTTTGACGTTCTAAAGGGAGATTCCATTAACCAAGCTTTAGCTTAAGAGTTTTTACACTTCAAGATCTTTTTTTGTGACAAACTCTATTTCATCTAGCCCAAACCATCATATATACCATTGTTGTTTTGGACCTAAACATGAATCGAGAAAATCTTTTAAGATTCTGACTACTAAGCATACTTGAATTTCTATTCAAAAAGACATTGTCATCATTTTGGGCTTAAACCCTACTAGAAAATGCTCTAAAAAAGGCTTTTTATTAATGTCAACATGATCTTTGATTTTGTTAGACAAGTAATTGCCAAATTAAGTTATTCAAAGAATGGTGTAATATTGCTATCTTTAATAACTTGTGTTCTCTTTTGTGACTTTCCTTTCAAAAATTTTACACCAACATCAATTTTTTGATGGAAAATTTGTTCGATATAAGATACTCTCTAATCCAAGCAACAAATCACCCAACAAATGCAATTGATACAAAATCAAGTCAATGAGCTTGAGACGACATAAGAAAGTCTTTCCAAATGCATAAAGACTATCACATTTAGATCAAACCTTATAACTATTATTTATATCACTCTTCAAGATGTAACATATCTTCTAGCCAAATATTCACTGCATCTACAATACATACTATACAATGAAAAATATAGTATTCTAACTAAGTGTGAATAATTACACATCTATAATTAAAAACATAACATTCTAACAAATATAGATAATTACACAACTATAATTAAAGAATAGATTAAGTATTTACCCTTTAATGCAAACTCTATTAGCTTTCTTCAATATCCTCTTCCAGTATTTATTGTTTTTAACTTCAACAGTGAGACATAACTATCTTATTGAAGTTAGCTATGTAAACAACATGTGTGCAATCCAGACATAAGATTAGCTTAGTTTTGATAATGAATGGTGAGAGAAAGTTTAAACAGTCTATTCGTTATGTTTAACATGGAAGTTTAGATGCCCCATATAAAGAACTAACTTGCATTCAGCGAAATAGGATGAAGCAATGCCAATTTATAAAATATACAAAACTCTGACAAAATAAAAATATCTATGACCATAAAATTGCATTTTAAACCAACTCTTGAAGACTTAGTCCAGTCCAGCCATATACTAGGAGAATTGGCTGGGTCGTGCGCAATTCTCGTGCAAAATACCATAAATTTTGTTGTAGCGAATTTTGCTGAATGAAATCCAATTCAAAGGAAATAAATTCAACGATAACTAGCACGAGCCCAGACCAAACTTTCTGCGCACGTTTTCTCTCATGCAATTTGAACTCTAGATAGCCTCGATCGATTTCAGACCAGATGAAAATGACTTTCTTATCTAAATTAGAAACATTCAAAACTTAATTTCACTCGCTTTTAACGAAGGAAATCACCTCTCCCATGGTGATAACTAGTTTTGAAGAAGCGCGCAGGAATTTAAAATAATTTTATTGGAATCGCTACAACGACCCAAAAAATATTGATTTTGATTATATTTCCTATCTAAATAATTTATAATTTTATTAAAGGGATTAGTAATTGAAAAGTATAAATAATATTTTACATTTAATGTTTTATATTGAATATATTACAATTTTTTTAATGTGGTGTGTAGGAGGATAAGAAGCTTATATGATCTTTTGGTAGAGGCTACTTTCTATAGGAAAGTAAAAGAAGACAGTTTAATCTAGTTAAAGTTATGGTAGTGAATGTTATGATTAAGAGCTTGTAAAAAAAGGTAATAGGTAGAGACTATTTTTCAAATGGTGTTTAAGGACTTCAAGAATGCATTAAGAAGATGTTTTAAATGGGGTACTTTAGCTTGCTACATGATATTCCCTATTCATAGAGAAATGTTTATATTGTAAAGAAAGTTGAAGTCAAATATTTTTGTAGCTCATATAATTGAATGTAGATATAAAGATCTAGATGGGGCATGTAAAGTACTGGATGTTCAAAGAAAGGGTTTGAGGCACAAATTCTCATCAGACTTCTTACAAGCTAGTTTGTGTTGTTGCTAAAGAGGCTAGTCAGCTTGAAGGAGTCTTTGTGTGTAGTGATAGAAATTCAAAGGAGTGTGTCATCCAGGACTAGCAAGTTTTAGTTTTAGATTCTAGATTGATTTATGTAGTAATTAAAAAATAATAATATTTTTCATGCTTGTAACAAATTCAATTTATATTAGCTACTAAAGTTTAAGGACAATGCCCATGTCCTACAAAAGGCTTTTGGCGTTAAGCATGTT
This sequence comes from Sequoiadendron giganteum, assembly GCA_007115665.2. Lineage (NCBI taxonomy): Eukaryota > Viridiplantae > Streptophyta > Pinopsida > Cupressales > Cupressaceae > Sequoiadendron > Sequoiadendron giganteum. Next base: position 497,845,699 of record CM021105.1, read on the forward strand.
AAACCTAAATATTATTCAAGTAGGTGAAAAAATACATTGGTGTTTATTTTGAGAAAGATGGATATAGAATTCCTAATATTTTATGTAAGGAGGCAAGGGATGATGTTTGTCATGAAGAATCTAGTGCTCCATCCTTAAATTAGAAAGCTAACAATACAAATAGAGATTAAACTATAAATTATAAGAGAGGCTTAAAATATTTAGTGGAGGTGACCAAAGGTAAGAAAAATCTAAGTCATCATTATCTGTCATTTTCTAACTAATTTTGACAATGATGACATCCATCTTAGGGTTCCTCCAATTGTATTGGAAAGATCCTCTAAAATATTAAAAATGGGGAATCCACTAGGGTCAAAACCAAGCATAGATTTTGTTAGCTGATGGACTCAAAGAAAACATAAACCATTTGTCCAAGTTGAGATCTTCGTCCAACTTAAAAGTTTTTTCTTGATCTCTTTTTTAAATCATGAATGATTGTGTCTAAACCAAGCCTTTAATAGTCCTTGGTTTTTGGAAAAAATAATGTTATTCCTCAAAAAATAGAAACTAAGTTTTGATCTTGAGAAGGAAAACATTAAAATTTTCCTAAACTAGGTTAGGCTTCTAGGGACCTCCTATTAGAGTACTAGGTATATGAATTTGTAATTGAAATAGATGAATCATTTAATTGACTTATAACTTTTGATGTGGTTACCAATTACTTATATGGATAAGGATCTTCAATATTTTGTCATCTTGTCCCCAAAATATGGTGCTTACATTCAATATATCAAATATAATGACTCCTTTATTTCTTATCAAAGGTGTCATAATTCAAGAAATTTTTCCAAAAAAATCCTAGTCATAAGGAATCATTTTTAAGTTCTAGAGAAAGAAGGAAAATAATGAGCTAAGTTATCCTTAAGAAGAGAAAGGGATGATTGCCTCAAATTAGCTAAAGGATAAATTGATAAGATAGGAATTGGAAAAGCAAGATGTTGAGTGTGATATTTAGAGATATATTGGAAGTCTATAATTTCCAAATTTAAGTCCTCATTAAGGATAGGATTTCCCTTTAGAAAAATATGATATGGCATGGTCTAAAGAAGTATAGAAAGATCTAGAAATTTCATTCATGTTATAGAGCCCTAAGGTAGGAAGCCTCTAATTTTTGGAACATCCTACAAAGGTAAGTAGGAAGGAGGAATATTTTAGAGGTGAATTAAATGAACCTTCCCTAGATGAATGTGGTGCAACCCTATTAGGAATAATATGCCTATTAATCCCTTCACCAATAGGCAGAAAAGAAAAAGAAAAATGAAGGAATCAATCCTCAACATAGGTATGCAAAAAAAGTGAAGCCATTAAAATATTTTGAAGAAGGGTAAAAGCAATATAATGAGTCCAATTTTAGTGGAAGTGTTATAAGTAGAAAATAAAAAATAAGGATGAGTACCCATTTGATAAAATATGGGTACCTATTTAAGATCAAGCTCTTGAATCTAAACTCATACTTGTATGGAATGAGTACCCAATTTATGTTTTAAAATAGTAACCCATTATAAGTTTTAAAATGGGAACCCATTATAAATAGAAATTGTTACACATTTAAAAATAGGTATGTATTTTGAAATGAAATAGATGGGTATGTGTAGGATCATGATGGGCCAAAAAGTGGCGATATGTAAGCCATATGATGACCCATGTGGCTGATGACTTTTTTTTAACCCAAAATTGATGAAACGAAAAGGGTTTTAAAGGAGATTCTCAGCTTTCCACCAATACAAATTATGCTTTACTTTGAATTTAATAAATAATTATTATTCATTTTCTATTAGAATTACGAATAAAGTCCTGATTGATAGGCTAATTGAAAAAAATCTATAAATTTTAAACGATATCACATTTTTTGAATCCAAAACATGTGTCACATTCTATGCTTTGCATACTATAGGATTAAAAAAAATAAAATTGAATTTCATGAATTTTTGACCAAGTTAAGGTGGTTAGACAGACGAGCTTTTAAATTTTTTAAAAGTTGTAATAAAAAAATCATAATTAATTATTTACTTGGAAATAAATTATAAAAAAATATGCATCACATTGGGACATGAGTCCTCTAATTATATCTAAAATATTATAAAAAAATATTATCATTTTATTGTGGTTAGGGTGGTCAGACAGACACCTACTTCTTATTATTACCCTGAAATTTAAATACTACTGCATTGAAATTTCAAATTTTCACCAAATAGATTTGTTTTTTAAAGATAAAGGTCTAGTAGTTTAGAAACTACATTCAATTTGCTACAGATTCTATTTTTACATTTTTTTTGAAATAATATAGATAACTTATTCAAATTTTGATGTCAAGTTGTCTAACTCTGATTTTTTGTCTTTTTATTGCCACTTAAGGGCATGTTTTTTCCATAATGATCCTGCACATACCCAAATGCTTGTTTCTATTTACATCATATGTCCATTCTTTTTTAGAATATGTACATATTTTGAGTAGGTATGCATTTCATTAAATTTCAAATCTAAAGCCCTTATTTTTCATTTTTTAGGCTTGAAAATCCAACCCTTTGCCTTGGACCTTCAAGTATAATGACATGAAAACAACAAGAGAAAATTTGATCTAGCAATATGGTTGACAAATTTTATTCAATTTTTTGATAAAATTAAAAATCATTCTAGATGATGATGTCTAGTTTTCAAATTTATATTTTTTATGATTAGATATAATTTTATATTTTTTAATTATTTTTTGTGTAGAAAGTGGTTCATAAACTTGAAATGATAGGTATTAGTATTTTTTAATAACTTTTGATTTTTAAAATTTTTGAATTTTTTTTTTGACTAATCTAAACATTATTCTCTACACAATGAAAAGTAAAATCCTTTTATGATATGCTTAGCTCAAATTATGTTAGTTATACATGAGAGGTTTTCAGAAATAGGGCCAATAAAAACTTAATAAAAAAATTATTTTTAAAAAATATTAAAAAAAATCCTAACCAAGTTTCACCATAATGCACATATTTTCTCGAAAGGAATTGGAAAAAATAATTTTATTTAGGTCAAATTATGTTGGGCATACACATGCATGTTTTGGCTCAAAATGCAAGACTTTCAACAAGTCATTTTTGTACATCCTATAAAAAATAACATTTTTTATTTGGGTATTAGAATAAATTATATATTTGAAAAAAGGACACAAAATTCTACATTTCATATTTCTAGACCATGCTAGGATTCTATGTGTAAGTGCTTCAAGTTTTTAGTCAAACTATGAAAAATTTTAATTTTCAAGAAAAAGACTTCCACTTTTTGGCCAAAGAGTGGACCCAACTTCTTGCACTTACCCATGTAAGGATTTATTAATTCAAATTAGGCTAGTGATTTTGACAACATGAGGTCCATGAGGGGTTATGTGTTCACTTTGTGTCTAGCTGTTGTCAGTTATATAAGTAAAAGACAACCAATGGTTGTGTTATCTATGATAAAACTAGAGTATATGGATGTTACACATGCAATTTTAAAAAGATAATTTTCTTACATATGTTGTGCTTAAGATTTTTGGTTTGAACTAAAAAAAGTGAAAATCAATTTGAACAATCAAAGTTCTATCTTCTTGGCTAAGGACCCCATGTATTATGCTCATAGTAAGCATATATATATGCAATATCAATTTATTTTAGATTCTCTAACAAAGACAATGAGAATATATACATTTTATTAATGTAGGGAGGCTATGGGCCTTAACTTCTAAATAAGTTAAATTTATTTTTATGTTATTGCAATTTAAATCTCAAGTTGTAGAATGTTTATAAAGTGTGATATCTAATTACAATTCTAATGTATAATGTTTATGCCTGCAAATTTATTGCAATGAGTAACTTGGACAACAATGAGGGATTGCGAGATGTTGTTTTATTACTATTTTTCTCTAGATTACTTGTAATATTATTGTAATAACATTGAATAAGGATAGTTACAAAAAAGGTCAAATATATAGAGTTGTGAAGAATTTTTTCAAGATAAGCATGACAATATAATTATTGCACTCACATAGCACCTAAGAGAAAAAGTGGGCTTATTGGCAATGTCTTATGACTCGATCTATGATGCACCATTATGTAAGAGGATTTATTTTCTATTTCGAGGACCAATCTCATATAGTGAGTTGTGAAATTTTTTACCATGATATTTTGTGATTGTGTTTAGGCCCATGGTATTTTTTAATAATAATTTTTAGGCCTCCTTAAGTCTATATTATTGAGGGCTTGGTATGGAGGAGGTAGAGCTATTTGTAGAATCACTCATTATTAAAATACTATCAAACTAAAATAGATTGTATGAGTTTTATTAGTTTGTACTTGTTTTCACTTGATTAATACGAGCTTAGTATCTTAACAAATGGTGGAGTTTTTCCCCAGAAGTTTCTCCTTGTATATTTGTTGTTATGTGTATTTGCTAATATATGTGTCTCTTTATGTTATATATAATATTTAAAAGTTAATCACATGTTTATAAAATATTTTTTGAATAATTAGAGTTGAACCTTATGATTGCACAATCACTATAATTATACAAAAATAAATCTTAATGCATAAGATAAGATAATGTGGTATTAATATGAGATACATAAGAAGTTAATGAACTAACATTGAAAGGTGTATATTAATTTTAGGTAATGTGCCACTATGTTAAAGACTCATGAATATCCATAGAGCTAACATGAAATGGAAAAAATTATGAAGTATTTGCATGCAGATTTAAAACATAAAATAATTGTAATCAAATTGATAAAAAACACTATAAAAGGTAATAGAATGTTCCCATTTAGTTGTCAAAGAAATTTTTATTTGAATTTTATGTGATAAGTGAGATTTTGGAGGCTTTTACCATTCAACGACAACTAATTTACCATTAAACGATAACTAAACTTTTTTTTCGACGTCTCAACAATAGTTTGTAGGCATGAGACTTGTTTTAGGCTCAAATATCACACTATATGTAGCCTATCAGCTAGATATATTTAATTATTATTAATTTTTAATTGTTAATAGTATTACAATTAATTATTATATGATTTTATATATATTTAATTGAATGGTTTTGAAAATTTTATTTCATGGGAGTAATTAAAATGAAAATGATAAAATCTTGAATAATTTTATGTAGGAAATCTTGCCAATGCATATTTTAAACATATCCTTAATGTATGAGGGCTACAAAAATGAACTCCAAGAGGGATCCATGTTTGAAATTCTCTCAATTTGGTTTCCCTCAACATTGCATACATGATATGGGGTAGAGAAAATCCTTCGTGTTGGACTAGTACGAGAACTAAATATATTCATAGAATAATGTGAATGCCTAAACACTTGTAGTGGCATAAATTTAAACCATTATGTTTAGGCTTCTTTGACATCTTTGTTCGATCAATTTTACTTCATGTGGATCTTGACGAGTTGTTCAACAACAAGATTAGACATGAGAGACAATTCTCTTGGGTGTAGACATGAGAGACAACTCTCCTTCCATTACTATAGCTGCCACTACTCTCGCCAAGTTTTGAGAATTCGCACCAGGGGATGCTTCATTTGATCCTTTCACTATAACAATGTTCAAGCACACCGCTTGTGGTGCCAATGGAATTCATCCTCCCACAGTCCCCACTTCTATGGATGGCATGGTCATCAAAATGTGCAGGTCCTTTCCCCCATTCTATTGAGAAGTGTCTCAACCTTTCTTTTCTTTTTAATTATTAATTGTAAATTTGTAATTATCTTTTAGTTGTCATGAAAGTTGCTGAATGCAAATAGGACAATTTTCAAAGTTTTTTAATTGTCAAATTTTAAAAGAGCATCAAAAAAAGGGGAAGATAAATGTGAGTTTGGTAAAAGATAAAACATATTTTTAAGTTGTATGTGCACATTACTAAAAAAAGGATAAAATCGCAAGTTGGAAGATAAAGTTTCTGTTCTTTTTGATTTATGAATACATGGTTTTGGAAACCATTCTTGATTTATGTTTTATGTCATGCCTATATAGTTAGTGCTTGAGATGAAGAGAAAATAAGTTAAGTTGCACGTTGTTGAAGCCATGAAGTGGTGCAGTGATTCAGAGGGAGAATTTGTATTGATGTAACTCATTTGAAGGATTAATAAAAGTCTTGGATCTCTTTGTGTGAGGATATTTTTCTACAAGGGTTTCTCCACACAATTCTTGAGTTATGGTTGCATCTTTAGTAGTCTAGTTTTAGTTGTGTTTTATTAATCTGTTATTTTGAATAAATGAATTTACCTACGTATTTTCACTATAATAATTTATCCTATTTTTCAACATTTGGTATCAGAGCCATGTTGGCTTGATTAAAGAAGGGGATGCCTTTCTTGGAGTGTTTGATTGAATTTTTTGTTGTAATGGGAGTGTGTTTTTTGTTTCTTGTAGTTTCAGATTCAGTACATGATAAGAGATCATGGTTGGCTCATCTCGGCTGGACATTGAGAAATTCGACAATATTGGGTATGAGCTTTCGAAGTTAAAGATAGAGGATCTCTTGGAAGAAAGAGATCAATGGTTTTTTGTTAATAAAGAGAATAAACCAGAAACTATGTGAACCGAAGGAAATAGGGTGTGTCCACCTTTAGGAGATGGACAACTTAGGGGACCCTATTTGACTCTTGGCTCATTAAAGGAAAAACTAGAGATCTCAACCTAATGATACAATTAGGAAAATAGATGACTGCAAGGTCTCCTTGGGTGTGATTAAAAGAAGGGGTTCACCACTAAGAAAATTCTTAGAAAGAAAGAAATGAAAGAAATATATAAATCTAGCTATGTGACCTAGAAAATAGAACTTGAAATTAGAATAATAAACTGAGATAACTATAAAGGTACTTGGAAGATCATAGATGATTAAACAAGGCTTGAAAACCTTGAAAATGATACTTTTGAGGTGTACAAGGAATCATATGCTAGACTAGATGATTTAGTCCTAGTATAGGATTTTTGGGTAGGATCTGCAATCTCTAGGTGACTGGTCAAAATCTTCTAAAAATTAGTAAAATGGTTGTACTAGGACTCATATGCCCAGACTGTTGTAAAGTGTCCAATTTTTTGCAAAGTGTCCCAAGAGAAAAATTTTGAACTGAAAATTTGTGAGCCTCTAAAGATGGATTAATAAGAACTTTCCCACTAGTTTCATTTAAATAGGTTGGATATCTTGCTCTAGATCTAATTTTTTGTGAGCCTTGAAAACTTTTTATGACAACTTTGACAACTTTTGCAACTTTGTCATTTTGGTACTTTTGAGGGCTTCAAATCCACTTTTTCTTCAACCTATAGACCTGCAATCACACAAAGAGAGGGAATAATTGTTGTTTTGTAATGGAATGGGGGTTTTCCTTGGCCAAACCCCGCTTTGGTAATCAAACCTGAATGAGAAATGAAACATGAAACATAAGATAAAACAATAGAACCTTGTTTGAAACCTTGTAGATCTACAAAAATGCATGAAGTGACCTCAATGGATGTAGATCTTGATCATGATTCTTGATGAAAGATAATACCTTTGAATACTTGAATTGATATTGAATCAATACATCACAACATTAGCTCAAAACCACATGCATGATGCATCAAGCCATTGATATGATAATAAATCTTGATTGTTGAAATAGTATTCTACAAATCTGCCCTTGAATGCTCTTGAATAATCTATAATTCTCTTGATTGCTTATGAAATTATAGGATTTCTTGACTCAAAATGGCTAGGTCTTGTTAGGATAAATTATGTGAAATAATTTTGTATTTAAACTTGTTTATGCCAGATTTCCCAAGTTTACAATACTACAAGTTGACATTAGATCTAGGAGAATAAATTTCTACCAAGAATTGAATTCAAAATAGGTCCTGATTTAAGCGAGACTCATACATCAACTGGGGCATATGAGTCCCAATGGCTTAAACATGGGACACAAACTCCAAGAAGTGTCTTGTTTAATGTGAAATTTGAAATCAAGTCCCGAAACTTAGGTGGGAATCATATGCCCAAGGTGGTGTATCAGTTTGAGATCACCAGATCTAGAACACATGACCCAAAACATTGAATCATGATTGGTTATTTGATAAGTGTCGGGATTATCCATGAAAATATGCAATTAATAAGGCTTGTGGATGCAAAATAGGACCAAATAAGGCATAAAGAAGCCTAGTTAATTAATAAAGCCCTAGATTAGTGTGAAAGTGTAAAGATACAGTTTACAACACCCTCAATAAGGCACAATTAGGTCCATTTAGTTGAAAAAGGACCTAAAATTAATGTGAATGTGTAAAAAACATTACAACACTAAATCAAGGCAACATTAGGCTCATTTTGATATTAACTATTCCCAAATTAAGTGGGAAAAAGGGATAATTTTTTCTAAAATATATTATGTGAGATGAAGACTAGATTAAGTTAGATTAAAAGGCTCATGACACTATTCATTTTTGTTTATTTGATTTCGTTCTATTGAATGTATCTAATGAGACTATTGCATATAAATTATGGAATATAATAGGAGAGATATACCAAACTAAGAGTCTCATTAACAAGTTATTTCTAAAAAGAAAGTTATATTCTCTTAAAATGAATAATGGAGACTTGATTGTAGAACACTTGAATTGATTTAATCTAATATCGAGTCAACTATAGTCAATTAATTTTAAGATAGATAAGGAGGATAAATTTATTTTATTATTATGTCCACTACCTAAATCCTAAGATAACCTTATTATTGCAATAAATGGTTCTTTTTCAGATGATTTGAAGTTGGATGCCCTCATTGCCACTCTACTTTCAGAGGAAATGAGGAGAAAGACTTTAGAGGGGTCTAAAGATACATTGTATGTAGGAGGTAGATCTAAGGAGAAAGGTAAGGACAAAAAGAAAGGTGAAAATGACAAGTCTAAGGATCATTCTAAGTCTAATGGAAGGTCAAAATCACCTGGTAAGAGTAGATTGAGGTGTTGGAAGTATAGTAAATGGTGGAATCTCAAAAGGGAATGTAAGAATAAAAAGAAAAATAATGATGATTCTTCTATAGATAAATCCTCTGATGATGAAGCTACTCATGCTTTTATTATTTCTGTTGTGAAGCAATTGTTTCCTTTGTATATCTTGTTTTTCAGATTTATTTTGTCTCCAAGGTGATCCCCACAGAAGGAGCTTGTATTTCTGATAGACGCACAATACACCACGTGGTGGTTGCGTGTGTCTCAATGAGCGTTCTCTCTCTAGTTGGAAGTTGGACCATATGCTAACCTGACAAACATTTTCAAGTTTCCTCTTTTTGCAGAGATGAGATTACCCACTCTTCTGACAGGTCATCCTTTCGTGCCATGCACCTATATAAAGGAATGTTCAACTCAGAGTCCATCAAAATGTGCTATACCTTTTTTAGTAAAGAGATGTCAGTCGGTGTTGCCAAGGCCACTTGGGTGACCGACAGGGTTTTGTCAGACTATCTTCTAGGATGAAAACGATTACGAGGGCTAATCCTGTTGAAATATAAAAAAAACATAAATGTAGTAGTTGAAAGTTGATGAGAAGAATTTCAGTGGCCTAATAAAAGATCTAGAATTAGATTTCCAAGCTATCTGATTTGGACGTTTGGCAGCCATTTGTTCTGGAGGAGGTCAACATTTTTCTCTTCTAGGCAGCTATATATGGAAGACAACACAAAGTAAGGGTTCCTGAAGTTTTCCTGTTGGAGAAGTTTTCTTTAGTTCTCTTAGTTAATATAGAAGTATTTATTTTTAAAATTATATAGAACACTACTTTTCTCTGGCATGTTATGTCTATTTCATAATCAAACTATTGTCGAATTGGGATCCGATCTTTGTTTTAAAGTTCATTTGAATCTGAAATGTGAGTTATCTCAAAGAAATACATGAAAATATGGATGATATAGTATTTATCAATCTTTATTTGATTATATCTTTGTCTAGAATAGAACACTGTGTCTTGCTTGATCTAGATAGTTTTGATTATCAAATTTTCATGTTGTTTATGTATATGACTGAATCATAAGCTTTAAAAATTGGACTATGTCATTGGACTTCTCTATTTTCTTTGAAAGGTTATCATTTTTTCATAATATCCTATATAAAGATGGAGAGTTTGTATTGCTTTTCAAATATTTTTCTTTTAAATATGGAACTTTTGTGTTTGATTCAAATCTTAATATGCATTTCCTAAGGGTTGATTGAATGACTGCATCTATGCTTGTATCAAGCCTCTATTGTTTGTTCTCCTCCCACCAATGAAGGGAAGTGGTGTTTTGTGTCTCACATATCACTCATAGAGGAGAACTTGTGGTTTTGAAATGTTGTAAAAGCGTTGGTGCATCACCATTTTTGATGTTTTACTGTTTACATTTCCTTTTCCCTTTTTCCCAAACTCAGAGAAGAGTCAAATTTCTATAAAAATCTAACAGGTATTCAATGAGGCACATATTGTCCCCCACTCACAGAATTTCCCATAAGATTGTTAGAGAGGCATGAGCTTTTATGATCAACAATTATTTTTCTGGCACACCTAGTGGGACCTATTCCAAAAGCCTGATTAGAGGTCATAAATATCTCTAGATCAAACCAGAGGAAAGAAGTTGGAAGTTTCATGCCCAGGGTTCAAACAAGATCATCATCAAAGGGTAACTTTCAACATTCTTAGTTACCAACCTCGGTAACTAGGAGAAGAAGAGTCGTAGGTTCTATATCACCTATGAGAAGATGAAGAGTAAGAAGTAGGAGTCCAAAGTTTAGAGCTTTGTCTACTCCACCTGGAGGTTGAAGTTTCCAAATAAGAATACTAATTTATCCGATTCATAGGAATATTTTCTCTATGGCCCATATACCCCCTCCCGCTCCTAAAAACTTTGTAACTTGGGACAATGGTAGTCCACTATGGCCACCTACTCCACCCGATGTCTAGATTTCCATATGTACTAATACCCTCAAGGCTATTCAAAAAACTTCTAGAGAGGATTCTAAAACCCCTTCTGAACACCTTCAAGATGTAGTGAAGAAATGTAGGGTTCACAATATCACGGAGGAAAATATTAATATGAGATTGCTGGTCACTTCTCTCAAAGGGAAGGATCAAAACTAGTACAAATCTCTGGCTTCAATTTCTATCACTTCGTGGGATGAGTGTAGACAAAAATAAATTCAACGCTTTTCGGAGAAGGGAGATCATTCCTCATTGTTCTATCAATTGATCACCATCAAGAGAGCCTCACAAGAAGCTATGAGTGATTTTAACACTAGGTTTAACAAAACCTAGTAGAGGATCCCAACAACTACTTGACCTCTAGCTGCTATGGCCTTCATGTTCTTTCTGAAGGCCATCAATTCAGATATTGCAATCAAGATAACTTCCATATGAGGAGATACTCTACCCAATGCCTACGAGTTGGCAGTCCATGTGGAGAATAGTTTGATAGATGTAGGAAATCTTCCGCCATGACCTTCGATGCCTATTTTTCCCAAAATCTCAGACACTCGATTTCAAGAAGAGTCCTCTCTGAACACTCTAGCAACCCAGACGATGAGCCCAGCTCTACCTCAGTCTATGTATGTGTACCATACCACACAACTAAACACATCGGGTTCTTCCTCTATGGCGGTGGACCTTAATGATATGAAAATTCTAATGTGATCTTTCACTAATGAGCTAATTCTCATCAAGCAGCAACAAGTAGCTTCTCTGAAACAAGCAACTCAGACATACCAAGGGGGTAGACCTTTCTATCAATAGAATCAACAAAGTACATTTCAAGGACCTTCGGGTTGGGGAGGTCAGAAAGCAACTTACACCAACCAAATAGTCTTGGTTATTATGCTGTTGCAAATGGTCAAAGATAGCCATAGAAAAGAGTTGGTACCATGCCAAAAAACTTGGTGGATGATGATAATGCATGGTGTTTTCCTTGCAATAATAGAAACATGCCTCAAAATTACCCAAGAAGAAACTCACAAGGCGCACAACCAAGAATAGAAGAATATGAGTCCCTTGAAATGGAGAATGCCCAATTTAGAGCACAAGTGCAAGGGATGTCCGTAGAACAATCTTGAGATGGACATAACACCCGATCAGGTGCTTTTCTCTTGGATGGAAGAACATGACTCATTTTTTGAAAATGAATTCCTGACAACCACCCACAACAGGTATAGTCAGATTACAATACCAGATCCAAGAGGAGACTCACCAGGGAATATGTGCCACAGTCTCTCCCTCATTCCCAGCCTTTCCAACCACCATCGTCTAAAAGACCTCAACTGTTCGATCAACTGTTCAACCGAGTCTACAACAATAGATTATGTCAGTACCTTACAAATTTCCTAATAAAACATTGAATCCATTCACAATGTATTGCTTTCCATAGAAGCCTAGGGATATTCCTCCATTCAGACCCAAGGCTTAGCCAACTAGAACAATCAATGTAGTAGAGCAGATGAAGAAAGCGCCTGCTAATGTGTCTCTATGGGATGTAATATCCATCTTGAAGCAAAGGTCATTTCTTGAAGGAGCATTAAAAAATGAAGAACCAAAGCCGCACACGGATAGAGCTCCACCATGTGATCCAAATAAAGATGAAGTCCTCATGTCGGATCCTCAAATTTTGAAGGCCATAGCGTACACAAATGATGTGGAGAAAGCAAAGGAGGGAGAGGTAAGCAGTTCAAAGACCACTCCTTTATTTCTAACAATAATTGTGTGGGATAAGATTTTGCACAATAATATGATTGACTCGGGAGCCAATACGATAGTCATGCCAAAGCAAGTGTTTGATGCCTTAATGCTCAAGTATGAAACTTTGGAAAAGGGAATCATGCAGTTGGATGGAAAGAAGGTTTTGATGGTTGGATGGATAACATATTTATCCTTAACCCTTTTTTCATGTCTAAGCCAGATAGTCTCACAAGAGGTAGTAATAATCGACATTCCCCTGATCTTCAGGATGTGTCTCTCCAAATATTTCACCACCAAGTTAGGTGGGTATTTGGCACTAGATTGGTCCCATTTGATACTAAGAACTAAGCATGGGGCGAAGATGAAGATTCTTTCATAATATTTACATTCTGAACACATAGCAGGCAATGATATTCTTTTTTTTTGAGGTTGCAAATACTTCTTTTTCAAAACAAGAAGGGTATTGCATTGAAATGTTGGAAGATAAAGAAGAGATAAGCGTGTGAAACCTTGAAGAGGAGGTTCTTCTTAACCAGCTCATAATTTTGACCCATTTGGCAATTTCCATGCCACGAGATTAGGTACTTATGTCATATTTGATGATGATGCAATCCATCTAAAACTAATAAAAGATCGAGTAAGCTATAATGATCTAATGGATAGTCGCTTGTGGAACATGTACTTTGATGGTGCTAAATGCAAAGGTAGTTCTAGAGTAGGGGTCCGATTGTTTTCTCTGATAGGATCCAAGACCCTTAAGGCTTATCATTTCTAGCTTTTGTGCTCAAATAATGATGTAGAATATGAAGCATTAGTCCATGGTCTTTTCCTTGCCGAGTGGATGGGTGTGAAAAGATTGCAAGTGTTTGGAGATTTTGAGTTGATAGTTAGCCAAGTACATGGCCAACCAACAATAAAAAATACTAGGGTGAAGGCCTATAGACATTGGATATGGGACTAAATTGAAGGTTTTGAAGCTTTCAATGTACAAGTTATTCCTCAGTCCCTAAATGATATAGCAAATCGGATGGCTTCCATCAAGTCACAGTTTGAATGTAGTTTTGACTCTAAACAAAGTACAGTCTACATTATTATCCGACTATCAATTCTTGACAATGACCAAAAATGATAGGTATTTGAAGATGATACCCAGATAGACACCTTCATTCATGAGTCTAAATGACCTTCTGACTATTCAAAATTATGACCCCAAAAATCTGAAGGACATGTCATTCAGTTAAAGGGCAAGAAACTTCCTCGAGGTTTGATTTTCCTCAAGAATTTGTTTGATTGTGAAGATGTTAGGAATGGAAAGAAAAGGTTCACAGCTGATGAAAAGGGTTAGGAAGAGTTGGATGTCAAAAATGGTAGAAGATTGAAAGTTGAGAGAAATGTATAGTGGGAAGACATAGAAAGTTTGAAGAGTCTGTATTCTAAGTATGAAGGAGTTATAGCATGGACTTATGATGATCTCAGGGGATACGACCATGGTATAATTCAGCATACCATCAACTTGGTGAAGGGGTCAAAGCCTATCCCATAGAAGCAAAGGCCTATCAATCCAAAGGTCAAAGAACTAATGATGCAAGATCTCACTAAACTGATCGAATCATGAATCATTTATCCAATTAAACATTCAACTTGGGTGTCTAATCTAGTAATGGTTTGGAAGAAAAATTGTGACATCATGCTTTTTGTCAATTTAAATGGGACCTAATTAAGGCCTCGATGAAGGATCATTACCCTTTTCCATCCATGGAGCAAATCCTGCAAATAGTGGTCGAGTCTGAGATGTTCTTATTACTCGATGAATTTTCAAGGTACAATCAAGTACTTGTCAAGGAGAGTGACCAACATAAGATGAAATTTACCACCAAGTGGGGCACTTTTGCATATGCAAAGATGCCCTTTGGACTCTCAAATGTTAGTGCAACCTTTTAGCAAGCCATGGACATCGCTTTTGCAGGATTGATTAATTCAATCATTTTGATTTACCTTGATGATCTGACCATCTTTTCAAAAGTAGAGGCCGATCACTTTGATCAACTAGAACATATTTTTTAGAGGTGCTAAAATTTTGAGATCTATTTAAATCCCAAAAAATATGTTTTTGGAGTACCTCAAGGTAAACTTCTTGGTTTTGTGGTGTCCAAAGAGGGAATTGCAATAGACTTTGAAAGAGTCAAATCTATATTGGATTTTTTTTTGCTAGTAAACCAAAAGGGGTTACGATATTTCTTATGGAAGATTAATTTTGTCAGTCGTTTCATTGCTGACTTTGCAGGCATCGCAAGGCCCATCACCTTGATGCTAAAGAAGAATATAATTTTCAAATGGACTCCCGAAGGCAAAGAATATTTTGAGAATATAAAGAAGGTTATTTTCGTTGCTCCGATATTGGCTAATCCAAATTTCTCTAAAGATTTATTGTTATATGTATACAAAGGTCAACATAGAATAGCTTATGTGCTCACTCAAAAGGATGAGAAGGATAATGGAGAGAATTTATTTTATTTTCATTCGAGAACCCTCAAAGGTTATGAGGCTAGATATAACTTTGTGGAGAAGCAAGCATTTGCCATTGTCAAGAGTCTCAAAAAAATTGAACACCCAGTGTCAGCCAATAAGATCACTATTTTGGTCGCCCACCCAAGTGTAAGGGAATACATCACCGAGGGAGAGATAACTGAAAAAAGAGGCAATTAGATCACCAAGATCCTCGAGTATCATGTAGACATCAAGCCAATCAAGCTGGTACGGGAAAGAGGCTTGTGAGAATATCTTGCATAAGATCTGGGTTTTGAACCCAACAAGAAGATTGATCAAGTCTTCTCAAACTAGTTTGAATGCGACAAATCTTGGGTAATGGATCAAACGTTATACATGCAAAAGGGATATTACCTAATGAATCTTCCCTCCCACAGATAAAGATACTATCGACTGCAAGGCACCAGGTATGTGTTGGTGGAAGGAATTTTATTCATGAGAAACTATGATGGAGTGTTGCTTCGATGTTTAGACAAATGTCAGTTAGATAGGATTCTAAAAGAATTTCATAGCAGCCCTGTGGGAAAACATTTTTCTGCTAAAACCACCACTCTGAAAATTATGCGAGCATGATACTATTGGCTCTCAATTTTTTTAGAAGCACACCATTTGGTGCAGAAATGCACTCAGTGCCAGTTCTTTGTTCACAAGAGAAAACAAAAATTCTTTACCTTTGAGTCCCATTGTAACTGAGGAACCTTTTGCTCAGTGGGGTTTAGATTTTGTTAGAATGATAAATCCTATGTCCAATGATGGTCATAAGTGGATTCTCATAGCAACTGATTGTTTCAAAAGATGGACATAAGTTGTCGCCCTAAAAGGTGCTACAAAATGTGAGATTGTTAACTTTATAGAAGGATTGGTTACTAGATTCGATTCACCAAAGATCATCATATCTGACAATTCTAGGGTTTTTGTAGGTTCAAAGGTGTCAAATTTTGCCATCAAAAATAGGATCTATCTAAAGATCTCTTCAAATTACTACCTACAAGGGAATGGTCTAGCAGAATCAACAAATAAAAACCTAATTAAGTTAA
This sequence comes from Sequoiadendron giganteum, assembly GCA_007115665.2. Classification (NCBI taxonomy): domain Eukaryota; kingdom Viridiplantae; phylum Streptophyta; class Pinopsida; order Cupressales; family Cupressaceae; genus Sequoiadendron; species Sequoiadendron giganteum. Next base: position 497,862,010 of record CM021105.1, read on the forward strand.
TCAAGTGCATTGGGTATGAACGAGAAATGGAATGGCACGAAAATTTGTGGACCACTCTATGGGTAGACCAAATCAAACTGAAACAAATCTTGAATACATCTCCTTATGAGCTAGTCTATGGAAAAGAGGTAGTTGTGCCTATCTCTATGGAACTACCTGCATTAAAATTACTGAAGGCCCTAGAAATAGGAGAATGATGGAATGGAGGTACGAATAGATGAACTTCTCAAATTAGAGGAAAGTAGAGAAAAATATTTTGAAGCTATGATCAACTGCTAGCAAACAGACAAGCAATGGTTCAATAAAAATAAAGCCAACCTAGATTTACAAGAAGGGAGCTAGGTTCTAAAATACGACGAGTGTACCGCAAAACCAAGGTAACACACCAAACTTGAAGCATTGTGGAAAGGCCCTTTATGAATCAGTGTGTGCAAAGAAAGGAATGTATATGAATTAGAAGATATGGAGGGTAATTCTTTGGGGATACCGGTGAATGGTATTCATCTAAAACCATTCCATTAAAGTATGGAATTCTTTAAAATTTTCACAGATATGTACCATATGTAAAAAAATTGCAAAAAATTTTAAGTTTTAGATTTAAGAGTAGGCAAGAACTTAAGAAGTATGAAAATCTATTATATATATTGTATATTATTTATCAAATTTATAGTATGGGGTAGCTCAAGGCTCAAATTTTAGCAAAAAATCTCTTTTGAGCAAAACCTAGAAGAGGGTATTCGAGTAAAATACAAAAATGACAAAATGGAGGCATTTATACAAAAAAAAAAGAGAGAGGAAGGCCTCTAGCCATCATCATAGGGGCTTGTAACACAATTCATGAGCACTGACCTCATTCTGCACAACCAAAGACGACGAGCTCAAACTACTTCTTGAAGTCGTATTGAGTAGGAGCTTCATCAACGCCATACTCCCAAAGGAGATTGGTAGCAACAGGTAGAGATAAGGCACAGTGGCTATTCAAGTCCATGGTGCAAAATTCATTGAGAAAGGGAAGCCAAGGAATGTCCATGCCACAATCGATGAACCTATAAAGGTCCATCATGTTGGGAATACCAATGACAAGGATAACAACTTGTACTATTTCGCCAAGCCCCTCTAGTAGAGAAACATCAAACATGCGGTGACAAAGCTCAACTATCTGAGTTTTGGTGATATTCAGGTCCAATAGAGAAGCCACGAAGTGAGACAAGACATTGCAATTGGTTTTCATCTGGTTTTTGTCTTCAAAGAATTCCATGCTAGTGACCCATCGAAAGGAAAGTACTGCCATGCGATCACACCTCTTCACCAGGCGCTTAATTCTCTCACTCTAAACCTCCCTAGTGAAGGAATATTGTGGCCTATGTGGGAGAAGATGAATGGGAGTACCTAGACTAGCAGTCATGGTTGGAGCAGTAGAGCAAAAGGCAATATCGTAGATAGAAAGGAGATAGCTAAACTTTGAAATTTTTCTTTCTCGAATGAATATAACCTTAAGGTGGCATAACTATTTATAGAAAAGAGGCACCAAAATGGCTAAACAATGAAGGTTCTATTTTTGGTCAGACGGTAACATAAGATGTCAAGGTAGTCGGTAAACAAAGAATATATCATATGGAAAATATGTCATAAGGTTTGGGAATTAATGTTTGGGCATTGAGAGTAAATGCCCGTATAGGCCGATTTTCGACATGTGTCCTTGGCCATCATTAGTGTCAGCCAACATGCGTAAATGAAAGGACATGTATTAAAGTGCTAATTCTTGACAAATTAATGAGAAAGTATTTTCAGGGGTACTTTGTATCGCTAAACAAAGATTGATATGAATAATGACACTTTTCCCAAGGAAATGATTTTATTTGAGAAAAGAGGTGGCGAAAAGGAATGTACTAAATCCATTCTTGTAGGGTTTTGGCATTCTCGAGGGATACGGATCTCCAGCCTACACGTATCTCCTCATTGGTAGCATTTAATGGACCAGCAGTAGCAACATAGCCTTAACTACATGTACTTCTTGGGAAATTAATTGCACAATTTTATTTTATTTTTAGAGGAAGCAAAGAGAAAGTGGCCATTTCAACAAAATCTCTCCAACTTTTGAAGCAGTCATGGCAGAACCAACAATGACTAGGAGAAGAGGATAATCTACACCACGGAGGCCCGTTTTTGCCAATATTTTTGTGTGAAAATCATTTTCCAATTTCCCAATGCCTGAGGATTGACCTTTCGAATTCTATAAAAGGTTGCCGATAGATAGGAGTGTTAAAAGGGAAGCAGTGCGAGATGTTGCCGAGAATGTTTTTGACCCTAGGTTGGCAAAGAACCCTAAAAATCTTAGAGAAGGAACTTTCCAAAGAAGGAAAGATCATGGTAACTCTAAGAGTTTTGCCTCTTGGGTCTAGTATTGTGGGTTGTCATAGTTCATGATACCTGTTGTACACCCATGTCCAAAATTTGTTCATTCATGTGCTAGAGGATTTGATGAAGAGACCAAGACATTAATAGGTAATAGGATAAAGGTCATAATATTTTCCCCAGCTATACGAGAGATGTCGTGTATTCATTTCAACTAACATATCGAAATGTTCTCTGAATAGGGTATGGAGACCTATTGGGAGGAATAAAATGAATGGGAGAGCTTCTATCATCGTGAAAAAAAGGAGAGGCCAACTAGAGGCCATTTTTTTTCTCCTTTATCATTCAAGAAGTTCCTAGAAAACACACAAGACCTTTTCTCAATGGTAACCTAGGTTTTCGGTCTCAACAATGACGAGGAGGTCCACTCCTTTCAGATGGACCTCGCTCTGATACTCAAGCATGAGCGGGAGAAGAGGTATTTCAATTTTGATGATGTGATAGCTACCAATATGTTGTTATAGCTAAAAAATTACCAAGTTGAACCTAAATTTAGGTATTCTTCTTTCTTGGTCCATTTGATCCTACATCAAAACTTTAGGTTTTTAGAAAGAAATTTTCCTGTATCTAGGGTAGATGAGGAGGGTTTAATTCAACCAATTTCTATTTGGACTTATGTCCTATCAAGGACAAGTAGTTATTACTGGTTTGTGCACCTTTTTATGAGACCAATATTGCAAGAGTTATTACCCTGGTCTAGTGACCGTTTTTCTCCCAAAGTTTTGTTGTGGATTAAAAACTCATCGCCCTGGGTGGATTATTTTTTGGGGGAATATTTTACATTTATAAGATATCATGGTTTTTTCTGGAGAACCTTTTTGACTCCCTATATTTGTAATGGATCGGGTCTTCATGCTGGAGGCATGCTAATAGACAACTCTTGCCAACAATGCATATGGAAGAGGAAGGAACAAAACAAGGTTGTATCTGCTCCCCTTTTGCATTGCAAAGAACGGGGTAGTGTTGGAGAAGCATAAAGCACAAAATTAATTGACCAATTTATTGGCAGCTTTGGGCTTAGATTTGTAATGGATGAGGTCTTCATGCTAGAGGCATGCCAAGAGAAAAATCTCGCCGATAACATGTATGGGAGAGGAAGGAACCAAACAAGGTTGTATCTGCTCCCCATTTGCATTGTAAATGATGGGGTAGTGTTGGAGAAACATAAAGCACAAAATGAACTGACCAATTTATTGGTGGCTTTGGGCTTAGTCCTCATATGTGATGAATGGGACTATAATCCATCAAGGAAACTTGCTGTGAAATGTGAGGCACGAGAGTATGTGGAATCTAAGAGAAACCCGACACAAGAAAGGGCAGATTTGTTCGTCGACTTGGCCCCCATACCCATGAAGAGGCCAAAGTGATTGAGTTTCCATACACCACATGCAAGATATTAGAGGGAGATTTCGATAGTAAATACCTTAAGGAATCAGATGAAATGATGAGGATGGTCGAAACACAAAATGACAGACTTCTAGAGGTTCCGACAAGAAATGGGTAGCACCCACAAGCTGATTGAGGAATTTCAGCCATATGCTAAATAGTTTGAAGACATTAACGATAAGGAGGCTGATTCCGACAACAACAATCTAGAGTTTAGCAATGAAATAATAGAGGAAAGAATTCCACGCTATGCTCCTCAACCAAAGGATTCTGACAAGGGAAAGAGTTCTAAGAAAAAAGACTCGCAAGCTATATCCTCTACCAATATTTGAAGTAAGGGGAAGAGAACCTGATAGTCCTCGAGAGGATCAATTGCGAAACACGAAGGCTAGTCTTCAGCAGGATAATTAGTGAAGGGGTTAGAACATTCTATTTTAGGACATACAAAGCTACGACGAGTTCGAGACTTGGACACATTTGATGCAACCGTCTAAAATGAAGAGGCAGAGTCTTCTCTCCAAAATGTTTGAACTGTCATGGTTCAGGTAAGTCTTGCTCCCCCTCTTTTTCCTACTTCTGCATCTTTGGTTAATCCTTTACCTCAGCATTCAGATCCCTAGTTATTAGTGTTCAACGAACCCCCTACTATTTTTAATGTATCGAGTGATGTGTTACCTCATGCCGAACAAGCAATATCCGCTTCAGCTGCCATTGACACTCTAATCACCCTATCTAGGTCCCCCATAGAAAAATATGAGTCACCCATGCTACTTGTTAGCCTAGGCCTATCCGCATTCAGACATAAGTTTCCTGCCTTATCCATTACTCTTTGTACTCCAACTAGTACTCTAAGCCCCCAATCTCAATTTGACATCCTTCCATTCTCAATGATTACTCTTCCATTTTACTCCCCACATGCCCATACATCTGGAGTGTCTCTTTCTATCACTCTTTTTAGTCTGCCTCCTGGTGCTTCTATGGCAGCACAAAGTATTGATACCTCGTAGACTCTTCAGAATTTTTTTGATGCAACTAGGCAGGCCTGACTAAATAGAAAGCAGAAAAGAAGAGAGAAGAATGTTGAGCTGCCAACCTCTAAAAAGATCCAGACATGTTTTAATGAAGAGAGGAATTCTCTATGGATCGCCACCATGAAGGCACTCATAGCCTGACCTGAAGGATAGATGAAACTGGAGGACTATGATACCCAAGCAGTAGGTTTGGATTTGAATGAGATCTGCCCGTGTGAGAAGGTGGATCTAGCAAAGACCACTTAGAAGGTGGTCTATACAAACTATGAGAGGCTAGATCGGAAGCTGAGAAAGCACGAGGGTGAGTTGGCAAATGTAAAAGGAACTATGAACTGTGTGTAGTCAGAGGTCAGGGACCAAAATAAAGAAATGATCCACATATTGTAGGTGTAGGACCAACAAAAGAAGGAACAAGATCTCTTATAGTGCTTCAAGAAGAGTGGATCCAAATTTACATTGAGATTCATAGATTGAGGGGTGAACTTGCGACTGAGTGCCAATCTATTACAGAACACTAGCGTGTTTAGGAAGATATAAAGGATGAGCTAAATAACATCTAAGCTCAAGCTTTTGATGAGATACAAAAGGCTCGATAGGATATTGAAAAGCTAAGAGAGGATAAACGAGAAGTCGAGACTACTTTACATGCTTAGGTTCAAGAGACTCAAAATTTGGTTTCAAAGCTAGGAGAATCCCTCGACAAGAGAGATCAACTAGAGTAGAGATGGAAAGTAAAGGACACTCAAGTATAGGAGGGGTTAGCTGCTGCTCAGAAATCCACAAAACTTCCTATAAAGAAGAGGTTGGTGTTCGCTTACTGGGAGAGAATCATTTTTTCGCTCGCCGTTCTAAAACCAACCTTACAGTTCTTGAGGGATGCCTGAGAAATAAATGAAAAGATTGGCCCGTTGGCCAATCAAACCCTTCAGGAATATGCTCTCCGACTGGTTGAGTCCCATAATTTGGTTCTAAGCTCTGTGTAGCAACAAATGATGCCCGAAAAGATGTAGGTATTATAGATCAAAGGGATGCCTCTAATAAAGCAAGTGAATTTTCCTACTACCAAAAGGTGGCATCCAAAACCTAGAACAACTAGACAATTTTGAATAAGAGTGTTGAGGAAATCAAGAAAGATTTTAGGATCCTATACAATTATGGGTTTCCTCCCTTCCTGTCGGAAAATGGGGATGTATTTTCAGTCGAGCAGATTACCAAAGAGGTTTAGAGTCTTGCAGACCTTCCAGGACCAAACTAAGCACCAACATTGAATGCTATCAAGAATGAGTTTTTTTAGCTTTCTCATCTGTATTATCACTTAGGGGCCATTTTAGCGAGATAAGGATTTCTTTCTTTCAAGGAGGTCTTCAAGATGAATCAAGTATGTAAGGCATTAAGTAGCCTTGACCGATCGAATGATGCAGACAGGGAGATGTTGCATTCTTCCTTTCTTAAACTTCAAGAATGACTATAGGCTTGGGTTCATGCCTTCGCAAGTGAAGGCCCCTTATGAGTTGCCAGAACTGTGAAACATTTTTTTCCTTTGTATATCTTTGTCTTTCGGCTCTATTTTTTCTCTAGGGTGATCCATGCACAAGGAGCTTGTATTTCTGACTGATGCACAATACGCCACGTGGTCACTGGGTGTGTCTCAATGATCATTCTCTCTCTAGTTGGAAGTTAGACCACGTGTTGATCTAGTGGACGTTTTCACATTTCCAATTTTCACAGAGATGAGATTACTTGCTCTTTTGATACGTCATCCTTTTGTGCCATGTAGCTGTATAAAGGAATGTTCAACTTAGAGTCCATTAGAATGCGTTGCACCTTTTTTTTAGTAAAGAGGTGTGAGTCGGTGCCACCAAGGCCACTTGGGTGACCAATAGGGTTCTGTCAGACTATCTTCTAGGATCAAAGCAATTATGAGGGCTAATCCTGTTGAAATATCTAAATGACATAAATGTGGTAGTTGAAAGCTAATGAGAAGAATTACAACAACCTAATAAAAGATCTAGAATTAGATTTGGACGTTTGGTAGTCATTAATTTTGGAGGAGGTGAACGTGATTCTCTTCTAGGCAGCTATATATTGAAGACGACAACATGAAGCAAGGGTTCTTGAAATTTTCCCATTGTAGAAGTTTTCTTTAGTTCTCTTAGTTAAGAAAATTATTTCTTTTTAAAAGTATATAGAACACTACTTCACGCTAGCATGTTATGTCTATTTCATAATTGAATTACTGTCGGATTGAGATCTAATCTTTTATTTAAAGTTCATTTAAATCTAAAGTGTGAGTTATCCTAAAGAAATACTTGAAACTATGCATGATATGGTCTTTATCAATATTTCTTTCATTATATCTTCATCCAGAATAGAACAGTCTCCTGCTTGATCTGGGTAGTTTTGATTATCATATTTTCATGCTATTTGTGTATATGACTGAATCATAAGCTTTAGGAACTGGACTATGTCATTGGAATTCTCCATTTTCTTTGAAAGGTTATCATTTTTTCATGATATTCTATATTAAGAGGGGGAGTTTGTATTGGTTTTTGAATATTTTTTTGTTAAATCAAGAACTTTTGTGTTTGATTCAAATCTTAATACACATTTCCTAAGGCTCGATTGAATGACTGCATATGTGCTTGTATTGAGCCTTTGTTGTTTTTTCTCCTCCCACTAATGAAGGGAAGTGGTGTTCTGTGTCTCTCTTATGAGTCATAGAGGAGAACTTGTGGTTTTGAAATGTTGTAAAAGCATTGTTGTATCGCCATTTTTAAGGTTTTACTTTTTACATTTTCTTTTCCCTTTTTCCCAAACTCAAAGAAGAGTCACCTTTCTATAAAAATCCCGAAGGTATTCAGTGAGGCGCATATTATCCCCCACTCCTTGAATTTCCCGTAAGAGTGTCAAAGAGGCGCAAGATTTTATGATCAACATATGCTAATATGACTTAAGATGACTCTTGGTTAATAGATTTAGGTGCATCCTACCACATGACTCCTCACAAGGAATGGTTTTCAACATATTCAACTTATGATGGTGGAAATTTCTCCTCAAGGATAATACCACATGAGAAATTGTTGGCCGAGGGGAGGCAAAATTGATCTTCAATAATGGAAGGGTTAAAACACTTAAAGTTGTATCAATTGCACATTCCTAGTTTAGATAGAGATTTAATTTCTATATCTCAAAAGAATGATTCAAGAGTACATGTTACTTTTGAAAAGAGTGGTTGTAAGTTAATCAAAGAGAATTTAGTTTTAGTTAAGGGTAATAGGTGTGGAACCCTATTTAGACTTGATGCTTCTAGTTTTTGTAACTCTGTTAATGTAATTGATAACTTTGTATCATGTAAGTTATGGCACCATAGTGCTGATTTTGATTTTTGTGAACACTACATATATGAAAAACAACATAGATTTTCATTTAAATTTGGAAGTACTAGAGCTAAAAAAAATTGGAGGTAATTCATAGTGATGACTTTGGTCATATGGATACACCATCTATTGGAAAGTCTCACTACTATGTTTCCTTTATTGATGATTATTCTAGATATTCATGGGTTTACTTTTTGAAGGATAAATTTATTATTTTTTCTATATCTAAAGAATTTAAAACACTAGTTGAAAAATAGATAGATAGAAAAGGAAAGGTTTTAAGATCAGATAATGGTTGTGAATTCTTATCTAGGGACTTTGATGACTATTGTAAGCATGCAAGAATTGTTAGGCAGAAAAAAATCCATACAATCCACAACAAAATGGAGTGGCAAAAAGATGAATATGACTTTAATGGATAGAGCCAGAATCATGTTGAGTAGTGTAAAGCTTGAACAACACTTTTGGGCTGAAGCAGTTCACATTGCATGTTATCTGGTTAATAGGTCACCTACTTCTGCTCTTTCTAATAAAAATACCAATGAGGTATGGACAGGTAAATGAGCATCAATTTATCATGTTAGAGTTTTTGGCAATGAGGCATATGTTCATGTTCCTAAAGAAAAAAATTCTAAGCTTGACTTCAGAGCTAATACATGTATTTTTGTGGGTTATGGAGAGAACATTAAGGGTTATAAGCTTTGGAATCCTATAGAAATGGAAATGATATATTCTAATGATGCAATTTTCAAGGAGCTTAAGGAATTTAAAAATGATGAACAACCTCATGTAAAGGCTAAAAAAATAGTGAATTTTGATATTAAGGTTGAACCACAAAATGATACACAAGTAGAACAACCAAAAGAAGAAGCAATGTAGATCAACCATAAGAAGGTGCACATGTTGAACAACATGATGAATATGAAGGTGAAGAAGAAGGATTAGAAGATAATTTTGAAGAGGAACAACTAGAGCATCTTGTTACACTTCTAAGAAAATCCACTAGACAACGTAAACCTATTGATAGGTATGGATATAGTCCATCTAATTTTTGTTGTGTTTTTGCTTTATCTTGTATTGACAATGAACCTAGATCTGTGAAAGAGGCCTTATCTTTAGATGAGCATGACTATTGGTTAGAGGCAATGAAAGATGAAATAAATTCCTCAAATAAATATGACACATGGGATCTAGTTGAGCTACCTAAGCGAAGGAAATCCATTGGATGCAAATGGGTATTTAAAAAGAAATTTAAAGCGGATGGTAAGTTGGAATGGTACAAGGCCCAGTTAGTGGAAAAGGTCACTCTCAAGTTGACGGAGTTGATTTTGGTGATATTTTTTCTCTTGTGGCTAAACTAATCTCCATTATATTTATTTTATCTATTTCTTGTGCGTTTGATTTAGAATTAGAGAAAATGAATGTTAAAATAACTTTCTTAAATGGGGATTTTGATGAGGAGATATTTATGAAACAACCTAATAATTTTATTGTCAAGGAGCAAGAACACTTGGTTTGTAGGTTAAAGAGATCCTTGTATGGTTTGAAGTAGTCACCAAGAATGTGGTATCAAAATTTTTATTCTTTTGCATTGAATAATGAATTTATTAGAAGTGAAGAAGATCATCGTGTCTATTTTAAATTAATTGATGATTAATTACTAATCATTGTCCTATATGTTGATGATATGTTATTTATTGAAAATGATAAGGGAATGATTAAGGAACTTAAGATTCAATTATTTGGTACATTTGACATGAAAAATTTAGGGTTTGTTAGAGAAAAAAAATTAGTAAAGAATCCAAAGATATTTTATCCATTAGAGTCCAAATTTATGCTATTCTTTTCATAGAAAAGTTATTTTACTGCCATCCACAAAGCCAAAAAATATTTTTACCACCTTACCGCTACCTCATCATCCACCCTTCATAGACAATACCATTTACCTCCTTACCACAACCCCTTTCACGGTGGCTCGCGGTGTCACGGTTAACAGTAAGCAAGATAACCCTTACTGTTGCACCACAAGGGGACAAAACAGAGCCCGCGGTTGGGCAGTATAATTGGAGACAGTTTCCATACTATAGAGGGTCGTCAACGAGCCCGCGGTTATGTGGTGAAAGGTTAGAGCATTGGAAAAAGGGATATCACTACACTATAAGGAGTCAGAATAGATACTGTGGTTGCATGGTAGTGAGGACGTAAAGTGACACCGTGAGACCGCAAAGGGCATGGATAAGGCCCATGGTGGGGTGGTATGTGAAGGAGCAGTGATAGAAAAGAACCGCCATACCGTGGAAGGTCGAGAAGCATCTCGCGATAGAGCAATAATAAGAATAGAGCTTACGAATATCGTGGCACCACTGGAGGGAAGGGCATAGCCCAAGGTAGAGCGGTAAGGAGAGAGAAGACTATCAAAGAAGGTTACTGCTATACCGCCAGGGGTCAAAATAGAGCTCGTGGTAGAGCGGTTGGAAGAGTTGGGCTAGGTTTCACCATGGAACTGCATGGAGAAAAAAAGTGGACCATGATAGAGTGGTAGATGGTGGAGTAGCATGAAATGCTACCGTGGTACCACAACGACTAAACTGATGGCACATAGTATCATGGTAAACTGACTATTTCGGCTATGACAGTTCTTATGGTTATTTTCAGTTTTGAAGTGACATGACTCTCGGCTTCTCATGAGAATGTGATTAGACCAGAAACTGAAAGACACAGGGGAACTTTATAAAATGTATAAAAGCATGAATTTGAGATAGAATAGAGGGAGGGTTAGAAGTTAGAAATAGGGGAAGTTTGAACAGTTAAAAAATAGGAAAAAATAAAATAGGGGAATGTGAATAAAGTACATACTTTCTTGAAGCACAACAATGGAGATATTATTTTTAACTGGTGAAGTCCTTTCTTGGTGTTCAGTTGTTGTGATGTAATGATTCATATTTTTATTTGGTTGTCTACAACTTGAGGTCTTTTAATCATTTAAATCAATATATCAAGTATATTCCTGATTTGTCAAAATGTGTTCTCATTTTGTGTGATTTAATTAGTTGGTGTCTGGAAGTCAAAATTAAATTATCTAAATGTCACAGTGATATAAGGTTTTCTTTTGGATAATTAAAGAAGAACCTGGTAAGAAAAAATTCTAGCACGATTTATGCTAGACATAAATTTAGTGAAGTTGTATGCTAGTCATAAAATCTCATTTTCAAAGTGCTTAGCAACTAGAGTTAAGTCGGAGAGGGAAACATATATTATTTTTGAATCCATTGCCCACGTGGATAAAAGACACTGATTTGTCAACTTAGATGACAAATTTCATGAAAAAAAACATATATAAATACTTTCCTTTTTGGAATTAGGAGTAGTTGTTATGATTTTATCTATCCACTTCCAATTTGCATTGTGGATAGATTGTTCAAGCATGAAACATATTTCAAATTTACATCATTCACATCGATACACCCGCCTAGGTTTAGCAGAGCCTAAAGAGTAGAAGGTTCAATTGCATTAATTGTCCTTGTACATTGGCCAAAAATATTGTGAGAGCTTGGCAACCTCTTATGGTTCAAACCTACATTTTTCAGACCTAATAGTTTGGCGACTCTACTGGGGAAGAATTTGAAGATATCTAGTAGCAAACCATTTTTCCTTATAGAGTCATAAAAATTTCACATTTGCATTCACTTGAGTTCATAAGGGATTTCATTGAGGCAAACCAAAATAATATCAAAATCCATTTAATTTTCCTACTTTTTGGAAAAGTAGGTGGTGACTTTGTTTACGATTGATAAATAATGCATAGACATTGTGGAATATTAACATTTTTCCAATTTTCTTGTCAAGATGTAAGAAGAAGTGAGAAGGCAGTAGTCAATAAGAGAGTTGAAGGAATTGAAACAAAAAAGGCTACAATTGGACCAATAGATGTTACAATTTAACCAACAACTGTTGCAATTGGTAGTTAAATGTGTTTCAAATGTATCACAAAATAGGCCATCCTACAGCGAGAATGAATACACAAATTCCAACAGATCTTGGACACAACAAGTGCCACATGATACAACTGAGAACTTCAAAAATGAAGGTAATGCGCTTTATTCATAGCAAAACATTTATTCACCACATTCATTTGTGAAGAAAAATGATGAGTATTTACGTATTCAAGAAAGAGGCAAAAATATCTTAGATGCCTTTGTTAACATAAAATGATATAAACAAGAACCTAGGTGTTCTTTGTTCAATAGAATGATAGATATTTGTATCAAATACATATTAATTTCCCACCTAATAGGTCTGAGTTCAATGAGCAGCTTATGAAAGTCTATGAGCCCAAATCAATTTATTGGCTTGAATCATTGGTACCAGTTGCTTATAGTCAAATAGATGAATGGAATAAAATGGTAGATAAGAAAAAGTATGAGGACATTATCAATGTTGAAACTAATATTGGTACCACTAATGATTACGAAGATGAGCCTGTGGATTTTGATTTTCAACAAAAGGATTCTTGCAGCTCTTATGGAGATCAAGAAGTTGGAGAAATAGTAGAAGATCTTGAAGAAAAATGTTCACTCAATAGTGAGGAGGTTTCAGATTTTTTAACTCTTGAATACAAGAAATGTGCATACAAGGATGATTCTAAAGTTTTGTGTCTAGCCTATATTTTCTTTGGAAGTGGAAGTATTTTGTGTAATAATTCAAGTGACTCCGTGTGTATTTCTCAAAGTGGTGAAGAAACTTTTGAAGTTGATCAAGAATCTGTATCTGTTCAAGAAAAGTTTTCAAATCAGCAAGGATATCATTTCATGATGCATGACCCAGATCAGAGTGGTAAAAGGAGCATGATTTAGGTTGAACACAATGATTTTCTGAAATTTTACAATGACAATACATGTAGCAGGGCAGATGGAATGAACATTTTCAAGAGGAACTTGATGAACTCAAATCAAAATAAATTTTATGATAGAGGAAAGCATAGACCCTTCTTTTGGGTGGCCTTGGTCCATCATTTATGGTTTGAATTTTAGACCATAGCAGATCCAGAGGATTAAGGATTTCCAGTGCATGGATAATTCTTAATAAACCTCTTTAAAACATTCTTTTTCCATGCACACTAGTTTAGGAATTTAAAAGAGGTTGGGACTTGCCAGTACATGGACAATCCCAGAGTTCCCTCATTGAAAAAATTGTTTTCTTTCCATGTATAGTAGTGTAGGGTCACTTCCATTCTTCTTCCTCCATCCTCCATTTTCCATCTCCTCCATGTTTCATATCCTTTGTTGTCTTGGTCTGCTCTCCCAGTGATAATCTAGATTCTTGCAGTGATTGGAAAATCACTCATCCCCAACAAGAGCCACTGTTAGAACAAAAAAATTCATAAAGAATCCTAAGAGATTTTATCCATTAGAGTCCAAGTTTATGCTATCTTTTTCATAAAAAAATCATTTTACCGCCATCCACAAAGCCAATTTTTTTTTTTCGCCTTACCATTGCCTTATCATCCACCCTTCCTAACCGATATCGTTTACCTCCTTACTGTGGCCCCTTGCAGGGTGACTCGGGGTGTCATGGCTAGCGACAGTTGAGATAACCCTCACCACTACACTGCAAGGAGAAAGAATAGAGCCCATAGTTGGGTAGTATAATTGGAGATGACCGCCATACCATGGAGGGTTATCAACGAGCTCGCGGTTGTGCGGTGAAAGGTCAAAGCATTGGAAAAAGGGATATCGCTACACTGCAAGGAGTCAGAACATAGACCATGGTTGTGTGGTAGTGAGGAACTAAAGTGATATCGCACGTGAGACCACGAAGGGCATGGATAAGGCCCATGGTGGGGCGGTATGCGAATGAGCAGTGATAGAAAGGAACCTCCATTTCGTGGAAGGTCGAGAAGTAGCCTACGGTAGAGTGGTAGAAATAATAGAACTTGTCAATATTGTGGCACCGCTGCAGGGAAGGGCATAGCTCGAGGTAGAGTGATAATGAGAGATAAGACTGTGATAGGAGGGTACCGCTATACTGCCAAGGGGCAAAAAAGTGGACCGTAGTAGAGTGGTTGGGAGAGTTGGGCTAGGTGTCATTGCACAACTGCAGGGAGCAAAAAAGTGGACCACGGTAGAGTGGTAGATGGTGGAGTAGCATGAAATGCTACTGCCATACCACATGATGGCACATGATAGCGTGGTAAAAAGACTATTTTGGCTATGACGGTTTTGATGGTTATTGCCAATTCTGAAGTGATGTGACTCTTGGCTTCTCATGAGAATGTGAACAAAACAGAAACCAAAAGGCACGAGGGAACTTTATAAACTGTATAAAAGAATGAATTTGAGACAGAATAGAGGGAGGGTTAGAAGTTAGAAACAAGGGAATTTTGAACAGTTTAAAAATAGGAAAAAATAAAATAGGGGAATGCAAATAATGTACAAACTTTCTTGAAGCACAAAAATGGAGATATTATTTTTAACTGGTGAAGGCCTTTCTTGGTATTCAATTTTTTTGATGTAATGATTCATATTTTTATCTGGTTGTCTCCAACTTGAGGTCTTTTAATCATTTAAATCAGTATATCAAGTATATTTCTGATTTGTCAAAATGTGTTATCATTTTGTGAGATTTAATTAATTGGTGTCTGTAAGTTAGAATTAAATTCTTTAAATAAGTCATAGTGATTTAAGGATTTATTTTTGATAATTAAAGAAGAACCTAGTAAGAAAAATTTCCACCACGATTTATGCAAGTCATAATTTAGTGAAGTTGTATGCTAGTCATAGAATCTCATTTTCAAAGTGCTTAGCAACTAGAGTTAAGTCAAAGAGGGAAACACATATTATTTTTGACTCCATTTCCCATGTGGATAGAAGACATTGATTTGTCAGACTGTCACAGCCCAAAAGACAAGTTTTGTGAAAAACAATATATATATATACTTACCTTTTTTGCAGTAGTAGTTTTTATGATTTTACCTATCCACCTCCAATTGCCATTTTGGATAGATTATTCAAGTAGGAAATGTATTTCAAATCTGCATCATTCATAGCAGTACACCCACCTAGGTTTAGCAGAGCCTATAGAGTTGAAGGTTCAATTGTGTTAATTGGCCTTGTACGTTGGCCAAAAACATTGTGAGAGCTTGGAAACCTCTTGTGGTTCAAACCTATGTTTTCGAGACCTAACAAGGTCTGAAAAATATATCTTGGGTATGGAAATCAATAGGGATTGGGTTAATAAAAAATTATGGTTAAATAAAAAGAAGTATGTTAACACTATTTTGCAGCATTTTGGCATACATGATTGCAAACGAGCTAGTATTCCCTTTCCAATTGGCACTAAGCTATCTCTAGAGTAATGCCCTAAAATAGATGATGAACTTGAAGAGATGTATAAAGTTTCATATGCTAGTGCTATAGGAAGCCTTATGGATGCTATGATTTGTACAATACCTAATATTGCCCAAGAAGTGGGAGTTCTTAGTAGATTTATGGAAAATCCTAGTAAAGAACAATGGACTTATGTGAAACGGGTTTTTAGATATTTACATGGGACTTCTAATCATTGTATTTGTTATCATGGATCTTATGATATGAG